>OY755170.1:18013761-18105885 GCA_963576735.1 Bedellia somnulentella
TATCCACGTATTTTAACTTTCGTTGTTTATTGATTTTGAGTCAACTTCGCAAGAATTTATAAAGCTCCAAGTCACTGGTTTTCCTTACAAAATGTACTATACATAAAGTTTGCATGAGTTCTGTAACAGTTTTCAATAGAGCGAACCGTATTAAAGGTGCAAAACAAACGTATTCAAAAGATTCATATTTATTCAAGCACTCTCCCTGTTTGTTGTTTATTTATTTGAATTGGTGATATACGCTATATCGAAATTGGAAACATGGATATTTGTCGCGATGTATTTGTTACATAATTATTTAGAATCAAAGACTTTTATGTACAATTCTTTAAAAATAGAATAGAAAACTCTTTATTGTACATCACAGATAGAGTCATTTTACACATATTATAAAATATCGCTGTTTATACAACAACTATAAATAACGGTTGTGTTAATGAAGCAATGAATTAACACATTTCTGTTGAATTTACTATTTAGTAGGATTAGCGAACTTTTCATTCACCGTTTAAAATCATTATTATTTCCATGACCAAAAATATCAATCGACGACTAAAAATGGAAACGTGACCGCTTTCCCAGGGCCCATCTGATAATGATAAAATTATAGTAAATAGTTACAAAAATATTAACAGATTATCTACATAGACAGATGATTATGTTGAATTATTAGTGCTAGAAACTTAGTACAACATCAATGCACGTACACATCAAATAAGCGAATTGTATAAGAACGGCTGACTGATGCTGTTGCTAATAGCATCATGAAAACAGTTAAGACCCGGTCAAAGTAAAAGGCCGGGATCGGACTACACGCTAACGTTAAACGAGCGAAGCCATTGCATACTTTTACCATTGTCTAACATGCACGAGCTCATCGACATTCCATACATCAATATAGACAGTTTCCTAGCGTGCTTAATAAATTAACGCTTACCCATCAAATGAGAAGGTTTCCCTCTTTAAACACCTTCTCAAACCCTCCTTTGAGAGAGTATCATTGAAGGGGTTTCCCTTTTAAACTGTAAAGGGTAAAATCCCTTTCATGAGGGTTTCCGGAAAGGGTTCCCGTTTGATTGTGTTTCCCAACTTTAGGTTCTTTTAACGGCTTAAATATTCAGTCAAATAAATACCCCAATTACACCTGCCAAGGTTGCAAAGGTTAGAGAAATAAATGGAAACTAGAAAGGTTAGATCCATTACCTGATAGTCCTTGACCATTGTGCAATATTTGAATAAGGTCGGGCAAATGTTAAACAACAAATGAAATACAAAGTGAGCAGGATTAAAATGAAGCTTTGCACCAATTATGGGCTTAAATAGTGAGTCTTGAGAAGCAGTTAGGTAAAAAGACAGCGTACCCTTTCCATTTATTTATTAGTTAAAGAAAAAGGAAATCTCATACTTAGGAGACAAAAAAGAATTTAAACGTCTTACGCCCGATTTCTGAATTGAGTATTCAAGCTGAGAACGACTGAAGTAACGTTTTGTCTCATTCAGTTGTTAAGATTTCAATGCGACAGAACGATACTTAAGTTGTTCTCAGCTGGAATACTCAATTCAGAAATCGGACGTTTGGCTTTTCAAGCACTCGAAAATTAAATAATGAAAGAACCATAGGCTACTTACAGGTAGGAGTGGGTCCGGTAGGAGTATTGTTGTACCCGTAGATAGGTGCCATGTAAGGATAATATCTGCAATTGTAAAAAAGTGCATTATTTTAACTGTACATTTTATTATTTATATCAGGTATATTTGTGACTACCCTAAATTTAATTTAAGCGGTAAGTTATTAAAAAGATAAAGTAACTGAAATGATTGCCAAATAATATAACACATTAAATACAAACTGTGCCATGATTTCTTTAAGTTTTGTATTAATAGCTAAAAAACAATTTAAACAAAGCTACATTTTTTTCTTATATTCAGCCCCCACTGCAAGTGTACTTATTATAATATATTATCTACGAATAGAAGATAAAGTGTATAGAACTTACTGAGAGCGAGGTTGCTGGTAGGAGGGCGGCATGCCCATGGAAGGGAACATAAGGGGGTATAAAACTGGCCCGGAGCCCGTCGTGGCCGCGCCTTGGATGAATTGCTGTTGCCTTTGGACAAAGTTATTATATTATTAATCTCCTTGATTCAATATTCTCAAAGGCACATACTCGAGACGGCTATAAATCTCAAAAACAGTAACCAGAGCCTTAGAGTTAGAAATTCTTAAACCACTTATGGAAATAAATTGATTGTAAAACAATGGTTGTTGGTGATGTGTCTCTAATCGCATCTGCAAATAATAACCTCGAAAACCTCAATAATCGCCTTTTACGAAACACGCAGGAAGAATCAGGTTAGCATACAGTTTATTCCGTTTAGTCAGATTATTAATCAAATTGTACAGATAGATATTTACGGCCATAGTATTGACACAAAATTGGCTCTAAAGGAAAATTTATTACGATTTAACATAATAATTTATATAAAATATACAAGACAATATGTGTATATTCAATTCATTAATGTTTGCACTCAGATGGGATACAAAGTGCGACCTCGGAGCCGGCTCGATAGCATTCTAAACCACTGAACCAATGCCAATGTCATCACGAAATAAAACGGTAAACTCCAAACATAAGAACGAATTCATGGAAATGGATGGTCGTTAGTTGAAGTTTCGGAATTAAACATTCATCGGCCACTTATACACGCCAACCAAAGGAAGTAAGTGAACAAGGGTAGTACAATGCTATTCAATTAAGTCTATGACATTTTAATCACATAATTTCTATATAAAAGACTTATTTGAGTGGCTCACTTATTTGATTCACTTTAAAGTAATTGCTGGTCAATTTATCTTTCACATAGAATAATGCGCCACGAAACCAGATTTCCAACCTATCTGGAAACTGAACCAATGCACACTGACGTCGAGCAACTATGGCATTCGACTTTACTAAATTAGTTCGGCTTTTCAATGTTTCCAAAACATGGCAGGCGTATACAATAATAAAATTTATTGAGGTAGATAACATTTTAGTTTCTTAACTCGAACACAGAGCATAATAAATTCAAACAAATAGTAGTTTTCTGATTTGGGCTAATGATCCGCAAAACATTACATTAGCAGTCGAGATAAACCCCATTAATAGCACTACCACATTTCTTCCGGTGGGTGTACGTAAGAGGCGACTAACGGTATTGGGGGCTTTTAAGGGATTTTTGGGCGATACGGTTGGAGACTCATCACCCACCACAACCTTTATTTTACAATCTTTTCCCCACACAACTTTCCAAAAGTGTCTAAGGAATTTTCTAATTCCCCTTTCAGAGATTCATAGCCGTGAGTATATGTATGTATGTATATGAGTATATGTATGTATGTATTTATAAACCCGTGCAGGCTTCGCTCATCATATCTTCATCATCTCCAACAATAATCGTCCACTGTTGAACTAAGACCTCCTTCGTAGATATCCACAATGACCGGTCTGTCGCTGCACGCATACCCTTATTTCCTTCATCTCAATGATGGTGTCAATCATCTTTATGGCAGTCCTATCTTCATTATATCATGACGTTGCCATTCGTAAGTTTTTTTTTTTCTCACAGTTCTGTGTGGATGTGCTCGTTTTCGATCATGTTATAAAATTCCCAAGGGTCTTTTCCATTGTCCTTGTGCTAATGAGTGATGAGTGCCGTGTAGTGTCGGCTCAGAATAACACTACCCCATTTCTACCCGTGGGTGATCTTTAAAAGAACTTCTTTAAAAGAACTGGCTATCTCGTTTAAGGAACTTTTTAAACATTCCAAACGCTACCATTCTGAGTGGTTTCGACGTTTAACCTAACTTACAAAGTTAACTCTGATTAACCGGACAGTTAGCGGCGAGCTTGGAGCGTATCAATGTTCAAATGAAGGAAACTTGAAATGGCGATTCGACATTATTCACCTTGCTTTCGTGCCTGTTGTGGCTTATAATTTTAAGCAAAATACCTAATTTAATAAATATATTCCGATCGCTCATTTGTCATAAATTTTAGCTCACTCGCTCAAAAATAATTACCGGTTCCTTCCTCGGTCCCCCGATAACACAAAAGATGTTGTTCAATTTGCAAATAGAAATAATAAATATGATTCTATTCAACACTGGAATCAACCGTCTAGTGATTGTGACAACACCTATTCAAGTAACATCAAGACTCTCAAAAATTTATAAATAAATGTTACTATTGGATTCTATGTTAAAATTATAATAATATTTTGAATTACCTTTGATGCGAGGCGGGCCGGGCTCCATGGGGTGCAGTTCTATACTGGAAGTTGGAGTACTGTGGCCGAGTTTGAGGTGATTGGGTTTGGGACGGCATAAAATTGTGCGCAGCCTGAAAATAAACGCATTTCAATAGACCTAAATTTTAATTAAGTAATATTAGAAGGAGGGCTAAGTCACTCGTCAGTCAACACATTTTCTATCAACATTTTGTTTAGCATAAAATTTAAAGAGCATCGTATCGGATATTCAAACCATAGTACTTGAAATTCTCAAGAACAGACTGATTGACAGCCGTCGGTCGCCGGATTCTTGACTTATTTTTGTTCAATAAAAATTTAGATGAACACATTTTACGAAATTCAATTGTGATATTAAAGTAATAAAAAAAATAAGATGTGTATTCTAAGCTAGCAACAGCAAAAATTATATAACGATTGTTCGAAATCGATTCGATCAATTTCAAATCTTTAAAAGTTGGTTATAAAAATTTACAAAAAAATTATGTTGATTATGAGCGGAGCGTTTAAAAAGTACGTACGTACAGATTCAATTCCTGTTTCATAATGACATTATATTTGTAATAAAATTCTCGTTTACAGGATCCCTTCTATGAAAGCATTCCTTACATGGACTTTATTAATCGAATATGTATAGCAGAATGTATGTAAATGTAGTCTTAGAAAATGGGCTTCCTCATACACTTTCCGGGTAAGAATTTAGAACGACTCGTATAACTAAATAACTATAACTGCATAGAAAAATCAGACCGAATGCAAAATTGTACCAATATTTTTTTATAATCGTACCGCGTTTGATTTTCAATGACCGGTGCCGAATAAAATTTAATGGAAAGAATTCGTAAGCGCTATAAAATGTCAAGATTATATTACTTCATGGAGGAAATGATTTTTTGCACCGTGAAATAAATAACGATTTCTTTTTTTAAATTTTTTTGCTACATGTTCTCTAAAGGCAGGAAATGAAAATACTTCTGGGTCTATGTTACTTAAAACTAGTTGACCTAAAAATCAGTAATCTCAAGAAACGAATTCAATATACCAAACACAAACGCAAATAGCTATATATCTACATCTGATAAGGAATTGGTTAGTGCGTTACGCTTGCCATAAAATTGTTACGAACGGTGTAAATTTTACCTCACAACTCTTTCCTGAATATATATACAAATATAATGGCGTTGAATAGGATTACACAAATTTAAAAGAAAATAAAATATATGTTATATATAATAATATATATTAGCTGTGTAGTGTCGGTTTAGAATAACACTACCCCATTTCTACCCGTGGGTGATCGTAAGAGGCGACTAAGGGTATAGGTTTTTTCAAGTGATTTTTGGGTGATGTGGTTGGAGACCCGTCACCAAAAACATTTATTATTACCATCTTTTCCCCCACTCAACTTCCTAAAGTGGCTGAGGAATTTCTCATTCCAAAGCTCTGGCTACCCCGTTTAGGGCATTAAAACCGTGAGTATATGTATGTATGTAAAATATATATAGGACTCTCAGTTCTTCCCTAATTCAAGTACGATTATTAAATACGAAATGATATAAAAATATTTTTTTGTTATAAATATAACATATACTCACCACGGCTATAAATCCCTAGAAGAGGTAGCCAGAGATTTGGAATATGTTTTTATTATTATTATTTTATTTTCATTAATGTATACTTTTCTGTTTATTTGCCATTACTTGCTGTAATCAACATGGTACATATCACACCACCATTTTATCCTAGTATATAATTATGTTTTGCTTTCCTGATTTCACAGCTCAAGAGAATCAAATTTGTTTTGTGTTGTGTGGCATTATCGGTTTTATTGGGTATGCCGATAATTAGAAGACTGGTATAAGTGAAGTGACTGAACTGAGTATACGAGTTTGGTTTCAGTTAATCCTGCCACGGATTACCGAGATTAAGGGTCTGGCAGGACTCGACAAGAACAATCGGACGGACCTAAGGACTGACAACAAAGGGTTAAATTTATAGTTCATTTTTATTGAGGTGGAGATATTTTAAACAAAGTACTTTGTGTACAGGGTCTTGTGTTACAACTTAGTAACAAGTACATTTAACTCTTAGTTAGAATAATATAAAATGGCGGCCCCATTTTTACCTTCTTTACTGCATTAGCTATCTAAACACTATTCAGGAAAATAATTGAGGTATAAATAGTCCCTATTACAATGTCAAGCCGCAACCGACGACCGGTTTTCCAAATTATAGGGTAACAAATAAACTTGCGAATACAATATTAGTTAGGATGATTATATACACTCACGACATTTCATAGTCGTATTTTGCTCATACAATCGCGGAATACTTAAGTGTGTTATATCATACTCGTGTGAAAATAGCCATTTATTACGAAACAACAATTCCAAGTCGAATCAGTTAAATTCCTATTCAATACCTGTACCAAGTGAAAACTCGTGTATCGATAAAAACATTTAACTATCATACCTATTTAGATCATAATGTAATTAAAGAAAATGGTAAGTTTATTTGTGATGATGCAAAGTAGTAATCTGTTACTGACAAGAATTTATAATTTTTAGCCCAAAGTAACAAATAAGCAGTATTTGATTTAGTCTTTACCGATTTTAGTCGATACCGAATGCAATTTAGGCTCCTTGCTACGCGCAATGTTTGGCATGACATATCACTATATGGACCGCGCATGCGCACCGCTACGTTAGAGTGCGAGCCATTGTATTAAATTGTATGGGCGGCCATTGCGGTTAGTGTTGTTTTCTCGTGTAGATATAAATATTTCCTTTAGTTTTGAAAACATCTACAGAGAAAGAAGCTAGAGAGGTTTTTCAGTATCGTACAAAGTGGCGATCTATAGTCTCTGCCTACCTCAATAGGAACTAATGCCATGAATGTACGCATGTGGGTTTTGAAACAAATGTGTGACTTACCATGTTAGGTTTGGACATGTCCGGCTGGTGCGGCGGCGCGGGCGGCGGCGGCGCGGACTGCACGCGCATACCCGACTGCGGCGGCGTGGGGGTGCCTCCTGGCGTGCCCGCGTTCATGTACCCGCTGTTCCCCGCGCCGTTCCCGTGGTAGCATTCGGCTCCTGACCAAACCACTACATATCAAAGTCACATCACTATTGCTCTATTTGTAAAAACAAAATAAAAACGGTGCAAAAAAAATTACTACTTACTGTGTGGTGTAGGCGCCCTAGGGTAACTGATTTATCAATGTTAAGGAAATCATCAAACTAGGCAATTGGCTTAAAACTAATGAACATTTTAAAATGAAATCGTTGGCTCATAATTATACTCACTCTGCTGAGGCACAACTCTATAATGATGAGCATTCGAGCAGTTGGGGTTAGTGTAGCGCGATGCTGATTGTTCACGTTTGTGATGGGAGTTGGTGTTGTTTACGAACTGCAGTGAAACAGCGTTCAGAGATGGAATGCTCATCTGGTTGAGAGTCATCTGATGGCTGTGGCCCTGCCGCTGCGGGTTGATGGGACTGTGGACGCCGTGGCCCATCTCCCCACCGTTATGCTGTCTGCTACTCCCATGGTGGTTCCCGTTGACACGTGACATAGAATAGTTACCCCTCAAAGCCACCATTTTTTTATCATAATATAGTGATTTTATAAATTGAATTATCCATACGTTTAACCATTCCCAAAATCGTTTTGGAAGAATCATAAGTATATACAGTAGAATTTATCACACATAGTTTCGGAAAAAAATGTTACGGCACCGATTGTTTCAAATTTCATTACTTTCCTGCTAAGAAAGTATGAGCCGTAACTAAGAACTTGGCACATGATTATTTATGAGGTAAACGCATATTTGAGAGACAACTTGAGACGAATCCATGTTTGTCTAGTAGTTATAATCCGCAATCACTTTTTAAATGATAATATAATGCAGCAGAAGGAAAATCGATAACAACACAACGCGCTTTTAACGCAGAGTTCGGTCTCAAAATCGTTCGGTCATTACTATCGTGCACTGGCGTTGACAGTACATTTTATTTAAGAACTCAACTTTAACCTCACAGATATCTGTTTGTATTTAAACGTATAATTCTTTAAAATAGAGATAATTGTACTTTTACCAACATTGTGTCACTTGTTATGCACAAAAGAGAAACCATTGTACGGTAGAGACAAGGGCAGAATAGCAGTCTATCGCGTTTATAAAAGGGGCGTGACCCTAGCCACCCCTCATGTTGAGCGGCTGTGTGGGTACTGTCGCATAGCACACATCGATACCACAAGTTTACTTCATCACGCCGATTACATACTAGTTCATTAGACATTACAGTCCATTCTAAATCAGCAGAGAAGCGATGATAATCATTTTTCACTGCCACACGCACACATGTCTCCTCCAGATTTCATACTTTTCAAAAGGTTCAATAGCACCCCTGTGTGTTAAGCTACGGTGCTACGGTTTTTTTCTTATTTAACAATCGATAACTTTTGTGCATTATGATTATTGTTTATTCCAATTAATATAATCGTCTCAGCCATAACAATGATTGGAAAAAAAAATGTTAGGAGAAAAGTTATATTACAAGTATATTTTGATTTTTGTGTTTTCCGTTTCCGCATTAGTGAACTCTTCTTAAGTAAATCGCTACTAAAAATAATACAATTAAAATTGATTTTGTATAATGTTAACTATATATTATTTATATTTTTGTTTTTTTTATTGTTTAGTTTTTATTTAGTTTCGTTTTTTATGTTATTAGTTATATTGTTAACTGTGTAGCAATGAATAATTGTTTTTCTTATCTTATCTTATATAGGTAAGATGTATTTTCTAAGTAATTAATTTTAATGAATAAAAGATCTTTAAAATGATAGTTTAACTTAATAATGTTTTATTTTTAGAATTAATTAGATTTTTTATGTGTTTTTTTAGGGATATGAAATAAAACTGTTTGCTTGATTATGAATTTGCATTGCATTTTGTATTTTCTTTTATTTCCTTAACAACTTTAGAAGAAAGAACACCGCCTCTTAGG
This sequence comes from Bedellia somnulentella, assembly GCA_963576735.1. Lineage (NCBI taxonomy): Eukaryota > Metazoa > Arthropoda > Insecta > Lepidoptera > Bedelliidae > Bedellia > Bedellia somnulentella. Next base: position 18,023,071 of record OY755170.1, read on the forward strand.
CAGTGACTCGCGGGTTAAAATTTTAAATCAGATTTATAGCAATTAATTTTTGAGTATAATATTTCACATGTAGAAGTTTAAGTAACTACCACGTCATTTAGGGATAACACTTACAGCGTAAAACATGTTTTCTAATGATTTCTTCCTGTACATTAACATAATTACTACAAACTTAATATAATATGCTTAGGAAACAATGAATTCCAAACGACACGCTCCCCGTTTTAGGATAGGTAGAGAATATCGATTGCCACTTTGTTCGATCCAAGCAAACCTATCTAGTCATAACAAAACCCATAAAAATAAAAAAAAAAACACAATACATATAGAACTGGACACGGTTCAGCAAATTGGTACAAGTCATTAAAGTCAGGTAGTAGATAAGTTAACTGCAAGTAAGCTTATGTTAGCCTTTAGAAAACGAATATATTCTCTTTAATGCCAAGTTCAAGGTGTAACAGTTTAGAAAAACTGAATAAAATTAGAATTTGTATTGATACCCTCAACGTATACATTTACAAACTAAAAGATGAAAAAGCACAGAAATCACCATATGTAAATAAAACGATGAAAATGTATAGGTGCACCAAGAACATTTGACAGAGTCCACGAAAATAATATATTTTGGAGCAAACTGCATCAACAATCAGCATAGCAATCAGCTTCCAGAAAAGATCCCGCGTGCACTATGTATATATGAATACAAGATCAAGTAGTGATCCTGGGTCACTGCTTTAAATCGAATGTGTTATCTTTTGTCCATCCTGTCACCTCTAAACAAGTTTCTATTTAGTTATAAAGGCAATGTATAAAAAGCTGTTGACGAGATTGTTATCAATTATTACAATCTAATTTTTTTGCACGGTTATCTTATCCATGGGTTCAGTAGGACTAAAAAAGTTACAAAGAAATACTAACTACTAGTTACAAAGAAGGGGCATTTGAGTGGGGGCTTTGACAGCATAAACCTTATCACTGACTAGTCCTCGTTTTCCAAAATAGTTGCATGGCTCTCACTAAACTATTACGTACGCCAAAATAATATTGGACTGAGAATGTATCGAACGTGATGAAATGATAATATTTCTAGGTATTAAAAACCAGAAGAAACAACCAAGTAATGACGTAAGAGAAAATAACAAAACTAAGCAATAATAACGTAGTTACATAAATCGAATAAAATATATATGAAGGAAAGCACTTTGAAACCAAATACATCCAACATATGATACGCCAATTAGCTTTACCGAGAAATGTCTCATTCATGTCATTGTATAAAACAAAGAAGACAAATATCACTGAAGTCTGTGTATAGCTATTCCAATTAGACTTTACCTGAATAGTCTTCATCGCGGAGACAATAACGCCCACGACTGACGTTCAGAGGCTATTTCTATTTAGAGCTTTAATCAAGACAAGTAACGTTCAAATAAATCTTCTTTGTTGTGAGCTTATGAGTTATAAAAGCTTATTATTTTCGTGTGTCCTTCTATTCTTACATCAAAAACTTGAATCTTGGTAAACCTACACAACAACCAATTTAAATACAGGTCTATATTGGTTTTACGAAGTTCAGCATTTACATAGCTTTGAAACATATTATTATTAATATTTAATTCTTAATGATTTCATTCTTAAGCCATAAATTTCTGTAGTTAGCCAGATACCGTATCTTGTTTCGGGATTCGTTGAATATGAATTAAATAAAGACAATAAAATGATTCAGTTACGTGACCATCTACATATGATTTAATTATGTTGCAAATTTTGTTTCTTGTACTGTAAAGTAGCTTCAATTAATATTAGTGTAGGACAAGTTTTATTTTCAACCTCTCTCGATCTTTAATATCCCTCTCGTGATACTCTAAAGTTCTGAATACCTATTTTTGGAACGATAGCCAAGATGTATCGTATGCATGAAAGGTGCTTCCAATTTGGTAAGTAAGGTGGAAAGCGTCTGCCACCCAAAACTTTTTTTTTTCGTTTGGAAGTAACATATATAGCACAACAGCAATAGTTCAAAGTACAGTACATGCAATTCGGCCAACATAATTAACGTTGTGTGAACTGGGTCGTTTACAAATGATGACAAAATGATTAAATATTATCTGAAGCTATGGCGCGAACATGCACGTCATGTCATCGATGAGGCAGATATAAATATTCCTAATAACTCTTACCGTGAGACAAACAATAGTATAAACGATATAATAATGATTCGATACTGAGCGTATATAAAAGACTGCTAAACAGTACAGAAATCCTAGGAACGAATAAAAATAAAACAGAGGAGATTATTAAAGCTACTTGCATGCAAGAGCAATTGTTATCACATAACGAGGTATTCCCCACTGACAAACTAATCCGTACAACTAGTAGTACGGTGGGGAAGGATTTTTCAAGCCCACTACCAACTGTTTTTTTTTGACAGAAACAAGTAAGTACATGGTGTTCATATAGGAATGGGTTTGTACTCTTGTAAAGTTTTCGCCGGTACAAAAACATCAAGAGGTAAAATAACTTAGAATTTATTAATAAATTTATGCAATTTTTTATATTTTAAGTACCAGGGTAGCATAAATATAAATGCAGACTTAATAAAATAAAAAAAGCTAATCTGGTTTTATAGAAAAAATATTTTTCTGTCGTTTTTACTAATTTACAATACCATTTTTACATTTGAACTCAAATGATAAGCCCGTATATTCCCGAAGGAGTTGGCAGAAGTACCAATACTTAGAAACATCACGTGACTGCGCCACCTAGTGTCCACAGTATACGATACTAAGTGCGTAAGAGAAGGCTGCTTTATCCCACGCGATAACTAGTTTAAACACCGCTCGTACTAGCCGGGCTGGAACCAATATAATATGAGAAAATAGAAAATTTTCTTGTTGGGAATGCAGTAAAGACTAGAATTGTAAACTTGATTAAACCATAACATCAGAAACAAAATTATTCTTTTATCAACACATTACAATATTTCACTAACGATTCATATTAAATTCATTTTAGTGATCAAATATAGCCTTCCGAAATGTTCTATTCATAGTTTATGATATGAGTTCCTGGTAATAAAAATCGACAATATTTTGCACCAAATTTCTAAGTTTTTTACCACTTGATGTTTTTATACTGACGAAAATTTTAAAACTACTTACCAACCCTTTATAAACATTAGTTGGTCCGTGGGTCACACCCAGTAGTCAAATTTAATCATTCCCCACCGAACAACTATATAGTTGGTCAGCGGGGAACAGTTTAGTTGGTCGGTTTAGAGTTGTACGGATTTAGTTGGTCGGTGGGGAATTCCCCCACTTAACCATATCGAACAACAAAAAAATATGAACATGGTTACTCGTAATGTCTTCAATAAAAGAAATTTATGCTAAAGCAATGCTAGCAAATCAAGAGTTTTGTTTTTTGGGACAGCCAGGTATTATATAAATACAGTGAAGAAAGTGGGAAAAAATATAAGAAAAATACGGTTGCTGCAAGTTACTTCACAAGACTACATAGGAAAGTTTTAAACAAATACCGTCACGAGTAAAAAAAATAGTTCGCCAACAGCCAAAACTCTTTAAACGTAGGATAAAATATGAGTGGCTCATAGGTAAATGGTTAAGAACGAAATGTACTAATCACACAAATACGTTTTGCAATAGTTCAATTTGTATATTAATAAATAGGTATTTTAATTTATTTTCTCATTGGCACTCATATTAATCAGTCGTAAATTTTTCTAAGATGACATTAAAAATAGTGAAAACAGTTACAAACGACAAACTGGTGCATGCCCGACTCGGGATTTGAACCCGCTTGAGATCTTATCCACTTAAGTATAGTTATTAGCTATCACGGTTTTTAAGTACTTATATTTTAAATTTATTTAATCATTATTTATAACACTCTAATGGAAAAACTATTAAGGTATTTCAAATGTGCAACCGATACGGATAAATTGTATTGTATTCATGACTAGAAGTCATTGGTTTTTCAGTATTTTTAGATTCAATTTGAAAAATGGACGATATTGAAACCTGACTATTTATATTAAGAGGTGCCTTGTCAGAGATTGATTTTATTAAAAGAAAAAAAGAAACCATTTCTTAATTGGAAATTGACCTTTTTGTGCTTTGAGCCTTATAAGTATAAAGTTCATATTATTGTGAAACCAACTCGGCCGTATAATCAGAGTTTTATCATGCGTACAATGAAATTTAATATTATGAATTAAAAAAAACAAATTATTTATTAAATATTTTGTTCTCAACTATGCTTCGCAATTTAAAACACAGTTTTTTGCAAGTGAGAGCAGGGCATACATCGGATGTTACCTAACTTAAAGCCTTTTTACCCGACAAGCGGGTTTTCCACGTATACCTACGGGGATTAGTTGAGCATGCTTTAGCTAACCTAACCCGTAGCATATGATCCAGTGTAGAGCGTCGAGCCGGTCGGCTAATACAGTTGGGTGGTCATGCATGAATATAAAGAAAGTTACCATTGCTTTAATTATTTTCGTGAGTTGCTTTTACAGTTGTGCGGACTGTTCGGATGCAAGCAGCGAAAACCATTTGAGAAGATTCTTATGAGACAGTAAATGGAGTATTACAAAATCAATACGCTAGTTAATCCGAATTTGGACAGTTTGGATATCATATTATTACTGGAAACATGAACTAACCGAGTTATTCACGTTAGTACTTACTGACAATGGTGGTAGTTAAAGTTAATAAATAAACACGAACGATTGTCATTCTATAAAGTCGATATTTTTCTAGTGAATATAAATGGGCTAAGAATTTGAAGTTGAGTATGAGTTCAGCGCAGCACTGAAACACTTCTCCGTAGTACCGTTCGTTTTGATCAACTTTGTTAAACTTAACTTCTAATTATTTGTAATCGCAAAATAATTTATAGTAGACATCAATACCATTTATCTTACTTTTAATCTGGGAGAATAATAGGACAAACAAAATAATATTCGTCTAAGATGTTAATTCATATCTATATATAAAAGAAAGTCGTGTTAGTTACACTATTTATAACTCACGAACGAATCAACAGATTAATCAGAAAATTTATGGGGTAGTAGCTTGGAACCAGGAAAAGGACATATATCATCCATCACGCTATCCTAGGGGGTAAGCAGTAAAAAATATTTAACACCATCCGTGCGGAGCCGGGGCGGACCACTAGTATTTTTATAATATCTGTTTACAAAATGTCAATGCTTGTGGTTTTTATGTTTCTACCGTAAAAACAAAAAAGCATGATTAAATATTTATTATTATCGGAGGTTATTCCGAAAAGGCCGCGCTTTATCAATAGTAACAAATATCTTATAGAAGCTTCATTTAACAAGTTACAATTTGGGACAGCGACCAACGACAGTGCATATGAAAGTGATAGTGTTTGTCAAGCGCGCGATAATTGTACGCAAGACGTGATAAGACGTTCAAGCGAAGATTAATTGATGTTTGGTTTCAAAGGAATATTTATAAATAGTTTAATTCGTTGATAGTCATTGTTTGTGTTTATCATAATAAAATTATTGTGACCTAAAGTGCGGTATACGATAATCGTGCTGGCCTAACTGCTTAAATTTATTATAGTTTGTGATTTAGCTTTAACAGTCATAAAACATGAACTCATGAAAGCCAATGTTTAGTAATACCAATAATTTAGTTTTAAACATATATTTAGAACTATAGTATTTAATTTACCCATATTCATTGTTTTCGTTTTTGTTTATATTATTTTCAAGTTGATTAGAATTTTGAGTAGAATTTAAGTAAGACGTCAATATAGTATTGGCTTCATATAATAGACGGACTGAACAGAAACTTAAAACGGGTAAGCTGAGTATTGGCCCATCTTGTCTGTGGAATATCTTTATTGCATTGCGTCCTCGGTGCCTTTTGTCCCTTTCTCTTTTAGTAAATTCACTCATTCTAAGAATTGCGGTAGAAAAACTACAATTTAAAGTCTTGAACTTGATTAAAAGTTATTTTCATTATCTTATTGTAAATTATCAGCTTCTATTTTCATGCTTTGAATTAGAAAATATAATTAGTAAAAAGATTTATATTTCATCAATGAATAGCGAGAGAATGTGCAACGAAACTACTTAATAAAACAATTGCTGACATAACTGTCAAAAGGCGGAGCATCACTCAACTACAAAGTATATTGACGACCACTTCTTACTCGGCCAATTCGATCAAGCCAATCTATAGTACCGGTTAGCTACAGCATATAACAATGTGGGCCAAGTGCTTGGTTAGCGCGTCTAGCAAAAGCATGAAACATTTGTCAGTAAAATGTTCAAGGCTTACATGACTATCTTCAATGAGAACTGCAATTTCATTCAAACAAAAGCTATTTATTTTGAGAAGGCGTATTGTCTTTACCAGGCCATTGTTCGAACGCTCGGACAATAAACCACTTTTTCATAACTTAAATGGTCCAAAAGATACTACATTGAGCTGTGAACTTGTGAGTCGTTATGACATGATTGGTATCAGTGAGATCTGTGTTGTTATCAGACAATCTCAAGATAATAATCGTGGCACACTGAGGAACCAAAGCTTTATATCAACAAATTCAGAAATTAAGGCGGGTTGTCTGAGACAGTAACTAAATCAATCTGACCATATTTTTTTTTCAGGATAGTAATAAATTGACTCTATCGACTTGGTATATTGAAAAAGCGTGTAAAATTATGACAATGTAAACACCTCGTCAAAAAAATCGTGTATTCTTGTCTGTCCGAGATGGCATCTTTATCTATATTGGTTAACTATACGATATATAGTCACAACATTTTTATTACAAATTATTTGTTTCATATAATTATAATATTTAAAATAGTTATTACGAGAATTTACGAGGTATTTACCAGTAACATCGTGGTATCGAAAAGTAGCTGATAGCACTAGTAATTGACAAGCAACTCTCACATGATAGTTTCATGAGTTAGGCCTGAAACTGAGTTACGCGTGTGCCCGTCGCGGGTCTAGTCAGATTACGCTGGTGGCTTCGTAGTTGAATGGGGACTGACCACTAACGGTAATCCTCACACGCCGCGTCCATGCGTGTTTAGAAGAGCAGTCAATTTACATTGGTCAGTGCCTAATCAGCTATGAAGCGGCCAGCGTAATCTGACCTGACTCGTGACGGGCACACGCGTAACGCAGTTTCTGCCCTTAGTCCTACTGTACCCACGAGATCGCAAACGGCTAGGTAAATTGTGAGTGTATATATTCTAATATACACACTACCACATCCTAACACACATTACACACACCACACACAATTATCATTCAAGTATCATTATTATAAAATTTTATTCTTTTATCAATTGTTTAGCATTTATATATATATAAGATTTTTTTCTTTTTCTGTTGTTATTCATTTTGTCTTTAGATAGTTTTTTTTTTTTTTTCTTTTGCATTGACTGAGTGTGTATCTTATTTTAACTTGTGATCATCTGTTATTGGCCTTATTTACTGTACTGTTTTAACCTACTATATAATATGTGTTGCTGTTGATGATCCTTGTATAATAAATAAATAAAAACTCGGTTACTAACTGACTCTTGCTATAACTGCTTAGTAAGATTATTTAATATCCTGTAGTTCTAATTAGCATGATTAGAATAATATCATAAAGAGCTTTTAGAAATAAATAATATTTTCTTATTCATATTTTTTAAAACTGATGTAATAAATAGGAAGAAATGGCTTCCTCACTCATGTGGTATTTAATCAGACATGCCTTTTCTATCATTAGAGAATTTAGGAAGTATATTACTTAAAAGGAGACTTGTAATAATTTTACAAATAGACTATTAAGAGGAGTTATGCTATAGTTGACTGTAAAAGAAATTCTGATCAACCATAACAGAATTATAATTTTATTAGTCATGATCATGATGTAGGATATTAGTTCCACCAGCATTATGGTGAATTAAAAGTAACTCAAGCGCTATTTGTAGTAGGAATAACCAAAATCTCTGAATAATATATAAATAATAATTAAAGTAACAAAAATGGATATCACAGTGTGGCTCTAGAATAAATTAACTTAATTTTTCAACAGTTAACTATGTTGGTCACATAGTAAAATCTTTAAAACAGCCCTTTCTATTGTCCTTAGAGTAACTTTGGTCTTCATTGTGATGCTCAATGACAGAGGCAACATCTCCAAGCCAATGTTCATAGCCAGTATCACACATTGGTCATATCTGGCTTTCCCTTACTGAGGTTTAGACCAAAGTATACATAATATTAAAAAAATACTAGTGGACTCTTTCAAATTTATTCCAGGGGTGACAGAGGTACTACTTCTTTTGAACATTCAGAGTACAGCATATCTCTACATTGTGTAGTATAATTGAAGCAGTCTCCTAACTTGAGAATGTGGATGGAAATGTCTGTAGAAGACAAACATGTAAGATTCATAAATCAACTATATAGTATTTTCTCATATAGAAAGGTTACTAAAGTGCAAACCATAGAAGGAAATGTATAATAGATTGCTCATAAGGTTTGGAAGGATCATGCAGAGTAAGCAAAGTATATGTATGTTTGACTGGAGAAAGAAGCATAGGTGACAGTCTGATTGGGCAATATCTTTTGTATGAGCTGTGAGTTTTTGATTTAACGAATGTATTTATTCAAGTTTAGTAAATGGTTAATGGAAACAATATTGATTCATAAAATGAACAATAAAACAATCTACTGTTGTTTTAAGGTAGGAGAGATGGATAGTTGTAATGATCATAGTACAATTATCAAAATTGGTGTAAAATTATGAAATTTGTTTGCCATTTCCTAATAAATGTTGTAAATATCACAAAAATCTCACCTAACGCCTGCTATGAGTTTTAAATATTTGATTAACCTGCTCTTTCTGAAACTCTATTCTCTATTATTAAGGTGTTTCAGAGTACAGTGTTGAGACCAGTTTTACAAAATATGTTCAAAATTTACCTACAACAAAAAGCAAGCAATATTATTAACACACATGTAGATGAAACTGCTTTGATAGTAAGTAACAAATTTACTTAGCTTGATGGTAGCAAATGAAATAAAATTGGTGCATGTTTAGTAGAAAGAGAACTGTTCTAATCAGATACTAAGTGAAGTGGTAGTTGTTGATCTACAACCAGCTTGGTCTTAAGCTAACAAACTGGAATATATATTTTCTTATGGCGTAATCTAATAATAAATTATTTAAATTGAATCAGACATGCATTTTATGAAATTAATGAAGTTTTTAATGAAAGCTATGGTATAAGATTTATTATTTATGGTTATAAAACATAAATGCCGTCAGTCAGTCAAAAGTCACTATATTTGAGATTAAGATGGATGTAGACATCAGTATTGGTCACTGAGGCTAAGATTGACTTGTACCCTTATATGAATAGTTAAAATAGCATTAGACCAAACCAGCTTCTAGATAATAATGAAGATCAACAATTAACTATTACCAAGTTTTACATTAGAGCAGGTCTGATCAGATACATTAAACGAGCTTGTCAAGCTTATCATAAACTTACAGTTTCTCTATTTATCTATCTAAACAAGGGTTTCTTGTATCTCAATTGATTGATGCAACATGGGTGAAAAAGTTAAAATTTTGAATAACAGCATCTTTTACATAGGTAACTAGAAAACATTTTTTATTATTATTTTGGCATGACTTTTAGTTCCTCGCCTCTCCCATGGCCGAAAAATAAAATATATATTTTAAATGGGAGAGGCGGTACTCCCCGACAAAAGCACAGTCGGTCGGGGTCAGGGAGTCAGGTTCAAGAACCGACGGACGATCCGAGCCGTATCGAGCAGCACCGCTTTCTGCATTTGTGCTGGAACCGACACGCCACAGAAATCCAACCGCCTCAAGTTGGTCGCGAGGCTGGTTGGAATTAACCCGTTCGCGGACAAAACAATTGGGATTATTTCTGTCGAAGTCACACCCCACATGTCGGTGATCTCGTGAGCCAGATCGAGATATTTCCGACGCTTCTCGGTTTCGGCTTTCACGAGACCCTCGTCATGAGGGATAGTGACATCCACTAGAAATACCCTCGACTGCGACCGATCCCATACCACGATATCAGGCTTATTCGCTAGAATAGTCCTGTCCGTGATAACGGATCGGTCCCAATAGATTTTGGCACGGTCGTTTTCTAGGATTGGCTCCGGCAGATACTTGTAATACGGCAGCCTCTGTTGCAAGAGTCCGTATTTCAGAGCGAGCTCCTGATGCAGGATTTTGGCTGCTTGGTTGTGTCTGTGCAAGTACTCAGTGTTAGCAAGAGCCGAACAACCGGAAATAACATGCCTAAGCGACTCTCCGGGACGGCCACATGCTCGACAAACGTCTGTGGTACCGTCCTTTAGGATGTATTTCCGATAGTTCCGCGTCTTGATAACCTGGTCCTGTATTGCACAGACAAAACCTTCGGTTTCCCCAAAGAGGTCCCCGAAACGCAGCCAATGCAGGGAGGCTTTACGGTCCACGAAAGGTTCGTGAAGTACCTTGTAAAACCTCCCGTGCAGCTCCTTCTCTTTCCATACGGACTCCCGATCAGAGGTGCTAAGTACCTCCGGGGTTCGCCAATCCTGTGAGGCCAACGATAAGGGAGTCAGTCCTTTATCACTAGCGACCACCTCTCCCCGAATACTATCATCCGTCATCGTCAAAAAATAGTTTCTGAGGTTGCATACCTCAAGGTTGTGCATGGTTTTGGCACTCAAGAGGCCTCGACCACCACACTTCCGCGGGATATACAATCTCATAACCGACGACCTCGGATGATGCATTCGATGAGAGGTCATCATCGTGCGGACTCGTCTGTCCAGAGCGTCGAGTTCGGTCTGAGTCCATCTGAGCACGCCAAATGTGTACATCAGTACAGGCATGACCCAGGAGTTAATGGCTCGGATTTTATTAACGCCACAAGTAGCTATTAAGCACACTTTTCAGGCGTTCACAAAACTCCTCGCAAACACCCTGTTTCACGTCTGCCACCTTCACACCGATGGTCTGTGACATGCCATTATTACTATTATTTTGTTTTCATTATGCATTTTAGCATTGCCTTATCAGTGTTATATAAAAAATAACTTTATGATACAGAAAAAAAACAACAGAGGCATGAAAATTATGTTAAATGAAAAAACAAAATTAGTTCCTAGTTTAAAGTCACCAACTTAAGTCCTTTAAGTCGTCAAAATTAAATTTCAAAAGGAAATGGTCCAAAATCACAATTCCAACTATATTCTTAAAAATATTTATATTTTCTTAGAACATAGATATGATTCAGGCTCTATTTTGAAGGTTTTCTTTAGTCATTGATTTGTAAAATATTGTTAGACTAATAATAAAAATGTGAAATAAACATTCAACTAGATTTATTAAACGCGAGAGAGAGGTGACAGGATGATCATATAGAATGAACTATTGAAAAGGAAATTGTATGAATCTTTTAAGATATATGCCAAAAGTATTTTATTCTTTACTAAATATATTCACAATGACTAGAAGACTCATATTAAATACTAAAGGGTATGTGGCGACCGCTAGACGGCGAACTCACTTGCATACTAGCAGCGTCATAAAAAATCATACATTGCCGTATCGAAATGTTTCTCTAGCTAAACATAAATACAAATTCTAAGTTGGTACACAGCAGGCAGCAGTACCCACATCTTATACTCCTCGCTTACCTTACCAAACTACTCTACTCATCCTAACGAGCATCTACTGGTACGCTACTCTGCCTCACTGCTCACACTGCACTCTACTCTACACGAACTCGCTCGCACACTAGTCCCTCTCTACTATTGGTAACAGGTACCTCCTAGCTCTTCGATAACGTCTATCGACTAGGAGGGGAGTACTGTGGCGACCGCTAGACGGCGAACTCACTCACATACTAGCAGCGTCATAAAAAAACGTACATCGCGGTATCGAAATGTTTCTCTAGCTAAACATAAATACAAATTCTAAGTTGGTACACAGCAGGGTGTACTGGCCAGTATATCTTTGCTGTTCCCACAGGTAGTTAATTCGCATTGCAAATATGTTTCACTTTATTTATTGCCCCATGATGGTTATTAAATTTTCAACAATGCACATCATATTCTTTCTCGTTGTTAGTCAAATATACAAGAAGTTGTAGTATTTGAACACAGTTTTTGGTCCACAAATATTTAAGAGACCCATTTTAATATATCACCTAGTTTTCAATGTTTAACTACTTTATTGAACTTGGAAGTTCAGCAGAATATCTCACCATTCAAAACAATTGAAGAAAACTCCAATAGAAATGTTTAAGCTTGAAGAAAACTTTAGTAAACTTATAGTGTTGACACCAAACAATCGCATCGCCGCTACACTAATTGCCAAAATAGAAAAACCAACATTACGTAAAAATACGATTGTGATTAAATAAATACATTGAAAAAGGATACGGTCCCGGCCCACGTTGATTCGGTGCCAAAGGCACCTGATTCCCGTTGTTGCTCATTCTCTAGGCACCATAGGTCTTGGGACACGTACACCACTCTAGGTGGCACGTAAGTTTGCCCTAACTGATTGTAGGACACATCCGGCACGTAGATGATACACCGATGTCAGATTGACAAGTCACCATTAATTTAAACAGGAATGAAACGTTTCTATTATGAACATTGTAAGACACTCACGAAATCACAATACATGTTTCTTTAACGAATTATACTTATCGTATTAGCTAGTCATTAAACAAACGACAGTACAAAATGGCGGATGTTAACCAATAAACAAACGTGACAATCACTGTTAGGTTCAATGTTAGATTGAAAACTACAATTTTTTTTCAAGTTTTCGGAGCTTCTAAATAAAGTTAAATAAATCAAAAAATAATTATATGTATTTTACATATAAACCTATATCATGATTTAAAATTGTAACTGTCATTCGATAGTTCACTACACTTTCTTGGAAGGTGAGACATGGGACTTTTCTTCTTCAAATTAATTTAACTTCAGTTCAGTTCAATCAAGCACGTCACGTCATTCACTGGATTGTCTTGCTTTGCTTTGCTCTCGTCCTCAGACTCTCGTCTTACTATGTAATAATAGTCTGCGCTGCGCTGCGACTAATGTTGCCAGGAATATTTTACCTTTGCGCTTCACTCACTGAATCGCTCAACACTGAGTTGATGTCACGCTCTGCATCGCAGCTAAGTAGGTACCATGTAGGTACAGTCCGGTCACAGTTATTTTACCTCTGGCCTTAAGACATATTTTCTGGCGCTTCTTTGAATCCTTATCGGCATGATACACCTTATAATAATATCTAAAGCAGTTAAAAAAGCAAAGAACACTACGGAGCACTAGACATAGACACTTCACAGCAAGTAATGCTAACTTAACATAAAAATAATGTGAATGGTCTCTATACGTCTCTATAGGATAGGACTTATCTATCTTAACAGAATAAGCACTCACAATAATAAATGCTTGGGAAAATTGATATATTATACCTAGCAATATATCCTATAATCTATTGAACCAATAATTCACACTGCTTACCCCCTACAATATAATTAGCCTAGATCTCGTTTTAAAACATAACCTTTTTATATTTTAAATTGTTAAGACATCAAACTTAAAATCTTTGCCTATGGAATACTTATCTAAAATATTGTAATTTTCATAATAATTAATACATAAAAAGTGTCGTACCTAGATCAAACTGAGAAAGTATGGTGAGTTTCTTAGCCTAAGCTTAAATAAAATAAAAAACTAATGGTCAAATGGTCAAATCTTGGTCAAATCCTTAGAGCGAATACAACTAGAGAGATAAAGAATACGTCACGACGAGCAAGAAAAGGATAGCTAATTATAAAACTCTTAAAGATAGAAAGAGCTAGTACTGTGATTTTTTGTCCCTTACGGTGTAACCTGGTTTTTCGATTGTGGCAAACTGTCCAATGTGACAGTTTGCCACGATCTTGTCAAAGAAATAATAAACGCTTTGTTTACTTCATCGATTTTAGATAATATTGTGCAAATACGTGGAACAAATCATATTTTGGACTTTTAGGAAGTAAGCTTGTTTACGGCAGAGACCTTGTTTATGTGATCGTGCTTTAAAAATGGGTAAATAAAAAGTTTTGGGCTGCAGTTATCGAAGCGAGTAAAAAGCCCCAGATGAATCACTTCGCAGTGGCGTATCAAAGAAAACTCGGAGTATATTTACAGTTTATGAACCTTATTAGATTTACAATAGAAGATATGCTGTGATTTATACGTTTTACCTGTGTTTTTGATTTAATTCTAAACATAACCTTCAACAACAAAAAACAACGGTGTTGCCCACTTCAAAATCTCAATAATCCTATAGAAGTAAGAATTCATCATGTGAATAATATAATTACTATGAACAAGGAAAGTGTTCGGAACTAATTAAAAAAAATATTGTTTAAAAGACAGTAACTTTGATTGTTGATTTAAACTATGTTTAATTTGACTAAGGTAACGTGTATTAAATTATAATTAATATTTGATTTCAAGAGTTGTTTTATTTTAACAAAAATATTATTTATCTATTACCCTATTCGAATGATTTTTAAACTACGTTTTATTCCCACCGAGTAGCCATGGAACAGATTTTGGTGGTACTCGTTGGAAAAAAAACACAAAAATCTGGTGATAGTTGTCTATTTATTGATTAGTCATTGTTAGTAGGTGTGTGTTGTATTTAAGTTTATTGTTTGCTCATAATTTATCTATTTCTAAACTTATTATTTGAGGATATTAGCCATATATGTTCGGTAACAATATATGTTTGTCGTTATTGAAAGCATGAGAAAAGCCTTACCAAATTACCACAAGCGAGGCAAAATTGTTTTTGTGTCAACACCGATTGTGCGAAGGAGAGACATATCTCGCTATAGGTAGTTGGTCTGAGGTCAAATTACTCAAATCAGCTCAAATCACAAGATGTTTTTTTATTTCAGCTGAGGCTTAGAACCTCACTATACTTTATCAGTTTGGTTTAAGTGCGACACTTTTTATGTATTAATTATTTTGAAAATTACAATATTTTAGATAAGTAATCTTGTTTGATGTCTTTTATCAATTTAAAACATAAAAGGTTACGTTATAAAAACGAGGTCTAGGCCAATTCCAAATATTTAATATATCTGCCCGGCTAGTACGAGCGGTGTTTAAACTAGTTATCGCGTGGGATAAAGCAGCCATCTCTTACGCACTTACTTAGTATCGTGTACTGCCATCTCATTCTAACCGTTATCGAGTCGATAAAATAGCGTTCGTGCTTGCTCTCAAGGGCAAACGCCGCTAGTTTAAACACCGCTCGTGCTTGCCGTGCTGGAGGTCCAGCTCGAGCGCTATTTTATCGTCACGATATCAGTTAGAATGAAATGACAGTATACGATACTAAGTAAGTTCGAAAGAGATGGCTGTTTTATACAACGCGAAATCTAGATAAAAGGTCGCTCGATCTAGCTAACCTGCACAGACTATACTATGCTGAACAATGAGTGAGATTCATAGGCGATGTTGTACGATTTCAGCGATGCAGGGGTGGGGGTTTATTTTAAAACATAAATGTTTTACAAATTTAATTCATTAGCGGCGTCGGCTTATGAAACCCCTTCCCCATATTTTTAAATGGATATGAAAATGTTGATTCCATACAAAAATAACTTTGGGATAAACAGTAGTGTGTAACAGTGTCATAGTGTCTCGCTTTCGGTGCGGGTATTATGCGAACTAGATGTATAAAATTGTGTCTACGCGGATATAGTCGCGGGCAAAAAGCTAGTAAATAATAAATTATTTATTATAAATCCAGTGATGTACCGTAACATACCGCGTAGAGTAGGCTTAGGCTTACACTAGGCATTTACTAATAGTATAAGATCCCGCTACTAACGCCCGATTTCTGAATTGAGTATTGAAGATGAGAACGACTTAAGTATCGTTTTGTCTCATTCAGTTGTTAAGATTTCAATGCGACAGAAAGATACTTAAGTTGTTGTCAGCTGGAATACTCAATTCAGAAATCGGTCGTAAATCTCTACGTTTATAACGTATTGAGTCAAACTCACATTTTAACATAAATAACGTATTTAGATCAGATAGAAAACGTTCTAATAAAGGCGGGGTTCCAAAGTGAGAAGAATAAAAGAGCATGTAAGAGAAGAATAATTAATATAAGGGAAGCAAGAAAGTTTGTCAAGATGGTACTAAGTGGCGATCGATAGTCTCTGCCTACCCCAATGGGAATAATGGGTGTGAGTATAAGTAAGTAAGTAAGTACTTAATATATATATATATATATATATATATATTATATTACATATGCGTTCATGGATCGGATAAATTTTGGAGGCGAGCCATTTCTTCACGTACACCATCAATCCTGAATGTTTGTTGATTGCCAAAATTCGAGTAATCGGAAATGGTGGATCAAGCATAAGCCTTTAATATGAGCGAACTCTTGAGCAAGCAACGTAAGTTAATCCCAACCCGAACTCAGACGTACCAATATCAATCACTGCGCGGTCCAAACTTATGACCTGAGACTTGTGAATGAATGGTAATAGCACCCGAAACGTCCGAAAAAGAGTATGTTCACGAAATATTTCGTTCAAAAAAATTTTGGGAAAAATGTTCTGGAACTCGAGGATTAGCGTTCAAAAGTTCGAAAAATCACCAAGTGTCGGAGCGCAAACGGACGTGATGACTTTGGGACGATCGAATATGAAAAAATCTAATTTCACGCGCTGGCATTGTTTACGTAATTTTCCGTGGTACATCCGATTTTTATCAAAATTGATATAAACCATCTAGACATGGTTCTTGACCACCGTGCAAAATTTCAGGGTTCTGAGTTGAGCCGTTTGGGAGGAGTACGATCACAACGAAATGCAAAAGTCGGGGGTAAATGGAGCTTCGCTCGCTACGCTCCAATAAACTTATATTAAATATGTTAAAATATGTGTTTGACTCAATATGTAATGAACGTAGAGGTTTGGCGGTGGGATGTTCTACTATAATCCTTTTTTTACCCGTGGATGTCGCCGTGACTCAGGGTTTGAGTACTTTAAGAGCCAGCGCACACGAGCAACTTTTGTTTCCGCAACTATTTTGTCACTTTCATCAAGCCTACGGGTAAGTATGAAGGTTCGCACACGTAGCCACGCGACTTCCGGGAGACCTTCATACTAAGAAAGAGACAAAATAGTTGCGTAAACAAAAGTTGCTCCTGTGCACTGGCTCTAAGAGTTATATTATTGTTATTATTATAGTTAGTTATATTATTTATATTATTGTGGGGCGATGTGGGTGGAGACCCATCACCAAAGAACCTTTACTTTTTTAAGCGTCTGTATATACGAATGTTGTAGTATTCAGTCCTGTTTAGATTAGTTCGTCCATGGTGTTAACATTATCCAAGTAAACTGAGTCTGACTGGGTTGGAAGTTTTTACTTGGAATCCTTCAAGTATCCACTTGGATAGTGTAAACACTTTAAACGTTTCAATTAAGATTTTATGACCGATTTTTCAGAGGATTCTAACGCACGCAGCCAGCTTTTAAGTATAGCGTATATGTATTATTTATTTTATTCACTGTGAGTTGTTGAATCTTATATTCAACATAATTTTATTAGATAGTTATTTAGCAAGCTTCATTGCAATTGCAAATAGCTAGCACTCGTTGATTTTGCTACAATTCATATTATGGAAAAGTTAATTATTTTTGTTTTTCTTAGTAATTATTCTAAGAAAAACTAGTTTTTTTTATTTATTTGGTTTTCATAACAAGAATTTGATTTGAAAAAACAATTAAATGCCTCGTTATTTCTTTTTTTACTTTACTATACGCGCGCGAAAATTTCGCAAGTCCAAATACGGCATTGAGTCCACGATATGTTTCGTCTATCATGTCTGTTAAATTCATGTCAAAAAAACGTTGGTGTAACTGCGAAGAAAAAAAATGCTCCGCAGCGCAGTTACACTGGGTGAACAGCGCGGTGTAACAGCGGAGCATATTTAAAAATATGTTTAAGGGAAAATTGAATTACTTTATATACAAAAGTATGAATAAATGAGATTGTAAAGATTTTATTGTTGTTTCTTCTCTTTGAAATAATCTTCCGAAGCAATGGCAGAATATTTTAAAGTGACTATACTCTTTTATTATAATTTAATTTTAGCTTTAAGCGGATCTGCAACACAAGTATCTTAACATAACATAACATTAACGTTCACCCCGAATATCCCAGAAGGGGTTGACAGAGGTATTAATAATTCTGAACATCACGTGACTTTGTCACTTGGTGTTTAGAGTCAGAGCCGAATTAACCTTGAGGCAGAGTGGGCAGTTGCCTAGTAGGTAGTTACCTAGGGGCCCAGGATCGACAGGGGCCCACTGCAGACCGTGAAAAATTGTTTTATGGATCAAAAATTATTTTAGAAGACTATTCTTTTTTTTTCAACGCATGTTACAGTTCGTATTAAAACAACATGTTAACACATGGTTTTTAAAGTTTGTGGTTTGTAATAACACGCGATTGAATATCCGAAAATCAATAGTTGTTTTAATTGTAATGTGCAATCGTAAAAGTTTTTGAAAATTCATTGCACACTTTACAAATATAGAACCATCTAGTATCTAATATCAGAACTAATTACATGATAACGGGCCTGCAGTAGAAGCTGTACTCAAGAGAAGAGAGAAGTTAAAAATCGTTACTTATTTACCTGTCTGGATGTGCTGCATTCAGAATCAACACGTCGCCGACTAGAAGGTTATCAGAAACTTAATTCTCTATTTGGCTTTTTAACAGATTTCTTAAAAACATCCAAATCAATCAAATCAACGAACGAGATGGTGCAGCTCAAGTACTTCGTCTTACAATAGGCTATTTGACTAAGTTTTGAAAACTATCTTACGGTGTTAATTTGTTTATAAGGAGCCCTAAATAAATATTTTTCTGTCTTCATTTTAGCTATTTTATTAAAAAATCGAAAAAGAAAATGCAATATTCAAATGTGCCGCGAATACGCGACTTTAAGTAATATGGCGGCTGTAGCACTTATTTTAGAAGACGGATTTTAGTGAAATAATGCAATATTTTTATCTCGCATTATTACAAATTGCTCCAAAAAAGAAATATTAAGACTAATGAAATGAAAGAAATGTATATTTTTATTACAGTCAAATAGCCTATTGGAGGATGCTGGGAAAGATAACATTGTAGCACCTTGAGAATCGTATAAATTGATCCTTAATAATTTGTGCAATCAACTTTCTCAAATGTTATGATAGCATTGCAAATTTATAGAAATTTGATGATGAGAACGAACATTTTCAAAATCGAAATTAATTAATAAAATCTCTTCGAGCAACGATGTCTCAACATCGCTTAAATTTATTGTCGGTATTGTAAAAGGTCCACATTGAAGAGTTGTAAAAGATTTATATCTAAATAAGTTAGAAAAACCTCACTTTTTCTTTTATTTATTGAGTTTGTTTCATGTTTGGTTATAAATATATTTTAAATTAAAAATACTTGAGTCATATTTAATTTTTCAGGTATACATAGAAATTATATTCAGAAATGTGTGCAAAAGGCAAAAAAAAACATCACATGATTCAGTCAGTCAGATTACGTAAAAAAAGGGGCCCGAAAATAGTATAGGCTCTGTTTAGAGTACCCACGTTTTGCATGGACAGTGTACTCACGTGATAGGGGCTTATCGCCGTTTTGTACGAATACGTCTTTAGAAAAGACAAATTGGTGTAGTCCCGAACTGGGATTTGAACACTAGTCGTTTGCACGATAACCGGTGTTCTACCCTTTGAGCTATCACGGTTATATCTTCTATACTTATAATGAATCTGTAGAGGGGTCAATTCTGTACATGAAATATATTTTCAAAATAACGATCAGGGGGTGATTAGTGATCGATACTGATGCCGAAAATGTAATCAGTAAAATATTTGTCTGTCTGTCGATTTGTATGTTCCTTATGGAAATGAAAACTACTCAACGGATTTTAACGAAACTCGGTACAATTATTGTTCATACTCCTAGGCAGGTTATAGTATACCTTTCAACAGAGTAATCAAAGGGAATTTCGGGAAATTTTGGGAAAACGGTGAAGTTACTCCATTTTTTAAGCTTCCGTCACGTTTGCAGCCTTAAAGGTTAAACTTGCATAGAAATTATGTATTACGGAAATATTGCACATGAAATTGTCTAAAAAATATCCCTCGACAGCATATGTCTATCTTTTATGGTTGACTCACAATAACACGTGTAACTTCTGATAGCTTAGAATAGTTGTTAGTATTAAAAATGTATGAATAAAGAAAGTATGAAAAATAAATTTATGAAGAGTGATTATTATTAACACAAATCGTTAGTAAGACGACAAATATGATTTAGTATTTTATGCGAGCCAATATGGATCCCTCGCCGTAACTTTATTTTTTATAGTATTTTTAGGTATGGGCAAGTAGGGTTAGAAACTGGTTGTTATGAGATCTTATATCTAATTGACAATATGAGCTCTATAATACCTATATAAAGTTCCCATTTTCGGTACAACTATAGGGCTTATTTCGGTCTAATTTCATTTCTCTTTGTACTTTGCTGATGATACTACAGATCTGTAGTATGATCTGAAACAAAAAATCCTTTAATATAAAGGGAGGATGTTGTATAAAAAATGCGAGGTCTCATACAAATTTTCACCTCCTGGTTAAGAAGGAAAAAATCTTTTGATTTTGTAAATACTAGCCATAAAATAAAATTTCAGGAAGTACCTTTTGATAATTATTAAGGTACTTCCTGATCAGTGAGTCAGTAACGAAATCAGGGAATTTCAGATATCAATAAAATCTAAAGTATAAGATCTCTCTAATTGAAACTACTTGACATATATACATATACTCACGGCTCTAAATCCCTAGAATGGGTAGCCAGAGCTAAGGAATTGGAAATTTCTCAGCCACTTGTGGAAAGTTGAGTGAGGAAAAGATGGTGAAATAAAGGTTGTCGGTGATGGGTCTCCAACCGCATCGCCCAAAAATCTCTTAAAAGCCACAATACCGTTAGTCGCCTCTTACGTACACCCACCCGAAGAAATGGGGTAGTGCTATTCTAAGCCGACACTACGCAGCTGAAACTTGACTGGTTCAATAAACTGAAATTCATCATATCTCGAAAATTATATTTGTGTGGTATAATGCAAAACAGGGTTTGGCTCGTCTGATCTGACGTGAACTTACGGAGTTTCATACATATTCAACATATTGAATTATTTCGGAAATTGCGTGGGTGTAATAAAATTTAAATAGAAAGTGGAGGGTTCCTAAAATATCTACGAATATATCGCAACTGATTTACTATCTATTCACATGAAAGTAATGAAATTGACATAAATGGAAAACTTAATGGAACATGCAAATTGTAAGCATCTTTGAATAACATTAGTGAAAACGTGACGCAAGTCTTACCCTTAACAAAAAGGCGTCAGCAAGACTCATGAATATTACAACTTTAATATTTAGAAATGGTATTCAGAACAATATAAAATGGATGTAATTATTTTAACTGTGTTACTATCACTGATTATGAGGAAAAGCCTAGTGACAGACGGACAGACAGTTAATAAAACCTTGGCTTAATAGTTTTGCTTTCCACCTTATTAGTTCGGAATTCTACTGACACATCCCATTTTCGACAAATTTGTTCAGAAATTAATGGCTTATTTTAAGTCTGAATATAAATATAATACACTCACGCCCTTAGTCCCTATTAAGAAAGACAGAGATTATCGATCTTCACGTTGTATGTACCTTTCAAACTTCTGGAACTTAATTTATAAGTTAAATAGATATGTATCTACTTAACTTGACACAAGTCTTAATAAATATGCCAATGTATTTTTATATTTCTCTATTTTTTTGGGTTTCGTAGTCATCAAGAAACTCGTAAATAATTAATACACTAGGATCTATAAAGTTGTGATTTAGTAGGTAAGAGTAAACAAAGCTTTAAAGCCAAGAAATTTATAAAGTAAAAATATAATAATTTGCATACACTCCCTTCTCCACACATAAATGTGAGTTGTTTTTCTCATTAATACGAATAATCAAGCCAGGCGCTTCTTCTTCTTATTTGATTTCCGTCTATTAAGATTTTTCACTTTCCCTTATCAAGAATAATTCAGTGACCATCAAATTGATAATTTGCTAAAGAAAGCCGCACATTCCAAGAGTGAAGAAGAAAAAGTTCAAGTGGTATTCGGCCCCCTGATTATGTAACTTTAGCGACCGCCATTGTCAGTTGCAAAAGATACGGGGCGGTAGTCTGTCTTTCCCAATAGGAACTCACACCGTGAGTATAATATGCATTCATATCTTATCACGTCTAGTTACGAGTTAATGTAAAATGAGAGCGCAGACATACATACATATTCCCACGCCATGGTAATAAATCTAGAAAAAGGAATAGGAATTTCCAATTCTAACATTCTAATATAACAGCTTTGAAAATTGAGTTAAGAAACTTACTTACTCACTTATACTCACGCCCATCGTTACCATTGGGGTAGGCAGAGACTATAGATCGCCACTTTGTACGACCCAAGCAAATCTCTTGTTTCTGTTACATTCATCATTCTACTCATACATGCTCTTTTATTCTTTATACTTCGGACGCCGGCTTTTTGAGTTAAAAAAGTTGTAAAATAAAGGGTCGTAACTAAACTACGGGAAGAAGCTGGTTTGTACTATTCTAAGGCAGTACAATTTGCATACTTGTATACTTACTTGAGGCTACAACCACATGTTAATCAATAACTTCAATGACACGTGGACTTTGCCGCCTCGTATGACGCCTACTACTTACTGCACAGCACCATTTTCTAGTTTTTCTAAAAGCTGCATGAAAATGAAAAAATAATAAAAGTCTTCTATCGTTTATTTATTATTATTATTATTTAAAATCGGTAATTCAATTCACTTATATGTTCAAACTTAATTAAAATCACAGACTTATTTTGGGCATGTATACAGCACAGGCGGTGCTCAAAACTTTACAATATCAGGCTCATCACTCTCGAAGTTGGGATTTGAAGCACCTTTTAATTCTTTCAGGTTGGCAACATCAGTCACTCTTTCAGATTTCTGAAATAAGACGTTACATATTATTTTTAACACTTTGGTGAGTGGTGAGCACCACCGCTTTCTATGCAGACAGGCTTAGGTTTGTCCAATGTAGTTACACCAATTAGTCTTTTCTAAAATCTTATGTGTGCTTAACTTATCATAGTTAATATATAAAAGATAAATAAAGGAAAGAAAAATTTCGACACCGGCGGGGTTCGAACCCGCGACCTCGGGTATACGCCCCCGTCGCTCTGCCATTTGAGCTTCAGTGTGAATGGCTTCCAGTGCGAAATTCTTCTATCCTTTGTTTGTTTTACACTTTATTAAGTAGTGTTTGCGTTCCCTACCTCCGATTTTTTTAATAAAACAACATAGTTGTTAACAGTGAGATAAAAGACAACAGTGAGATATGGTTATGTTGTGCTTAGTCAGGTGACATTGTATTCGTACAAAACGGAGATAGGCCTGCCTCCTATCACGCGAACGCATTGTCCAAGCAAAACGTGGGCACTCTGAACAGCAGGTTATATGTTAAAAGTATTATTACAAACCTCTGCCGACTCTGAATTTAAGTAGATTTTATGCATCTCAATAAAAATCGACAGGTAAAGAAACATTCTGTTTCTTTTTTCATTGATCCTTAATTTAAAGATGTCAAAAGAAGTTCATATAAGTATTTTCAGTGACTATATATCCCTTCAATTGTATTGGTTCTTTTACAACTTATTATTCTGGTACATCTCTGGTGCTGTGTAGTGTCGGCTTAGAATAGCACTACCCCATTTCTTCCGGTGGGTGTACGTAAGAGGCGACTAACGGTATTGGGGCTTTTAAGGGATTTTTGGGCGATGCGGTTGGAGACCCATCACCAACAACCTTTATATTACCATCTTTTCCCCGCTCAACTTTCCAAAAGTGGCTAAGGAATTTCTAATTCCTTAGCTCTGTCTACCCCTTCTAGGGATTTATAGCCGTGAGTATATGTATGTATGTATGTATCTCTGGTGTATTGGCAGCCGTACCTTGGAAAAAGAAAACTTAATTGAATGACCTGAATTCGATTAGGCAGAAATGGACTATAGGCCAAATCTCTTCTCGACCTAGGAACCTACGAGGTGTTGAGAAGTAGATAGAAGACAAACAAAGAAGACAAAAGTAGGAAATGCAAAAGATACTTACACGTGGCCTATAAACGTTATTAGTTAACTTCTTTTTGCCGGCAAAATGGTTTTCAATTTCGTTCAATGTTTTCCCTTCTGTCTCAGGCAATATGTAGTAGAACACAATGCTTCCGCTAAAACTGTAAAGATTTTCATTTATATTGGTATTTTGTTATTTGTTTCTTCTTTATCAATTCAATATAAAAATACGAGTATTTTTCGTACATATAACATAACATAAACATAAACGTTCACGCCGAATATCCCCGAAGGGGTTGGCAGAGGTACTAATACTTCTGAACATCACGTGACTTTGTCACCTGGTGTTCAGAGTACCCACGTTTTGCATGGACAGTGTACTCACGTGATAGGGAGCAGGCCTATCGCCGTTTTGTACGAATACACTGTCACATGACTAAGTACAACTCAGCCATGTGGGTTTCCTCACGATGTTTTCCCTCACCGTTAACAACCATGATAAATTAACCACACATATGTCTTTAGAAAAGACAAATTGGTGTAGGCCCGATCCGGGATTTGAACACTAGTCGTTTGCACGATAACCGAGTGTTCTACCCACTGGGCTATCACGGTTGCAAATTGTATTTTTCGTCATTTAACATGATCGCATCAGTCTAATTCTTAGTGAAAAGTATTAAAATTAAATAGCAGTTATTTCATGAAGGCTAGGTAATAGAAACTATTATGGTAAATAAATTTATAAATTTTGATAACTGGACAGTCGGTACGTTTAATATTTAAATATGTATTTAACTAATTTTTTGCCGTGTATTGCCGGCTTAGAATGTCGCTACCCCTTTCTACCCACGGGTGTCGTAAGAGGCGACTAAGGGTATTGCAGCTTTTTATGGGATTTTTGGGCGATGCGGTTGGAGACCCATCACCAAAAACCTTTATTTTACCGCCTTTTCCCCATTCAACTTCCAAAAGTGGCCGAGGAATTTATAAATCCTTGGCTCTGGCTACCCCTTGTAGGGAATTATAGCCGTGAGTATATGTATGTATAATATAAAAAGATAAAAGATATTTATTTGTTACCAAACACAATAACAACATATACATGCATTACAATTTTAAAAGAAAAGATGGCTACAAAAAGGCAAAGTACCTCAGCTAGGTTCCCAACATTATCCGCAGGACACTGCTGGGGAGCTGGTTTTCTGGTACCGCCTGTAACTTACATACTAAGTTGTATGTATTTGACAAACAAATATTTATGTAAAAATATCGTTTTCTATGGTAGAAAGTTTGGTGCAATATGCAGACTTGAATCACCTGCCTATCAAAAGGATTGTATAAGGCTTCGGAGGAAAAGTAAAAAACCATCGGTTCTGGCTATTATCATGCTAGTAGTCGTTAGCCTGCCAAATCAAATTAGGCAAGCGTGGTGGACTTTGGCCAAATCACCGTATTTAGGGTAGGCTTCTGCCCCTTTGTAACTTAAATATAAATAGATACAAATACATACATTTAAGATAGGCGCTGGGATAAGGACTAGGATGATGCTTAGTTGTTTAATTTACTAAGTTAAACTTACCAAATAAAAGAGTAAAGGCCGTAAGTTCCCCAAATAGATATCATATCCACCATGTGTATATAAATTTTGTTTGTCAGGAAACCAAATATGTATCCGATTGCTCCCGACAATCCGGCTGCCGTGGATTTTGTTTTTGCGTTGAATACCTGGAGAAAAGGGCATACATCGATAATTCATGACATGCGACGGCAGAGGTACTAATTTAATTCTAAGAGTATACACTTAATTAATACATTGATCAGTAATATGTGAAATTTTAATTATATTTATTTTATTTTCTATGCTTAAACTTTAATCTCTAATGTTAATTTATATTTTTTATGTCTTAATTTGTTTTTTATTGTGTTTTTTTAATTTAATTTAATTTTAACAATTTGTTCTTTATAATTTGTAAATACGTATAAAAATATTTTTTATCATGCTGTGCCCACTATTAAGGTAATATATGTTTGTAAAATATGTTTGTTATGTAATTGTACTGTATGTGTGCCAAATGAATAAATAAATAAATAACTCAGTCATGGTGATTTCCTCACCATGTTTTACCATACCGTTTACACCCAATGAACTTCATATATTTGTTATGAAAAGACAATGAGAACAAAAGGAAGCGTGAGGCGATTCAGGAGCCATGATTTGATCTTCGCACTGAGTTAATAAGGTTGAAGAAATGTGTTATATTAAAAATAGTAAGCAACATTTTCATGTTAAAAAAAGTGGATGAATTATTCAAGACCTGATAAAAGAGTGATTAATATTCTGCCTAATGCAATGGAACCCAGGATGTAGCCAAAAGGATCTATGTAGGTTAGTAATCAAACGATATAGCAACGCCTTTATTGCATACTAATATTTTTTTTACCTCTCCAATAAGAATCCAAGGAAGCAGTCGGATGCCAGTGTGGGTGACTAAAGCGAGGAGCATCATCAGAGTGGTCGGGATCCAGGAGTAAGAGTGACCCTGAGAATAATTAGAACAACTTAGAATGACCGTTTAATAATGTATTGAGTTATGATATTATTTGTTAACAATATTTGGTCAATGAAACTGCTTTAGTACAACGATGTTTTATTTGTCTTAGAATGACCATGTTTATTTGATATATTAAATACTCAGCGTATCGTTTCTTTTGAAAAACTCAATTAAGCCATTGTTGGGCGACTTACGACCGATTTCTGAATTGAGTATTCCAGCTGAGAACAACTTAAGTATCGTTCTGCCGCATTGAAATCTTAACAACTGAATGAGACAAAACGATACTTAAGTCGTTCTCAGCTTGAAAACTCAATTCAGAAATCGGGCATTACGGTCTAACAGTGATCGTCATGTTCAAGCTTTTTTTTATTGTGTTGAGGTTGCTGAGAGGTCCCAGTATGAGGGACGAAAATTGAATTTGTTACAGAAAATGCACCACTGAAAACCTAGATTGAAACTTTTAATTGTTCTTATTTTACAAAATAGATGTGCCTTGCTTTACTGAGAGTGAATTTGGTAAATATCTTCCCCAATTGGACGAACCACATAGTGCAATAACGTTACAAAAACAGTGTTTTATACCAATGTCCTCTGCCTTGCTCTGCTTCTTATAATATATTCTTTAATTAGTTCAAGTTATTCAGTAAGTAAGTATGTAATAACTATACCTTAAAATCTGTTTGGTTGTTGGTGATATTGTTTATTAAAGTCTCATTCAAATTCGAGTGCATAGAGTCGTGATTTGGTGCATCATGCTGAAAACAATACAAAATATTCAAATATTTTTGAAACAAAAGAACTTTGGAAGAAAAGGGTCATACTATCTCAAAAATCTTTTAAGTATGTAACAACGCTCACAATTTATAAAGTAGAAGAATAATAAGCTAAAAATAACTATTATGTTATATGGAGATTTTTTGTTACATCATCGTCGAGTTTCTCAATTTAGGTCTAACTTCGACAATGATTCAAGCGAACGTGTAATCTCATTGTAGCGTAAAAGATGAGGGTGCAAAACTTAGAAGCAAGATGCACATCATATTGAGACATCCCAGTAAATCTAATTCTAGTACATGTGGGTGAACCAGGCCAGTAAAAGAGTATATTTCATCAGAATTCATCGTTCTGTGATGTTTTACTTTAACAACAAGTATAACACGGTATGTTCGGGCAAATTTCCTAGATGGAAACAAGCCTTGCAAAAGAAACTTACTTATACCATCGTTATTCCCATCGGGATAGGCAGATGCAAATATATACTGACGCCGTTAGTTCCCATTGCGGTTGGTACGATACTGACCAGTTTATCTTTCCCCCTCACATTTATTATTATTACATACATATACTCACGCCATTAGTTCCCATTGGGGTAGGCAGAGACTATTGATCGCCACTTCGCACGATCCTGACAAACCTCTCTAGCTTCGTTTACATCCATCAATCTTTTCATACATGCTCTTTTATTCTTCATACTTCGGACGCCAGCCTTTTTGAGCACACTCTCAATTTGGTCCAAGTGTGTTCTCCGTGGTCGTCCTCTACTAACATTACCATCCACACTAGCTCTATAGATCCCTTTTACCAATTTTCTATCATCCATCCTCTCTATGTGCCCAAACCATCTCAACATTCCTTTTTCTATCTTTCTTACAATATCATCTTTCATCATCGGTCACATAATCTAACATTACAAATTTTTCTGAGGGACCTCATCTCTACTGCATTCACTCTGCTCACATGCTTCTTCTGCCACACCCAACATTCGCTTCCATACATAAGCGTAGGAACAAGAACAGCATCATGCACAGCCATTCGGGCCTTTTCAGACACCGATTGACAGGTCATTAGGCTATTCATTGCTCCATTTACCGCATTACCCTTTTTCACTCTTCTTTCAATATCTTCATCACATTTTCCATCCCTTGTAAACAAACTTCCCAGATATACAAACTCCTTCACCTGTTCCACATCCTTACCATCAATCGCAATCACGCATTTTGTCACATCTTCCTGTCTCTCAAAAACCATCGTTTTGGTCTTATCCACATTCACCCTCATTCCCTTTCTTACAAAAGACTCACATGCAATATTCATCATCTCTTGCAACTCTTCTGCCGACGATGCAAGTAGCACTTGATCGTCAGCATACAAGAGGCATTTAATGATGAAACACTCATTCTTAGTCCATAATCACTTTCACGCAACTCTGTCAAACAGTCATCCATGAACAAATTGAAGAGCCACGGAGAAGCTACACATCCCTGTCGGACACCCCTAGAGATTCCGAACCAGTCAGTGTTTTCCCCGTTTACTCTTACACATGCACTAGAATCCTCATAGAGTGATACTAATGCACGTATAAGTTGACTCCCCAAACCGAACTTGGATAACACCTCCCATAAACACTTTCTTACCACCCTATCATACGCCTTCTCTAAATCAATGAAGGAGCAATACACCTTTTGGTTCTTAGTTAAGAACTTTTCGGTGATGCTCCTTATTATCCTTCTTATTATTTATTATTATTCTTCTCATAAAAGTGTCACTGCAGACTCCTGATTTTGAAAGAACGTTTTAAATCTGGCTTCTAAACGTCTTGCTAGACCGCTCTCTTATGGAGTGGATATTCAATTCATATTGGCTCTATATATCTCATTTATCACTTTAATCCTTCCACTCTGTGTGCCTGAACCTCTTAACATTTTAATTCTATTGCACACTACGTCATCTTCCACACCAAATAAAAAGACATAAAAGAGTGGATTGTCGTTAAAAACCTAATCGGCACTTACCTGAACAAGATAAGCATCGTAAATAGCAATAAAAAGACAGCAGAGACCAGCTCCGGCTGTTGAGAAATGGGTCAGAGTTCGTTTGCCAGTGTAGTGGACTAGCACCACGCATGCGGCGGAACCCAGTATTTGCAAGAACCCTAAAATAAAGGTGGCGTAGTATCGATCTATTGGCGCATCGAGCATTTGGAATATCGATACGGCATATGTCTGGAATATTATAAATTATTTTCGAGATGGAACGTATAACAAATGTTAAAATTAATTATTGTAGACTTACACATTTTTAATTAAAAATATATTTGGATCATACAATTTGATTAATCACAATTGAGTCAGCCTGAAAGTAACTACGAGAGGTATGCCAAAAGAAACTAGATACTCAAAAATTATAAAATTTATTCTTTATTACAAGTATCGATCTTTTCAAAGTATTCACCCTGAGCACGTATACACTTTTCCATACCAATACTAATATTAATAAATTTCTTCGCTTAATTCCGCTAAATAATACCTGCAGTCTTCATGCAACATGCACTGTGCACCGCCCGCCCTCCCACTTACAAGAAATCGAAAAGCAGACAATGCACCACACACACACCCGCAAGCGAAAACCACAGGCAACCACAAACATGCGACGCGTTTCGACTCAACACGAGTCATTGACGAGCAGTTAGTAGACAGTTCGGCAGCTGACCACCGAGTACGGTACAGAAAATTATTAATATTAGTATTGCTATGGATTTCCGCAAAGTAACGCCTGATTCAATCCAACAACTTTTCCATACGTCTGAACTAACCTGTGACCACTCTTCTTTAGATACCTCAAATCATAGCGTGAAAACCACGTTGACTGAGCTCCATTGTTGCAAGTGAATTCCCGCCAGATTCTCGGAAAAATGATGCTCATTGAAATAAAAAATAAATAAAGGAAGTGTGTTATATATTCAAACTAGCGACCCGCCCCGGCTTCGCACGGGTGCAATGCAAAATATACCTACTACAGAATGTCCTTAATACACAACGTTCACAGCTTTTTTGTCATTTACCAATACAAACATGTTTTGCTTAGACGTTACTCTTGACAGTACTCAAGTCAATACTCAAGTCTAATCCTGCAACGTTAAAAGTTTGACCCTGCGATTTATTAATGGTCATTGCAAAAGATATCTTTACCGGAAATTGTAGACGTTTATTGATTAATTAATTTACTATTTTTTATAATTAATTCTTGATATTTTCCTCGCTAGAGAGCTCTGATAAACGCGTGCGATCGCTGCAAATCATAAAGTACGCGCTATTTATAGGCACGCGCCGCCCGGCGCAAACAACTACGACCCTGCATTTTAAATTTGTAATATCTCGGTAATATTCACTTGAATTACATGCTGTAAAAAGCATATTGATCTATAATAAATGCACAATTTATTTAAGGTACTTAATTGGATAAGGATTAATGCTGTATTGTTTAAAATCACTTCGTAAATCACCATTTTTTAGTAAAGAATAAAAATGGTTATGCTGGGTTATCCCTAAGAGATAGACATATACCATTGCGGACTTTTTTGTTGAACTTTTTAAGGTGAACAATAATGTAGTACATTATTTTGGTCTATCTCGTAGGGTTCAGCCAGAGTTTGCAATATAAGCGCAAAAAAACGTGCTTATTTACGACATCACATTAGAAACCTTTAAATTTATCAGTGTTTCTCTACTATATTATGCATTTATTATACATACAAACCTTCCTTAAGAATCACTCTATCTATTAAAAAAAACCGCATCAAAATCCGTTGCGTAGTTTTAAAGATCTAAGCATACATACGGACATACAGCGAAAGCGACTTTGTTTTATACTATGTATTGATATGTCAATAAGAAACCAGCCTATAAGATGGTGTACAGCTTGCCAGTGTCAATTAAATGAGAAAAGAGTATCTAACTGCTATCGGCATGCCCCTCGTATAATCGTTATAGTCTGAAAAGTGGTTCCTTATTTAATTATATAAACATAAACGTTCACGCCGAATATCCCCGAAGGGGTTGTCAGAGGTACTAATACCTTTGAACATCACGTGACTTTGTCTCCTGGTGTTCAGAGTACCCACGTTTTGCATGGACGGTGTACTCACGTGATAGGGGGCAGGCATCGCCGTTTTGTACGAATATACTGTCACATGACTAAGTACAACTCAGCCATGTGGGTTTCCTCACGATGTTTTCCCCCACCGTTAACAACCATGATAAATTAACCACACATATGTCTTTAGAAAAGACAAATTGGTGTAGGCCCGACCCAGGATATGAAACACTAGTCGTTTGCACGATAACCGGTGTTCTACCCTTTGAGCTATCACGGTTATAATAATTATATCAAATATATAAATTACAATCATCGTGCAAGGGTACGAACTTAACTTTTACTTATTTAATGGAATGTCTACACAACCAACTTAACAGTTATATCCGTTATACATTACTGTCACTATAGCTATCATCGCGTTAAATATTATACATTGCAGAGAGCTGGATCTTGCAAAGACTAAAATAATGCACTTATTACCTGCAGAGTTGTCATCCCACTGAAATGTCCGACAAAGAACGCATATGACACCAAGAAGTATGGAACTAGGAAGCTTCTATTAGTGTAACTTGAGATCCTTTCAGAAAACGTTTCCTTCACGTCCTTATTAGTGACTGAAAGAAAACGTCAGCTATTATTCATCAGGTAATGGGTATCTTATGTTAGAACTTTGATATTATATGGTACTAAGAGCTTTTCATTTTCATTGCAATTTTATACTTATACCATAATGCAAAAAGGTGGTATTAGTAGTAAAATGCAATGTAACTTAAGACTACTTACATTGCATCAGAATGGCTCGTTTACTTCATCCAGTATTTTAAACATGCATCCATGATAATAATATGATCACCACAGATTCAAGTGTTACCAAACATGTTGTGGGTTATCAGACATTTACAGATACCCCAAAAGTAGTCACTAATGAAAATAATACATGCTCATCCTCACAGCTCGAAGCACGATATTGTCTTTATTTTCAGATATTCAGATGATATGGACTAAAGTGAGTTTACCCCCCGGGGGTAGAAAACGAGACCTTCGATTTTGAAGCCAAGAGCTTTACCACGCGATCACGGAGGCAGTTCATGCTACACATCATCTAAAATAAATTGCCTCGTTAAACTGCAACCCTCATCATTTACCCTAAAAAACTTAAAAGATAAAGATAAGAAAAAAGATAAAAAATATTTATTTCAAAATAAAAATAATTGTTCTCTATTTTTTGAACGTCACAAACTTAGGTATAAGTTAAATCTTACTCTACTGACTCTACTTTGAATTCGGAAGGTGTATTAATGCGAGAAGAACGCGTAAGAAACTCAGCAAAACACATATTTTCTTAGTCATATTACAATATTGGTCTAAGTCTGGAAATATCCTGAATAGAGCCCTGGTGACACCAACCAGTTTGATC
The DNA here is from genome assembly GCA_963576735.1 of Bedellia somnulentella. Lineage (NCBI taxonomy): Eukaryota > Metazoa > Arthropoda > Insecta > Lepidoptera > Bedelliidae > Bedellia > Bedellia somnulentella. The sequence continues at coordinate 18,056,281 of OY755170.1, forward strand.
TACCATGCAAACATTATAAGCTTTTAAATGAAGACTGCGTTTTATAATTACTTTGAATATCTTTTCTGTTAAATTCAAAATGTGATCAGGTTTTTTATTATATTTTTTTAATGGTGTTAATGGTGTTAATAGTGAGGTCTTACCTTTTTTATTAGTGTCAAATAATTCTTGTATGTCACGCAGTTCATCGTCAATGGATCGGGAGTTTCTCCAGCCGCGAAGCCACACTACACTCTACCAACATAAATAAAATGTTAAGCATTAGTAATTATTGTATGTACGTCGACATGTTTCTATTTTCAAATTTTTCTCCCAGTTTTTTTTACAAGCTTCCCTTCTTTGCTATATTAGTCGATTTTTTTTCCAAAACATCTGGAGAAACCTTTATTATACCTTTTTTATGATAACAGCTTTGGTTATAAGTGGAAGAGGAGGCAACGTAGGAGTTACTAAGTTAGGATTTTACTATACTAAACACCACTGTGTAGGGTCAGAACACATGCCTCTGGAATTTTAAGTCGGTCTCTTTTTTACTAAGTCACTACTGTAGTTGGTGGAAAAGCTTTCCAAAAGTAGAAGGCTGGATGTTTTGATTATGAAACCGGTTTTGTTTAATTTAGTTGATCTGAAGATCACTATGGGTAAATTTGTGGAAATCCGTTATAGTTATGTTGTGTAAGTATATTAAGTATATTAAAAACTCACTTTTCTGGCGTCTTCTTTGCGATTTCTTGATACTAGCCAGTGAGGAGATTCAGGTATGAAAAATAAGGCTATTACTGCTATGACCTGTAAAAATGACAAAAAACCATGAATAGGCAACATTATCAATTGAAGGGGTCCCCCGAATAACGTTATAAGTAGCAAAATAAAAACTTGTTTTTTTTAATGCTTGGCCTGTCCATTAGGCTGTATAAAACGTTTTTCCGTCAAAAAATCGATGCAAAAAAAAATGTTTGTTACAACGTTATTCGGGGGACCCCTTCAATTTTCGAAACTCTATTATTAACTAATAACTTGATTAAATACTAATGACTTAATTTAAAAAAAAATACGTTGTCAATTAAGATTAGCTGTTTCAAATAAACAAATAAAATTACATGAAATAGTAGAAGATTTGGGATTGTTTAATAGAGCGATTATTTATGTTTTCACGAGTTGTCATGATGAATATGTTTTTTTTTTTTAAATTGCTGTGCGCTAATCATATAAAAGCTTACCGTAAACACAATGTTGAGAAGTGCCACGGTCCTCCAGTAGAAGAACAGTCCAAAGAGGAACTGCAGGAACACCCCGATGATGATGCTCATGGAGCTCGTAGCCGACAGCGCGCCACGGAGGTGGGGTTGTGTTATCTCTGCCACGTATGTCAACACCTGCAAATATGAGACGTTTAATATTAATTTAGCACTACTATTATTTATAATTCATATTTTCTATGTCATCTAAACGTGTCCTCTTCGACATAACCATGAGTATCGGATCTATATCTCGTCTTTAGAAATTAACTGTCATCCATTTGCTCTATGTGACTAAGCTACCTTAACATACCCTTTGCTATCCTTTAATAAGATCGTCGGTCACGTCTCACTGTTTGAAAGAAAGAAAATCGCACAAAATCAAGTATTCAGAAAGATTGCATAGCTTGTGACAACCCTATCCTCTCCTGTAAATTATGTACGAATTGGCCAAGTGAACTTGGTCGATTTAAGAGATAAGTGCGTTTTCGGTTAGCAATATATTACATATTTAGCATATTTGTATCTTTCAATTGTTGAAAGTTTCTAGTTTAGTTCTCTATGTCTTTGTGATAGGAGAAACAATTACTCACACCTAAATAGGTATTCTCCTATTTGCACATAGTACATTGTCATTTTCAATACCAAGTAATATCAATGAGGGTTTATTTTTGGTTGGATTACCTTAGACTAAACTAATAAATGATATCACGTTAAAAACTATTAGTCTGAAAGACGATAGATGCTATATAATAAGTATACAGATTTGTATTGAACGGTGTGTCTTATATTTAATCGCTAAGAACATCAAGTGCATCAAAAAAATCAAAGTACCGGAGCTTCCAGCAATCCACCCGCCAGTCCAGTGAGGAACAGAGCCACATACAGATGCCACGTGGCCGAGGAGTAGTGGAAAATCAGCCACGCCATCAAAAACGGGATGTTTACCATCTGCATGGCCCGCCGGCGACCCATTGGGGACGTCACCACCCCAGACAACGCGCATCCCACCGGAACTATTATGTAGTTAATGGAACCTGCAAATATTTCGCACATTAAAAAGGCAGGCGTCCGAAGTGTGAAGGATAAAAGAGGAAACATAAAGATTGATGAATGTAGACGAAGCTCGAGTGATTCGCTAGGATCGTACAAATTGGCGATCTATAGTATCTCTCTCTCACTCTGCCTACCCCAATAACAACTAATGTCGTAAATTTATCCATGTATGTAGTCTAAGGTGACTTGGTTTTCAAAATGGCAATACTTCTAGCAAAATTAGTTTCATCATTACAGCCCACATACGTTCCAGCCGAAAGGTCGAGCGTAACCTAGATAATTCACGTTTATTTACTCGTGATTGGTGAACTCTTGCAAAATCGGCTGATATGAAAAGATTAATAAAGTTGTATTTTTGTTCTAGTAAACATTTATTAAATACGCGTTTTTATTCCGGCTGTGTAGTGCCGGCTTAGATAGCACTACCCCATTTCTTCCGGTGGGTGTACGTAAGAGGCGACTAACGGTATTGGGGCTTTTAAAGGATTTTTGGGAGATGCGGTTGGAGACCCAGCACCAGCAACCTTTATTTCACGATCTCTTCCCCACTTTACTTTCCAAAAGTGGCTGAGGAAATTCTAATTCCTTATCTCTGGCTACCCCTTCTAGGGATTTATAGCCGTGAGTATATGTATGTATGTTATTATTCCTATTTTATTGCGGACTAGTGGATCGGCGCAGCTTCGCACGAGTAGCGTAGTTTTAAAAATATTTGAGCTTTCTTCAATCACTGCTCGCCCTTTGCGAAATTTAGCGCAATGGTTACAACTTACAGCACTCCTGAAGCGCTTTTATGGACGGTTCAGTATCTCCGAAAATAAGCCGTTGCAAACAAACAATCAGAGTTACAAACTTTGCATACATCATACAAATTTACAGCCTATGTTTGTCCTATCTATATCCTACTAATATTATAAATGTGAAAGTTTAGATGTTTGTGTGTTTGAGGTAAAAAGGTTTCTCAATTACAGAATTTATATGAATGTAGCAGAATGACCCAAATTATAATGAAGGATACTTTTTATCCCGAAATTTTTTTACCAATAAAATATTCACGCCTGATTGAACTAGGAGTACCGGAATAAACGCCTTAAGCTTTACGACGAAGTCTGTCGGGTCAGCTAGTTATAAATAATTAAGACTTTTGCCTTTGTGTCGTACATAATGTAAAAATGAAAACATATTATTAAGCATATAAGAGAAGAATAATGAATGTAACGGAAGCAAGAGAGATTTGTCAAGATCGTGCAAACTGGCCATTCATAGTCTCTACCTACCCAATGGGAATAATGGGCGTGTCTATAAGTTAGTTGTTATTGAGACAGCTTTTCAATATACTACTTGTTTTAGGACACTCCTTTTATGTATCACTCCAAATATACCCTCTTATTTTGGTGGTGTCAGGTGTCAGATACTCACTTATCCACGATATCTCAGATGTGGAAAGGTGGAGTGGCTCATGTTCTTCAGGGTCTCTTACAGCTGGTATCAATATTGTCGTGAAACCTAAAGTCATTCCATAACCTGAAATAAAACAATGGTTTTTAAAATCAATGACTTCAATCAGAAAACGTCGATTTGCTTTTTCAGAGTGTGAATAGTGTCCTTTCGCTTCACTGGGAAGTCGCTTTGTCTCAGCATAAATATTATATAGCAATATAAATTTAGTTTATAAAAAAAATCAATGAAATATTTTTACGATGGTTCGGGCATAGTTCATGTTCCTAGAAGTAAAACCATTAAAGGCGTACACGACATTGTTTGATTACTTTGATTATGAACACTATAGATAGAGCGATGTTACGTCATCCATTTTAAAAAGAGAAGCCCTTATTTAAGTTCTTATATGTTAAAAAGAGACACAAAATCTTTATTGTCATCTCTATCGCGTAACCCGTTTTGTTGATGTCACGCTTTTAAAGCTTGACAAACAAAGCGTCGACTTGTGAGCGATTTTGGTTTTCTTTTGATTTTGAGAAAGATTTTATTCATTTGTATATTGTTATTGTGGTAAAAGAGACTCCATTAGTCAAACTTATTATTTAGTGAGGTATGGTTGGGTGTAGCGTGCTTGGCTGCGGAAGCCGCAGCGAAAAACACATCGAAGGATTGACTTTCTGAAGTGAGTGAGTTTTTTAATGTTTTTCTACAGATAAATACATAATAAATACATTGCGCGATCAGAAAAAAAGTGATTCAAATGTTAATTACGTTGAACTAGATTACTAGCATTTTCTTTAGTTATTTTGAGCAATTTTTTAATAGCATAACCTAAAAATATGCAGTATCTCAGTGTTCCCATAATTCACGTTTTTCATCCTACCCTGTCGTTAGGGTAAAATTTTCAAATTAGTAAACTGATGTTAATGAGTGAGTATATTATGAATTTCGTCGCGCTATAGCGACGCTGAATGATTTCCAATTGTTATCTACGGAATTAGTAAGTAATAAATTTGTTATATTTATTTAATTTCTTCGTATTCATTACAGTTTTCCTAAAGACCCGAATCTACGAGAAAAATGGATTGCGGCCACTGGAAGATGCAATTGGAAATCAACCAAATATAAAATACTTAGATGTACGAATACATCATCTTTTGAAAAATGTGACTGAAATAGACGAATGAATTCGAAATTTTCACACGAAACTGATTTTGTTTAAAGGTCAATAGTAAATAATGCAATAAAACTCATGTACAAAATAGTGCTGTCTTTTATTTTTCAAAATACAAACATAGACCCCACTATACCCATGATGACCCGTATGATATTTACATAACTTGCACTTATGGAACAGCTGTTTTTTTTTGTCCAGTAATAAAGTTAGTCCCGTACAAAAAATTTATTCGTAATCATGGGAAGATTCATCCCTGATAGTTAGTAAAATGCTTTAGATTTCACGGTGTATTAAACATCAGTATAAATGGTAAAATTAAACAAAAAAGATTGTATAATACTAGGAGCAAGTATGTATAATTATATGATTGCAGGAAATAATATAGTAAACAGTAAACCTTTACAATAAATAAAACGACGTAACAATAAATTGACGTAATCAATTTTAAATTAAAAAGTAGCTTTTAGAATGGTGATTATACTATTTTGGGGTAATTGTTTTCTAGTGATCGCAACATTACAGGGAAAAATATTGCTATCTAAAAGAGGTACTCTCCCGTTGCATTATGACTCTGTCTATAGTGTTCATAGTCAAAGTTTGATTATATTCCCTTAATATTTATATAGATATATTTGTACATATCATATGTTTGCATGTTTATAAGTTACAACAGTAAAACGGACAAGTAACATAAAATAATGTTTATTTTATAGGATAAAGGTTTATGTAAAACTTCACGAAATATATATAAATATATATCAAAAATACTTTTATATCAATGCAGCTGTTAGTATTCCTGTATTTCTTAGCAAACCCTTTTATTGGATCTTCATTTGATAGTATTGTGTTAAGGAATTCCATATTGTAGTAAGCATTTCTACTTGAGGAATTTAAAATATGCCATCATACATATGTAGTATGAAACAAAATCGCTTTCTCTGTCCCATTGTATACTTTAATATTTAAAACAACACAACGGATATTGATGCAGGGCAGGCAAAGGGCGGTACTAACTCATACCGAGTGTTCATCAGACAAAACGAATAAGAATATTTAAATTATGGGATCCGAATCGCTGCCGCTGTGACAAATATGACGAGAGAAATAATTATTAAGAAAGACAAAAAAGGTAAGTTCTATATGCTTTAGGTCGTTGCCTCTAAGAAGAGAGGAACTTGACAATGACGTTGATTAAAATTGAAAGAAAGAATATATGGGTAAACAACTTATCCTTTTTTTAATAAGCAATTATTATAAAGAATAATTTTATTCATAATTTATGTAACATAAACATATACTCACGCCATTAGTTCCATTGGCATAGGCAGAGACTATCGATCGCCACTGACAAACCTCTCTAGCTTCGTTATGAATCTTTTCATACATGCTCTTTATTCTTCATACCTCGGACGCCTGCCTTTTTGAGCACACTCTCAATTTACTCCGTGTGTTCTGCGTGGTCCTCCGCTACTAACATAACATCCACAACTCTAATGACCCCTTTCATCAACGTCCTATCATCCATCCTCTCTATGTGCACAAACCATCTCAAATTTCATTTTTATCTTACTTACAACTCACGAATAAAACTTTTTCTCACTCGATCACATAATTTATTTGTTCTCATAATCAGTTTTATATCACCTTACCTCTACATTTATGCGAATGAACTTGAATATAAAACAAGATATTTAATAAAAAATTATAAACGATTTAGAATACTATGCCACCAAAAACTAAAGTGTGGATAATATATTTTTAACAAAAACACAACGCAGTCCTTCGTCTAAGTATGCATTTTGATATTTTTGTAACAAATTTTTTACCACGCAAGCAAGCCCAATAAAATTTATATAAGACAACGGAATAATATCGAAACAGACACAAAAAAATATACACTCTAATTGAGTACCTCATTTTTTAAAGTCGGTCGAAAATTGCATCAAAACATATTGAGGGATAGCGTACTTTATAAGTCAGTCGCTAAATAAGAGAACACAACTATCTTCATATTTTTTGCCTACATAAAAAATTTGCAGGGTCAATAAACGCGAACTAATACCTATATATGAGAAGTTCTTACAATATTTTAATACGTTCGTAATTCGTAATTTAAATTCGTGATTACATTATATGGAGCAGTTCTAGATAATTATAACTTATGCATATTGGCAAGATCATACGGTACATTAATACCATATAATTAAATAAACATTGGACATAATAATGTTTCAGAATAAATTTTATTTCCAAAGAATGTTCTGTTGTTGTTTCATTCAGTGAAACGCGTGCCCAGGAAAATTATTATTTGATTGAAAGATATTATTCATCAGTTAGTATATATATTATTGATCAGTTTGTATTGGTGTCAAATTTAAATTTTATGAAAATAAAAAATATATTTATATTTTGTAGAAATGAATCTATGTGACTATAATTCAAATTAATGAGTTTAATAATATCTAAGACGCCTGACTAAGTAAGTCATCGCAAGGTTTATAGAGTCTACTTGCCTAATAGAAGGAGGTTTTTCACGCTGACTGCAATGATTTGGGGTAGAGCAGTTCGGAAATCTTTGCGGTAACCGTAGTGATATGACTGCTGCTCATCTATACTTGTCTCTTTTTCATTCACCGCCATCTAGAACAACAGAAATTCACATAAGATTTAATTTTCCACAACGCCGCCGTTTCTAATGCAGAGAGGCTTGTGTTCGAATCCAGAGTGGTTCCCCTTCACCTACGTACCTATTTCTGGAGCTAAATTTATAATTTTTGTTAACGATAAGGGAAAACATTGCGTGGCAACCCACACGGACGAATTGTTCTTTGTCATGTGCCAGTGAATTCCTATAGAGCGGCGAGAAGCCTAAGGGGGCGACAATTACTCCAACATGTTGTAAAGAAGTTTTACTTTAATCCCTCTGCCAACCCTACGTGATTATACGGCGTGAAAGTTGAGTATCATAGTTTGAGATAAAATACTTCAAATAAGCATAGAAATATCACTATCCCATCCTTTTCCGGGGTAGTGTGCCCCCATTTTATAACATTTACAGACAATCAGATAAAGAGGGGTTTTCGTGGATTATTTTAGGTATTTATTGGTCTTATTAGCCTCACATGTCGTACTTCTAAGATTGAATAAATGCGTGAATATAACAAAAAGTGGCATATAGACTAACAGTCGGGATAGACACACCTAAGTAATCTAACGGTTTCGCGGTTTTTTCCATTTGCCTACAAAATCCTACAAATAGCATGTGATTATTGAATAGAGTGATGTTTATGCATCTATTACCCCTTTGCAATTCCTGTATAACAACAGAATCGTCATAGTCACTATTCTTAAACCATGCCACTAATCTGATACACGAACTATAACTTTCATCACATACATATACTCACGGCTATAAACCCCAACAAGGGGTAGCCAGAGCTAAGGAATTACAAATTCCTCAGCCACTTTTGGAAGTTAAGTGGGGAAAAGATGGTAATATAAAGGTTGTTGGTGATGGGTCTCCAACCGCATCGCCCAAAAATCCCTTAAAAGCCTTTAACAGTTTAAACACCGTTAGTCGCCTCTTACGTACACCCACCGGAAGAAATGGGGTAGTGCTATTCTAAGCCGACACTACACAGCAAATACATTCATCACATAGCGTAGCCATATGGTTTTATCTATCGCGGTTGTAAAATGTGAAATGACTTTAAAGTTTTTGCTATTTATTATTATACATTTATATTGTTTTAGAGGGTCTTGCTCCGGTGTATATCAGAGTCTACAGACTAAGCATGGCGTGTTTTTGTATTACCAGCCGAGAGATATCACGGACGACTGTTTTACCTCCAGGACTTTGAAATATGAGTTGACTTATGGAATGGGGATGACGGACACCATCACATTGGTAAGTAATCCATTGCCATTTTACTTTATTGCACATTACAAGCTCTTAACCGGCATTATGAAATAAACTTTAATTAAGAAAGTACTATAAAATTGGTGGTCTTCCCACTAAAAGCTGTCGCTTTTGACTACCTTTGTGTGTTAAGGTTAGGCGGGCAGTTTTTTTTCGTATAAAGCTATTAAAGATCATATGATTCATTAGCAATTTTATTCAGTAACTTTCCATTCCATGGAATGTTTGTTGTTTGTTGCCCCATGGCCTTCTAGAGACAATTTGGTAGAGAGGCCTTGTTAAACAATGTTCTCTTTTTGTGTGCGCTTTTTCTTACATAACTTTTTAACTCCTATCATCGGAGGTCCGAAAATATTTCACATAACATTTAAAATCATAATGATCAGTCTTCATAAAAAATTGAAGTCATAAATATTGAAAAATATAATCATCGAAATTCATAATATCACTAATTATTATTATACACATTATATTATTATATTACATAACATCATTTATTTATTATACACTTTGTATTTAATAATATTTGTTTTAATATATTTGTATATACTAATGACCGACAGTATCATAATTTCAATGAATAACTATAATATTCATAAATATATATTAGTCTAATATTGCACCTTAAATGCATGATTAATGCATATTTGCATGCATGCTTGCTTGTTTATCGTAGTAACGATATTATTAATAAAAATAATATGACCATTGAATGTTATGAGGAAAAAAATCTTGAAAAAAAATCTAGTTTTAAAAAGATTCTTGGTTGTAACAGTATTAATACAAAAAATGTGATACTAACTGTTGTGAATTCCGTTGGTAGTATTAAAAATATATGAATAAATAAAGTCTGAATAATAAAATTATGAAGAGTGATTATTATGAACACAAATCGTTACTAAGACGACAAATATGATTTAGAATTTTATGTGAGCCAATATGGATCTTCTCTTTTAATTTAGTCGTATTTATTCTGACGTGAACATAATAATATCTTTCATACATGCATAGTTCACGTTGAGTTCTGTATGGAAAATAAGAATGACAATATTGTTACGACATCTGTTCGCAAGTAGGAGATAGGATTTGCCACTACTAGATAACAGATGGCGTTACTAGTATTCTAATAAGTAAAGGAATTACTAGATGTTTCTCGAATATCGACTTTTCGAGAATGTGGTACTAGAACTTTCTGTAATATTCGCGTATTTGAGATTTGGCATATATAAAGAGCGACGCGTGCTACGGAGTCATTCGAGTGCGAAGAACTAAAGCGAGAACAAGCGAAATACTAGAGCGAAGAAATTAAATACGACAGTGCAGTGATATACGGATTACGGAAATAAGCTTAACGGTGTGGACAGTGTTACTATAACGGAGTAAATTAGTGTTGTTAATTAGTGCGAGTATCGATAGTTAATTATCGATAGTGTTTGTTGTGTTGTGTAAAGTGCGTTATTGGTCAATAAATATAATTACACCTTATTGCACGAAAGTGTGACTGGTATTTATCAAATTAAGAACCCGGTACGTAACAATTGGTGACAGAAGTGGATTTGAAGATGCCAGTTATGCCGAAGGAAGACGGAAGAGAGGGTGTGAAGACACGCGCTCAGAAAGCCGCAGAGGGTGAGCAGCTGTCGGAAATGAGTTCATCGGTCACGAACCCTCGGAGTGACATTCCAGAGGAGACGTCCGCGGTGACTAACGCGCCGTCTACATCAACGGCGCCGGCGGCCGCAACTAATACTGACTTGACGATGATAGTTGAAATGTTTCAAAGCATGCGTGAAGCACAACAAAGCATACAGGATGTTGTGAAAAACATACATTCGGAGGTACAGGATGTTAAAAAAAACATACATTCGGAGGTACAGGGTGTTGTGAAACAAGAAGTTCGTGAGTTGCGCGAGGAACAGCAAACTAAGTTCTCACAAGTTCTCACTGCGGTCAATGAAGTCAGTGGTCGGGTGGTTACTGTGGAAAAAGACGTAGAGCAGATGAAGGAGCAGGTAACCACTATTGAGAAAGATATCGATGACATGAAGACCGACTTCCGCGGAATGGAGAAAAGGGTTCTGCAGCTTGAATCACGACCGGTCAAGGTTGTCTCCGGTGAGAATGTAGTAGCTGTCCATGGTCCTCGTGTGAAGGTTCCTCCCTACGACGGAACAACATCCTGGTCGGCGTATAGACATCAGTTCCAGACTGTTGCGGCTGCCAATGGTTGGACTGATGAACAGTGTTTGACTGCACTGACGGTGGCGCTCCGAGGTCAAGCACTGTCAGTAATAGAGGCGCTGCCGACTCCGAGTGGTGGTTTCAAGGACCTGCTGGATGCGTTGGAGTCTCGCTATGGAGAGCGACACCTGGAGCACGTGTTCCGCGCTCAGCTGCGTGATAGGGTCCAGCGTTCCGGAGAGGGACTTCAGCAGTGGGCCCTTGAAATCGAGAAGCTCGTCCGCAAGGCCTATCCCAGTGTAGATCCGAAGACGGTGGAAATGAACCTGGTGCAAGCATTCGTCGACGGCATCAGAGATATCGAAGTGAGAACAGCGGTGAGACTTCAACACCACACGTCTCTCAAGGATGCCTTGGCGAACGCTCTAGAAGTTGAAGCTTGCCGCCAGGATACGCGCCAAACTCATCGACTTCGTGAGATTGCGGAAGCAAATGAGGACGTCAAGGTCATTAAAGCACCCGTCGGAAGGAGTACTGGACCGATTTGTTATGGCTGCGGGAAAAGGGGCCATTTGAGATTAAGTTGCCCGCTGAGGAAGGAAGAAAAGAGGCAGGCAGAGGCTCCTGCCGCAAACGTCCAGGGAAACGAGCATTAGCCAGGACCGGGGGGCAGGTGCTGGCTAGAGAGGAGAAAGCCCCGACAATGACCATCTCACAAGCCTGTAACGGGAACAGTTTGGTGATATTGGGCTGTGTCAATGATCAAGACTGTAAACATTGCAGGAAGCAAGAGTCGAAGGAGGAGGTCGTGAAAGTGACTCGAATTTGTCCATTGGATGGATGGGAAACAGAAGCTATGCAGAAGGCCCAAGAAGAAGATGAGAACCTCAGACCCATCATGAAATGGAAGAAGGAAAAACACGATCAACCGGCTTGGAGTGAAGTAGCGTCCACAGGAGTGAGTACGAAAGCTTACTGGGCGCAATGGAACAGCCTGGTTCTGATCAATGGTCTACTGTACCGGAGGTGGGAGAAACCCAACGGTAAAGAAGAGCACCTACAATTGGTCGTGCCCAGAGCCAAGGTTAAAGATGTACTGCGGGAAACACATGACGGTGTTTCGGGCGGGCATCTTGGGGTAAATCGTACGTTGCAGAAGGTTCGTGCGAAGTTTTACTGGCTTCATTGTAGGGACGACGTACAGGACTGGTGCCGGAAATGTACAACGTGTGCCGCGGTGAAAGGTCCGCAGACCCGGAGTAGAGGGGGATTACGGTTGTACAATGTGGGAGCTCCCTGGGAGAGGATTGCCGTTGATGTGGCTGGACCGTTTCCACAATCAGAGTCCGGAAATAAATATTTCATGGTGGTGATGGATTACTTCACTAAGTGGCCTGAAGTGTTTGCCATACCCAATCAAGAAGCAATAACTGTGGCTACAAAACTGGTTGAGGAAGTGATCTGTCGATTTGGCGTGCCCCTGGAGATACACTCTGACCAGGGAAGAAATTTTGAGTCACAAGTATTTCAAGAGGTGTGCAAACTGCTTGGAATGCATAAAACCAGGACGACGCCATATCATCCTCAGTCAGATGGAATGGTGGAGAGGTTCAACCAAACACTGGAGAGACAGTTGGCGAAGATGGTTGAAAAACATCAGAAGGACTGGGACAAACACATTCCATTATTTTTACTGTCTTACCGGTCAGCTGTTCACGAAAGCACGAAGGAAACACCTGCTTTCGTCAATTTCGGAAGAGAGCTACGATTGCCTGTAGATTTGTTGACAGGAGGGTCACCAGATGAGCCGCAGAGTGTAACTGAATATGTAAGCGATTTGAGGGAAAGAATGCAAGATGTACATTCCCTAGTGCGTGAAAATGGTTTACATGCTAGTGAAAAGATGAAAACCAGATATGACCGTAAAGCTAACACGCCGCGTTTCGAAGAGGGTATGCTCGTCTGGTTACACAATCCAACTCGCCAGAAAGGGAAGTCCCCTAAGTTACAAAATAGGTGGGAAGGACCGTACAAGGTGGTCACTAGAATAAACGATGTAACGTACAGAATTCAACGCCAACCTAGAGGGGCTTGGAAAATAGTTCACATCGATCGACTTGCGAAGTACCATGGAAGCAATAATACTCGGGACGAGTATTAATGTAAGGAGGGGGTAATGTTACGACATCTGTTCGCAAGTAGGAGATAGGATTTGCCACTACTAGATAACAGATGGCGTTACTAGTATTCTAATAAGTAAAGGAATTACTAGATGTTTCTCGAATATCGACTTTTCGAGAATGTGGTACTAGAACTTTCTGTAATATTCGCGTATTTGAGATTTGGCATATATAAAGAGCGACGCGTGCTACGGAGTCATTCGAGTGCGAAGAACTAAAGCGAGAACAAGCGAAATACTAGAGCGAAGAAATTAAATACGACAGTGCAGTGATATACGGATTACGGAAATAAGCTTAACGGTGTGGACAGTGTTACTATAACGGAGTAAATTAGTGTTGTTAATTAGTGCGAGTATCGATAGTTAATTATCGATAGTGTTTGTTGTGTTGTGTAAAGTGCGTTATTGGTCAATAAATATAATTACACCTTATTGCACGAAAGTGTGACTGGTATTTATCAAATTAAGAACCCGGTACGTAACAATATGTTTTGTTATGTCAGTACTAATTATAACAACTGTGAGTGAGGAATTCCAACAAAAAATATTGACTTATTCAACCATACTATTTTATAAATACTACCACCAACCTCCCACAAACTGTTGTTACAATACAAGTTCCCTAATATAATTTATTTTCTAATCTTTAATATACATGTACTATTTCCGACCCGTATCACAATTCAATTTATATTTTTCTAAAATATTATGTAGGTACGATTGAAATAAATGTTTTACAGCGATTTTATGTGTGTTTCATGTAAGATTTCTAAACAAGAAATGAGATGTATAATAAAACTTGGGCTATGGTGTATTCCTTACCTTATTGCAATCAATTACCACATTCAAAATATATGTAAACACAACTTTTACATATATATATATATATATATATATACTCACGCCTATAAATCCCTAAAATGAGAAATTCCTTAGCCACTTTTGAAAGTTGAGTGGGGAAAGTTCACTTTCCCCATTTTATCACTTGGCCCGAAAATCACTTTAGAAGCCATTATACCCTTAGTTTCCTCCAACGATCACTCAACGGTAGAAATGGAATCTAAGCCGGCGCTACACATCCTTTACCCCACATATATCCCAACCACAGAAGAATTAGGTCTTCATTTAGCCAACTTTGTGTACCCACGTGATAGGCGCACCTCACTACGAAACTACTTCTTAACCATACACTCTTATGGACAGATTTTGCGCATCGATATGCTGGATAGTTACAGATGTGTCATGGATATCGTCACAGAAGAGCATAACATCCTTTTAGTGGTGGTTAGGTTTCCAACTACGATTGATGAATATTGCCCGCGGAACCCACAAACCTTAACTTTCAAGAAAAATGGAGAATATTTTCCGATTTGTGATTTCTTTAAAATAAGTGCAGGTATTTTATCAATTATATTGTCAGACCATTTAAAAATGATAAATATTATATATTTTCAAATTACGGAATTTCAGACATAATGCTTAGAGCTTCTTCGTTCCTTTAGTGTGAGAATGCAGTTCAAGGCCATGACACTCAGTACCGATAACATACATACATATACTCACGGCTATAAATCCCAGGAAGGGGTAGCCAGAGCTAAAGAATTAGAAATTCCTCAGCCACTTTTGGAAATTTGAGTGGGGAAAAGATAGTAAAAATAAAGGTTGTTGGTGATGGGTCTCCAACCGCATCGCCCAGAAATCCCTTAATAGCCCCATACCGTTAGTCGCCTCTTACGTTAACTCACCAGAAGAAATGGGGTAGTGCTATTCTAAACCGACACTATTCAGTATCGATAAATCCATTAAAAATATTAAAACCATTTATTTATCTTAAACATGGGAGATATAACAAAATATATAGAGTGTACACATTTTCTCTTCCCAGTACATGATTTTAAAATATTTACAAAATTATTACTTCAATTATTAAAATCATGAGGTCAGATATGAAGAAGAATAACACAAAAAAAACTCAGTTCCATTAATCCGATAGCCTTCGGATCATCGATTGAAATCAAAGGATTACGGAAAAGCTAGACTGGCCAATGGTACAACTATCACCATCATCCACAAGTAGACGTAATTCCATTGAAAGGAATAATATTCCTAAAACGAATCCTACACCATTTTTTTTTCCAAATCTAATAATTTTTAATTGTGTCAGATACGGACAGTTCAAAATACGTAATGATTCCGGTGGCCACCAGTATAAGTATATTATTTTTACACAACAGCAGCATGGACTCGGTATACCAAGTAAGACATTATCATTTAGATTATCGCAAAAGCCTTCCTTACATCAGTAAAAACTTTGAGTAATAATGGATAGACACCATATAGAAAAATACGTTTGGATAGTGAAACAGTTCATCAATTATGTCTTATTTTAAATACTTTCTGAACTTAACATCCAATAATCATTGAGTATTATTTATTCCGAATTCTGGCTTCCCCTTTTTGAGAATCCTAGCCGTGAGTATATATGTCTATATTGTATGCTTACAGCTCGGTTTCTTTCAAATAACCTTCACTTCAGCAAAATTACTGACGGGTAACGATAGCTGCGCAGGTAAAAATGAAACGCTGTGTGTCGTTAATCTTCTCCGTTACTGCTTCTCTTCAGGAGTAGCCTGCGACGGCATAAGGAACTGTGGGGTCGGAGATTGGTAAGATATTTATCAACTTGGTATAAAGAATGAAGAAAAACGGGATGTATGAAGAGATTGATGGATGTAAACGAAGCCAAAGAGGTTTGCCAGAATCATACAAAGTGGTGATTGACTGTCTCTGTCTACCTAAAGGTAAATAATGGCGTGAGTATATGTATGTATTTATCAAACTAACTACCTCGTTTTGAACCTTGCTAGAGATATAATAACACCTATGTAAACCTAAACCGTGATGGACCATCTTAAATAAATGAGTCGTACGGTCGTATCTAAGCACAAGTTTTAAGTTTTTAGCTTCACCAAAAGGAATACTCCTTTGGGTGGAATGAGTTACGGAATTGAAATATGAATATTTAATAATTCACTCAACAGTCTATTTCTTAAATCAAAAACTTATTACATTATAGCGAAGAATTGGTCTTTTTATCTTTTGCCGTTTAGGTACGACGAATCATCAGCAGTGTGTTCCCGCAAATGGGACATCTTGGCTTTTAAATCGATAGCTGCAGTCGTTGCCCTTCTTCTGATGCTGATGCTGTCCACCGCCCACCTGGTGGCCCGTCTCCTGCCTCCGGTGATCGACTCCTTCTTCATATTCCACGCGAACGAAGATAACCGCCTCTGTGTAAACCCAATCCATACTAGTCCATTGAAACGTGTGGAGACAGAAACGATCTCAGCTGCCACTTCTTCTTCTATGGTATCATATTCCAATAAATGTTTTAAAATACTAGTTTTAAACTGCCTTCGTACATCAAACTAGCCAGAGCAAGCAATCAATATTTTATAACTAGTTTTCAATTCAACTGCCATGGTTACTGCGGTTAGGTATTGGATTTTAGACTAAAATTATAATTAAATTTAATCTTAATTTAAAATGTACGGGTCAAGATTCTTCTTATTTTTTTATGGCTAAATATATTTTATGCCAAAAGAAACCATTGCATTTCATAGAAATGCTCGCCCCTTAATACCGGCTAAACGCATATGTGTATGTAAAAACGGTGAGGCTTAAAATAAATCACGTCACGTATTACTTTGTATAAATATTATCGAATTTTTGTTTTGCTCTTTCTTTTAGGTTCTTGATCCTTTTTCGTCCTTTTGTATAATATATTATTATTATATATATTTTTTAAATGACGCTTATGTATTATAAATTTTCATTTCGGGTTAAATTTCAATGGCAGATTTTGAAAGAATTTCAGATTTTATAATCAAAACTTTCACAATATTGAAATTATCTATGTTTAAATAAATGGTATCACTGGTAAATAAAATGAAGTAGAAAAATCATTCAGTTCAAACTGTTCGGTTCAACATTCGGTTTATTATAAATCAATTTCAGTTCCACTAGCAACGTATGAGATGAGTAAATAATATTTTGACGTCTATAGGTATCTTCTGAATCCAGTTCAGTGACTTTCATGGGCTTAGAGGATTATTTTGAAAAGGAAGCACAAAAACAGTACAGGAAACAAAATCAGGGCGATCAAGAGTCTGCAAACATGAAGGTATATTATATAAAAGATCGCCACTGCATGCCAAATTTTACTTGAAAGTGTTATGTTAAAACGAAAATCTGAATTAGAATGGCCTTGATTTTTGCCCAAATCCTTAAACACTGGGTCAAAGTCATTGCCAATTTGTACAATCTAAAATTGGATTTATTTCAAGTTAATTAAATATTAAGAATTTCTTAAGAATTAAGAAGTACCGAAGTTTTCCTTTTTTTTGCTGTAGTTTTGCGATTACTTCATAGAGCAATGTTTTTATTTTAAATTTAACTTGATATTCAGACCAACGTATTCTTTCCTCTGTTTGACAAAAGACAGTCGCAAAAAGTACTTTTTAAGATACTATATTATATATCTACGCCAAGACGAACCATGCGAAGCCTACGGGCACTACCTACCTTTTCTCGAAGCCCCTCGTTGTTTTTTTGAAACCTCATAACTTGGGTTTGGATTATGCTAGATCAACAAAATTTTCGGGAAATATTGTCAATAGCGGATTTATTGAACAAATAAAGTTTTAATTATACTTCAGATTTTATTTATATCTAAAAAACGCTGATTTCGTCACTGACTCACTGATGATCATCAAAGTTCTTAGGGTATTTCCTAATGTCCTCGAAAGCTGAAATTTTGTATGTGAGCTAGTATTAACACACAAACAACAAAAAATATATAAAACCTGTAACTTTAATCCCCCAACCCCTTAAGGCGATGGGAGTTTGTATGAGACTTGTAATTTTCAATTTTGGCGCTAGAGGTCTAATCTGATCTAAAACTTGATGCCTCAGATATATATATATATACGAGTATATATATATATATTTTGACTAAGGTGTAGAGTTTGTGAAGTAAGGACTTGTAGAGTTGGGCGTGTAGTGTTAGAAGCTTGGCTCTACATGAGGTCTGATAACTTTTTGACAGTGCGAGTCATATGGGCTCGTCTTGGCAACATTTTACATGAACATGTTTTTGGTGTTCATTTTTAACAAACTATTTAACCCCGGAAGCAAAGCTTTAAATCCCCCGCTTGTACGTATCTGAGAAACATTTCCCGCTTCCGTCACATTATGCAATATTCTCATACACGTGACTTGAGAAAGCATGTTTGTATTTTTAGGAAATCAATATCGTAATCATATAACAGCAAAGTTGTAAAACTTTCTCAATTTCTTAAGAATACTTTGAAAGCATTCAAAACACGTGAGTAAAGAATGACTGCTGCAGAACTCATTAAAACTTTTTTAACATGATTGCGTAATGAGATGGCCATTTTAAAATGTTTAGACTAAATGGGTTTCATTTGGAAGGTGCCTAAAAAATTTCTATCTATAGGAAGTCATTGCACTTCAGTTGCATATAATAGTGAAACCTCAGTTTGAGCCTCATAGCAGGGAATTAATTTATTAGCAGCAAATAAATTTAAATGAACGTATCAAAATTTCGTTTCAAATTCGGATAAGAGTTTGTTCATACAAATTATTTATAGGTATTAATGTTATATGTTATTATTATTTATTTTGGGCATGATTTTTAGTTCCTCGCCTCTCCCATGGCCGAAACAGAAAATTAGAATTTTAAAGGGGAGTGGCGGTACTCCCCGACAAGAGCACAGTCGGTCGGGGTCAGGGACTCAGGTTCAAGAACCGACGGACGATCCGAGCCGTATCGCACCGCCTTCTGCATTTGTGCTGGAACCGACACGCCACAGAAATCCAACCGCCTCAAGTTGGTCGCGAGGCTGGTTGGAATTAACCCGTTCGCGGACAAAACAATTGGGATTATTTCTGTCCAAGTCACACCCCACATGTCGGTGATCTCGTGAGCTAGATCGAGATATTTCCGACGCTTCTCGGTGTCGGCTTTCACGAGACCCTCGTTATGAGGGATAGTGACATCCACTAGAAATACCCTCGACTGCGACCGATCCCATACCACGATATCAGGCTTATTCGCTAGAATAGTCCTGTCCGTGATAACGGATCGGTCCCAATAGATTTTGGCACGGTCGTTTTCTAGGATTGGCTCCGGCAGATACTTGTAATACGGCAGCCTCTGTTGCAAGAGTCCGTATTTTAGAGCGAGTTCCTGATGCAGGATTTTGGCTGCTTGGTTGTGTCTGTGCAAGTACTCAGTGTTAGCAAGAGCCGAACAACCGGAAATAACATGCCTAAGTGACTCTCCGGGACGGCCACATGCTCGACAAACGTCTGTGGTACCGTCCTTTAGGATGTATTTCCGAGAGTTCCGCGTCTTGATAACCTGGTCTTGTATTGCACAGACAAAACCTTCGGTTTCCCCAAAAAGGTCCCCGAAACGCAGCCAATGCAGGGAGGCTTTACGGTCCACGAAAGGTTCGTGAAGTACCTTGTAAAACCTCCCGTGCAGCTCCTTCTCTTTCCATACGGACTCCCGGACAGAGGTGCTAAGTACCTCCGGGGTCCGCCAATCCTGTGAGGCCAACGATAAGGGAGTCAGTCCTTTATCACTAGCGACCACCTCTCCCCGAATACTATCATCCGTCATCGTTAAAAAATAGTTTCTGAGGTTGCATACCTCTTGGTTGTGCATGGTTTTGACACTCAAGAGGCCTCGACCACCACACTTCCGCGGGATATACAATCTCATAACCGACGACCTCGGATGATGCATTCGATGAGAGGTCATCATCGTGCGAACTCGTCTGTCCAGAGCGTCAAGTTCGGTCTGAGTCCATCTGAGCACGCCAAACGTGTACATCAGTACAGGCATGACCCAGGAGTTAATGGCTCGGATCTTATTAACGCCTGACAAGTAGCTATTAAGCACACTTTTCAGGCGTTCATAAAACTCCTCGCAAACACCCTGTTTCACGTCTGCCACCTTCACACCGATGGTTTGTGACATGCCCAGATACTCAGATGATACTACTATAGATGTTTCAGCCTCGGAGAGTGCCCTCAAATGATTGGTGCCGACATCGACACAATCAGAGTGCACGACATGACATTATTATTTATATTATTAATCAATTATTTTTATTTATTCCCTCTGCGGTCTAACGCTCTAGCGGTAGAACGTTTAGCTCTCGATCCGGTGGGCTAAGGTACATTTGCTGAGGGGAAAAGACACAAACATATTGATGGATCTAATCGATCGATGGTAGCTTCAAGCAAATGTCAGCGACAGCTCGAGCTATGTTTGTTTTTTTATATATTAGTGGTAGGTGTCCGAAGTATGAAGAATAAAAGAGCATGACGAGAAGACTAATGGATGTAAACGAAGCTAGAGAGGTTGGTCAGGAATGGACAAAGTGACGATCGATATAGTCTCTGCCTACCCCAATAGGAACTAATGGCGAAAGTATATATATGTATTATTAGTGTAACCATCGAAAACCAAGAGATTCATCGTGTAAACCTGGCTTGGGCATAAGTATTACGTAAACATACATTATGTTATGTTATGTTATGTTATTTAAATGGAAGCTATAAGCAAACATAACTTCTGCTTTGACCTGACAACATGACTAACTTATTCGTTTTGCTCATTTACAACTGTATTTTAAGCAAATGGATAAATAATTACATAGATTTACACATATTATGAGTCAGATTAAGTGCATTAAATATTGCCAGATGAAAATATGTCTGCCTACCTCTCTCTATATGGAAGTAACATTAAATAAATATTTCAATATACACAGGCATATTACACAGACATGACAGACAACCATGATAGTCCATTGGGTAGAACAACCGCCCGTCGAAATAGATAGGTGTGGGTTCAAATCCCGGGTTGGGCCTACACCAATTCGTCTTTTCTAAAGTCATATGTGTTTAATTTATCATGGTTGATAACGGTGAGAGAAATAACATAACATAACATAAACGTTCACGCCGAATATCCCCGAAGGGGTTGGCAGAGGTACTAATACTTCTGAACATCACGTGACTTTGTCACCTGGTGTTCAGAGTACCCACGTTTTGCATGGACAGTGTACTCACGTTATAGGGGGCAGGCCTATCGCCGTTTTGTACGAATACACTGTCACATGACTAAGTACAACTCAGCCATGTGGGTTTCCTCACGATGTTTTCCCTCACCGTTAACAACCATGATAAATTAACCACACATATGTCTTTAGAAAAGACAAATTGGTGTAGGCCCGACCCAGGATTTGAACACTAGTCGTTTGCACGATAACCGAGTGTTCTACCCACTGGGCTATCACGGTTTGAGAGAAATAATCGTGAGGAGACCCAGGTGACTAAGGTGTACTTAGTCACGTGACAGTGATTTTTTGCAAAACGGCGACAGACCTACCCCTATCACGTGAGTACACTGTCCAAGCAAAACGTGGGTACTCTGACCACCAGGTGACAATGTCCCGTAATGTTCATAAATATTCTTACCACTGCCAACGCCTTCGGGGATATACGGCGTGAACGGTTGAGTTGAGTTTGAGAGAGTAATAAAACAACACAGATCAAGTATGTTCCCAGAACAGTGCAATACTACAACATTGTAGAATAGAATAGAAAACTCTTTATTGTACACTAGTGGATCGTCCCAGCTTCGCACGGGTAGCATTGTTTTTTTAAATATCTGAGGTTTCTTTCTTCAGTCACTGCTCAAGCATTGTGAAATTCAGCACAATGTTTTCAATTTATTAAATTTATAGCACTCCCTAAACAGTGTAGTTTGGTGATTTTGAATGCGCTTTAATGAACGGTTCAGTTTTTCCGTTTAATAGCAAATTTTCTAATAAAACGCTATGAAGTATTTATAACAATCTAAAAAATAAATCATTACGTGTTGTAGGATGCAACTACTGGCGCCATCTAGTATTTTATAAGTAAATTAGTAACGATTCGGTTTTGGTCACGGGCGCGATAGCTTATTTTATGTATAATTTCGGTGTTTCTCTACCGATTTCTATGATTCTTTTTTTATTGAATAGGTAATAATGTTACCTTATTTAAATTAGGGATGAGTGAGAGGTTTACAAACGTAAAAGTAAACAAATACAATCAGAATGTTCCGAACTGCTAAGCTATCAGGAATTACACGTGTTATTGTGAGTCAACCGTAAAAGATAGACATAAACTGTTGTAGATTTTTTTTAGATAATTTTATGAAGAATATTTCCGTGATACATGATTTCTATGTAAGTTTAACCATTAAGGCTGCACACGCGACGGAAGCTTAAAAAATGGAGTAACTTCTCCCGTTTTCCCAAAATTTCCCAAATTTCCCCTTGACTACTCTGCTGGAAAGTATACAAAAACCTGCCCAGGAGTATGGAGAATAATTGTACCAAGTTTCGTTAAAATCCGTCGAGTAGTTTTTGTTTCCATAAGGAACATACAAACCGACAGACAGACAGACAGACAGACAGACAGACAGACAAAAATTTTACTGATTGCATTTTTGGCATCAGTATCGATCCCTAATCACCACCTGATAGTTATTTTGAAAATATATTTCATGTACAGAATTGACCTCTGTACAGATTTATTATAAGTATAGATAACAGATAGAAACATTTATACACATTATTTATTAACTAGACATTATATATACCCTATATTGCGGCGGTCTTATTGCTTAAAGCAATCTCTTCCAGACAACCTTTGAATGGTGAGATCAGTGCGTTAATAAAAACAGTAGGTAGATGTACAAGACATAATGGAATGGGATAATAATATAATTATATTTTGGTAACTGATATTAATGTGACAGTATATTTTAGAATATCTTTGTAAGGGCCTTTTTCCAAATAGCAAAGGTTTCTTCAATCACCCCTGTGAAATTTAGCGTGATGTGATGATGTATGTTTCTTGTTAAGATTGTAATAATAAATTGAATAATAAGATTGTTAAGATCCATCATTCGATTCGAGATTTCTTAAAATTCGCATAATTTATTTAACTTATTTTTTATTATATATGTTTTGAACACAAACTTGGCATATGTTGAATGTTATTTATTTATTACTAAATTATAAAAAAAATCATGAGTTTGTATATTGCGTACAAACTCGTGAAATACAACAATGATGGAATAATAAAAGGGCTCTGATTTTTTTTTTAGACTGCAGATGTATTGAGACAGAAGGGAGAATGAGTAAACCAATACACAGCCGCATGGTGGCATGGTTCCAAGAGACTGGTTGCAAGTCGCAACCCTTTATATTGCCCAACACAACATAGTGAAGTGAATGTGCTAAACTCCGCGATGCAATAGTCATAATAGTGCGGTGCAAACAAAGGCTGATTATGGTTTTCGAGGTGGCACAGAGATCACGATAGGTATATGTAGATCCTAGGCATCGTAAAGTGGCCTACATACGCGTATCCTACAATTGAATGATAGCGAGGCAATTTGCATGCCTTTTGTGTGTTGATGTAGAAAAGGGGTCATTATTTGATATATACAATTATATTTTATTCATATATTCGCCTGCTCGTGGCCTTTCTTTCAAAAATGTTTAACATTTGGGTTAATAACATCGGAATAACAAAAAAAAAATCGTTTTAAAAATAATATATTTTTTTACCGTGTGAGAGTAAAATAATTACTATGAGGAATTACAAACTTCCAATCGTTCTCGTTATCATTATAGATAAAAATTATGCAAAAACATGACTTTCGTTGAACGCGAGCGTTGCTAAGTTTTATTTTATATATAAAAAAAATGTTGTTTGTAAAACGTGGTAACACTATCACCTGTAAAATGTAATTGTCTAACTATGGCATTTTTATTATATAAAGTTTACTTAGTGACGGACGGACGGTTGGAAAGACTACAACGTCTCGGTATTACTGTCCTCCTCGACCTTTTCGATATAGCTATTTAAAAATGGAGAAGCGATGGTGAAATTTACTATTATTCACATTTAGTTGTAATAATATATCCCGAAATAGATAACGGAGTGACAAATATATTTTTTCAGACCAATATGGAAACAACGTCGTCGACTCATTTCCGGAAAGATTCAAGAAAGTCTGTATTTCAAAGAATACTATCTGGAATCATGGGAAGAAACAAATCGAGAATTATATTTCAACAGGAAACGAATGGTGTTTGAAATAAAGACTTAAAAAATATATTTTTCCATGTTTACATAATTTTACGTTAAAGCGGAAATAATACTTTAAGGTTAGCGTATACTACCTGATATTAAGGTGCTTGTCCGGCCTTGTCAAGTACGTACTTGATACGTAGACTAGACAGCTTAAGGCGCCGTTGGTTCAGCGATAAATATCATCTGAGGGGGTGCTGCCCCCGCGGGCGCGGGGAAGCGTCTACGCGCCGATCGAGCGGCCGTCTCCCCGACGCGACGCCGCGTGCGCGCGTTTTAAAAACATACAGTAGGGTAAGCAATACAGTTATTGTCAACTCGACAGTTTTAGCCACTCGCAAATATTTTCTATGGTATGGGTTCGGACATTTGTTTATGATACATTTTCTTTCTAAAATATTTACGAATGGTTATAACAGTCAGGGTGACGAAAACTGTATCGCTTACCCTAGGTTATCAATTTCAAAAATAGTTTCTACCATGGCCGTTTAAAATATAAAATATAACATAACATAGACATAAACGGTCACGCCGTTTATCCCCGAAGGGGTTGGCAGAGGTACCAAATACTTCTGAACTCTCATGGCAGCGCCATCTAGTGTCCAGAGAAGGTACCCACGTTTTGCTTAGACAGTGTACTCACGTGATAGGGGGCAGGCCTATCGCCGGTTTGTACGAATACACTGTCACATGACTAAGTACAACTCAGCCATATGGGTTTCCTCACGACGTTTTCCCTCACCGTTAACAACCATGATAAATTAACCACACATATGACTTTAGAAAAGACAAATTGGTGTAGGCCCGACCTAGGATCGGAACTCACGCCCTTCTGTTTTCGGGCGGGTGTTCTACCCACTGGACTATCATGTCGTCGTCGTATAAAATATAATGATACGATAGATTTGTCTACCCCTGTCAGTTTAACAAAATTATTACAGTGATAATTTCATAACTTTAGTCGTGTCGTGTCGGCTTAGAATAACACTACCCCATTTCTACCCGTGATCGTAAGAGGCGACTAAGGGTATAGGGGCTTTTTAAGTGATTTTTGGGGCGATGTGGTTGGAGAACCCTCACCGAAATCATATATTATTACCATCTTTTCCCAAATCAACTTCCAAAAGTGGCTGAGGAATTTCTCATTCCAAAGCTCTGGCTATCCCGTTAAGGGATTTATAGCCGTGAGTATATGTATGTATATAATTTTCAGTTTACACCTGTAACTATTTAATATTATTAATTGAAATTAGAAGTTACTTTAACGGTTTTGTTCTTTTTCCCATTCCTAATAAATTAAACAATAAAATATAAAAATGAGTGCAATCTATGAATTGAATGAATTCTTTTATATTTGCTAATGCTAACCGTACGCACGGTCACTCTCACGCCTACGTCGACGCGCATCGTATACAGATAGGTCACTCGCACACTAACGGCGCCGCACGCGCGTAAATTGTAAGATCTGTAACACAAGGCGCGCGCGACATAGGTCCATCCCCTAAAGCAGCTCGCCGAGCACTGAGCGGGCGGCGGGCGGCGCTCGGCAGGGTTGCCAGATGGCTTTTTCTTTTTTCTCGTACCAGGGTTGCTAAATATCTCGTAATTTCAACACATAATCTCGTAAAAGCATAAATTTAAAGAAACTCAAATAAAATTAATGAGTTTATGCTATTTACTGTACTGTGTAACTTGTGTAGTCATATTCTTTGCACTTGGGGCTGTTAAATTCAAACAAAACAATTAAAATCATATTTTTTAATTAATTATATTCGACATCAGGGATGTTAGTAAAATCATCTTTATTTTTAGAGTATAGCTTTTCAGCTGTCATTCTGGCGTACATTTCTTTTCAGTGTCAGGGGAATCCCCGTTTAATATAGCTCTTATTAAGAGAGACACATAAATATAGCAAAACATTAGTGTAATAAGGACAACAACAAAAGAATATTACGAACGGGAATTCCCCACTCAAAGTTGTCGAGTTTCATTTAGTGATGGGGTAGTGCATTTAGCGATGCGCCGAGTCGATCGTTTTGTGTTCGATGGTTAATGATAAGAAAAAGTAAATAAATTTGCAATTTACTACTACTACTAACTAAACGAACTTTTTGGCTGATATAGGTATGCGAAAGAAGTCGTCATTGTTAAAATCTCGTAAAAAAGTGTACGAGATTTTTGTTAATCTTGAATCTCGTACAGACCCTCTAAATCTCGTAATGGTACGAGATTTCTCGTACGTCTGGCAACCCTGGCGCTCGGGCACGAGTAGGACTGCGAATATCGATATTTTTAAAATATTTGTTTTATTGAATTTATTAAAAAAGAAAACTAATCGCCAATTATTATTAGAAATACAAATGCTCAAATTATGATGCAAGTTATATGTAAGTAGGTAAAATAAATAAAATATAAAACCATTTTAAAGAGTGTAATTAGAGGTATGTTGGCGATTTTTTTCTATCGAGCGAAAATGTATTAATCATGTTTCGAATCGCCAATTTTACAGCAGAAAAGCCTCAAGATTTTGATGTATTTTTTTCAAAACCATATTATATAAACATACGCATTATAATGTTTCAAAAACTCTGTTCGCTGCACTAACGGCACCTTAATGATAGGACTACCACGTGCTCCATCTACTAGTTGATATAGATAACAATATTTTTTGCGCAACCTACCAATATTATAGTCAAAGTTATTCTTCTAAAACGGACAAGAATTCTAATACGTGTGAAACAGAGAGAGAAATATGGACAGTAAAGTACAGGACCGCCGGAAAGGATGTTTTAACCAGCCCGCCCAGCTATCACTAAAATACCAATTTATAACTTATTTGATGTACCCAAAAAGTTTTTTGAAATACTAAGATCATTGTTTATTCAAATTGCAATATACAACTTATCTCCAACCTAGCTCATAAGTGTAATAATTTATTTAACAACCGGTTCACGTCAGTTTATAGTCACGATAACGGGTCAGGTGAATATTCCATGCCTGGTTATTTTTTTCAATGAATATTCTATTCCTGAAATTGATAGACTCATTAGTATGATATTAAAAACACGCCTACAAATATCTCTAAGTTAGGAATTCCAAAGTTGCAAGCTATTTGCGGCTGGGATTTATATTTCTGTAACATTCATTTTAAGTTTCAACTTTCAACTTCCTAATGTGGCTCCTACTGTTTCAAATGCTCCTAGCTATAAAGCTATAGCTACCCCATTTTGTAATTTATGGCCGTGAGTATATGTATGTATTCTTAAGTTTCTATCAGTCTATTTCTAAAAATATATAACATATTTACTAAGATCCAAAAAGACTAGTTAAATTTTTAAGAACATTTATTTGCTACTTTTAGAAGTATTAGAATTGAGAAACTTCACCCACATTGCCCTAGAACTTACCGTCACCACCACCACCTAAACCAACAGCGAATTAAAAAAAAATCAATAATAAAAGTATAAAATATAATAATTACTGATATTTAAAAATCGGTGAAGTCTGTGTGAGATCGTATTAAATGACCGTGATTGGTAATGCACACGTATGCGTTGTTAGTTCCATTCGTAGTTGGTTGACTTCCTATCACGACATTAATATGACTTGGTAAACATCTCGTTCTTCATTTAGTATCATTAATTGTTTAAAATAATCTATATATAAGTATTGTATATAATCTATATATATATACAGGGTGGCTCATTCAAATCGGTCAGTATGGGAAAGTCTGAAACTATAAGACATACGAAGATTGTTCTTAGGAACCATGTCACCGATTTTGATAAAAAGAAAAACTGCATTCATATATTTGAAAAAAAAAATGTACCCAGCTCGGGAATCGAACCCGGTTGTTTTGAAAAAATAAACTTACACTTTTTCTATATTGATATCGATTGTGTAGGTCTTAAGCTGTAAATGTCTCCATAAAACATGATGTCTAAAATGAATAAAATGCATTGTTTTGACATACTTTAATTTCTCAAAGTAGGTGTATATATATATCTGTTTTGACTTCATATATAATAAATTTTATAATGTAAAAAAATATCATAATGCTGATTAAATTAACTGATAAAATTTTAAAAATGCTTTTTATGCTTAAATACAACGATGATAAAGAATATGCTACGGCATTTCTATAAAAAAATAACTCCCAGTCTGATATATCATAACAAACTCCCCAATTTATAAAAATAATATGCTCAATGCAGAAATTAATTTGTTTTATACTGTTACCAGAGCGCCATCTTTCATTCTGTAAATTTACTTCAAAAGCTCATAACCTCACTTGAAGTAATGAGCTTTATTCTCCTAAAAATACTTGCAACTTTATTATGTCGCAAAGGGATCACGCAATCAAAAAGTCGTTTATGTAACCTCAAATCATTTTTGATAAACGTTTCCAGTTAAAACCGTACAACGAATATATTTAAAAAAAAGCTCTTAAATTATTATTGTTTAGTTGTTCAATAAAATACTATTTTTTTAAAGGGGGGGTTATTTTGTCTTCTTTTGGATCTTATTGAATTTTTTCAGAAGACAATATAAACCGTTGCCTATATTAAATGGAATAATCTGGTTTGGGAGCAGCCAGAACCCAGAACAGAGTTGAAGCAAAGCACGGTAAGTATTTAATTGCAGTTTTGTCGATGTTTTGTGTGATACGGTGACGAAAACTTATCCATGAACCAGATTTTTACGCAACGAGACTTTTTGAATCTCATGTTGCGTAGTTTATTTCTTCATTACAAGGAGATTGCATTTATTAATGAGAGTTAATGTGTTATTTTTTTAAATACGGATATAACCATCAAGCAGTATTATCAGAATAAACAAAATCCCTATAGATTCCTCAAGTCTGTCTGTCTGTCTGTCCGCACACTTTAATGATTCGTTTCCGATGACTATGGGCTTATAATATGCGAATAGTTTCTTAAATTATTAACTTGTACTCACTTAGTTGCTTGTACTCACGCCCTTTATTCTTATTGGCATAAGCAGAGACTATTTATCGCCATTTTTTACGATCCTCACAAATATCTCTTGCTTTCCTCAAATTCAGCTATCTTCCCATACATGGTCTCTTTTCTTCAAACCATTACTTCCTATTAAGGAAGGCGCAGAGACTATCTTTGTCTTAGGCCTGCGATACTCTTCTCACTTCTCCCATATTTATAAATAATCTCAATAGTACTTTTTATATTCTTACCACTCACCTTTTTACTAAAATTATTACACTCTTATAAATAAATAAGACAATATCCCATAAAAAAACAATGAATAATGTCGTAACTATGCTGAAAATGACTCTACTCAATATAACCGCAATTGTTATAAACACGTTTTCATTCTGTTTGATTTTTTCCCAACCGTTCTTCTTTATAGCACACGTTTTGTAAAATGATTTTACAGCATATTGCTGATATATTGATATAATTTTTTTATTTATTATTATTATTATTCACTTAATTTAGAGCCGAACCCTATTTAATAAATATAAAAACTATGAAAACCTTCCTCACAATGCTTATCTTAGAAGTAATCTAATTTTATTTCTAACTGTCAGTTAAACTTTATCTTAGAGCAGCTAGTATTAATATGATATGATATTTACTACGAATATGGTCCAAAAATAGAGTTTTGATAATGAGTTGCCAACCGCAACATTAGTCCACAGCACCAATATCCCTCAATCACCTTATAAAAGATTCCAAGACATAGACAATGTAGCGCTGCGTATGCTTATACGACACTGCATGGATATAATATCACTGAAGAAGTATTAAAGAGGATGTAAAGAAAATAAGAGAGATTTGTTCGGATTGTGCAAAGTGGCAATCGATAATATTTGCTTACCCAACCCAATAGAAGTAAAGGGTGTAAGTATAGTAAGTAAGTCTGTAGCATGATTCGTGTTCAACTCTATCGTGCTAAAGTCGAGATGTATCTATGTTGAAATAAATTAAAAATTATTGATTCAAATTAATTTATTGCATATCCAAGGCCTTAAGAGATCTGCCGGTGCGTTGAACTTTAGTATATTTATCGTTTTAATACTCCGCGACAGTGTTTCTTTGCCGAGTGAAGGGAGAGTTCAAGTGGTTGAAGGTGACGATGCTCCATGCTTTATCCGTTCATTCTCGTTTCAATGTTAAATCCATTACTGGGCTTTGAATTGACTAGCTTCATATACGTGTGCGGCATTCAGCCATTGTGCATTCATTTGTTAGTCACACTCTTGTACATGGCCACAAAGCGTACGACGACGATTTTAAGATTAGATTGGCAGTTTAGAGTTTGATTGTCATTGTCGTTGAGTGATTAGGATCCTGGTAAGCTGTATTTTAAAAAAAGATTATGGAAGTGAGAATGATAATAGAGCAGGTAAGAGAAGAATTATGAATAAGAGCAAGAGATGTTCGTCTGTTTATAAAATAAAATAGAATAAAACATTTAAACATGACACATACACTATACCTATACATAAAATATACATTACATAGATATTAATAAACTGTCGAAAAACATTAACCTCCCTCTGAAGCCGTGGAGCTATATCAATATTCATAACTTCCTACTTATCTTCAAATATTTATACTACTCGACAACCATGTCAAAACGAGGTATTCAATTTGATAAGGTTAGTCATTTAAATAGGTAGAACAAATGCTAACACGGTGATTTAACGGAATGATTTACGCTGAATAGAAAGTAACACATAGCATTCTAACTATATATCCCCCTTCTCTAAAGGGGTAGAAGATATTTTCTTATAAAACCACACGCAATATTTTCTATGCTCAAAATATCATTTTTGCCTTGATGGCTTAATAGGGGAGGGGCGAGAAACCTTATCGCCGCAAAAGTATACCTACGCAACTATTAAAAATCTTATTGATACAACCTGAGTGAGAAACATCGCATATCCAGAAAAAAACTACTGCCTTCCGATAACTTAATTTCGGTTTATATAGACCTAAAACTTCATAGAAATAGTGCTAATAAATTAAAAAGAGAGAAGCGAGCAATTGTCAAAGCACTTTTAATTCAAACACTTCCCAAAGACTTCAAATTTTCCACATTCTCTGAATTGCATAATTTTTATTCATTTTTTCATCTGGTGCATCATATAGCGCCTAATGGCCGCTGGCGTTGAGTTAACACTGCTTTAACAACCTAGGAGAAGTTCAAACAGAAAAGAAACGCGAAATTCAGGGGCTAATAGAACTTCGAATTTAAAAAGTCACCCAAAAAAATCGAACGATTAAATGGTTTATGATTAAACGTTTACAAAATATTGTGTATAGAACAAGATAATAATTGTATAAATATATTTATTACAAATTATATCTATTTTAATATTGAATTATATTTATTTGTTTTAAATGCACTTCCTTCGACACTTGAAACATTAATTTATAAGGGGCACCTCCCAGTACAAGTCATAGTCACAAATATCTTGTCACGTATCCAAAACGACAGCAAAGGTGACAAATATTCCTTTTCAGCTTAGACTTGGTCAAAACTCTGCAGCAGTAATGAGGAACAGTGACTTGACCTAATTAGAAAATGGAACATTCATGTCTGTAGCGGAGCTATTACGTTTTTGACGGATCTGGCTGTAAATGTAACGTACACTTTTGTGACACAAGTGTATTCTTTCTAATATAGGCTGAGGCCAAGGTTGACCTGAGAACTTTACTAAATAGAGCGGAAACCAAACGTAGTTCAGTACAAAAATCTACTAAGAACTAATTGTCAAAATTAGATGATCTTGATCTACACCCTGATTTCTCGATTCTATGTTCTGACTTTTGATTTCGGCATTCTTCGTTTCTTTTCTTTTAGATGCTATTTAGTTAAGTTCTTTATGACTTGTAGAGTGCAAAAATTCAAGCTGAGAACGACTTAAGTATCATTGTGTCTCATTCAGTTGTTAAGATTTCAATGCGACCGAACGATACTTAAGTTGTTCTCAGCTGGAATACTCAATTCAGAAATCGGGCGTAAGCAACTAAGTCTTGACCTTATTAATTTTAAACAAAATGCACCAAATGGTTTTATTTTAAGAGTCAGTAGTCGCATAAAAGTTAATTACCTTCAACGTTACTTAAATTAAAAAAGTTTATTATTATCATCTTTTCCCCAATCAACTTCCAAAAGTGGCTGAGGAATTTATCATTCCAAAGCTCTGGCTACCCGCTTACCCGCTTTATTGCCGTAGGTATATGTATGTAATTCAGCATGTTTAAGAATGTCATTTTGATTTTAAAAATGTTTAGAAATAAATTGTTCTCATCAATAATTGTTATTATCCCTAGATTAAAAACTCATGTAAGATTTTGGATGTTATGTGATAATGATTTCGGTGTCCTTTAAAAATAAATAAAACCTTTTACTTGTAGACAAACGAAGCACTTAAAATGTACATTTTCAACAACGCAGTGATTCTCTGCTCTAAAAAGCAAAATGTTTGTTAGTGTAGATTTTCCTGTAATCATACATGATTTGCTTCAACACACTTCTTATTTTATAGAACACAAAATGATTGAGTAAAGAGTATGGATGTATGTGGTAACTTACACTACGGGAATACGAGGCTCGTAACCTCCAGTAACACACTAAAATAGTACATATAAAATATTACTGTACTGTCCTAAGAAAACGAACTATCACCAACAACCTTCATTTTACTATATTTTCCCCCGTCAACGTCCAAAAGCGGCTGTGGAATTATGCTGAAGCTCTGGCTACCCCTTAAAACGCAATTAAATGAATGTACGTAAAAGGACCCGGTGAATTCTAATTTATATATTTTTTTTATGTGTGTTTGACAGTTCAAGGTAACACCAGGACTTTCTAAGCCACCGCACATAGGATGTTTACCACGAGCTAATCGTTGTTTCCGGCTTCTGTATATGCATCTGTCCAAGGTTTGCTTTGCTATCAGCATAGCTAGTATTAGTCACTTTTTAACTAGATATCGCGTGGTATAAAACAGCCATCGCTTTTGCATTAACTTACGCCCGATTTCTGAATTGAGTATTCAAGCTGAGAACGACTTAAGTATCGTTTTGTCTCATTCAGTTGTTAAGATTTCAATGCGACAGAACGATACTTAAGTTGTTCTCAGCTGAATTACTCAATTCAGTAATCGGTCGTTAGTATCGTACACTGTCATCTCATTCTAACCGATATAGTGGCTATACAAAAGCGCTCGTGCTTGGCCTCCAGGTATAAACGATGTGTGCGAAAAATTATAAACATATCTGCATTGGAAACGGTGTAATCTCGGCAATCTATTTGAATAAGACTTAGAACTAAATCACAATCTAATATATAAAATTCACGTGATTGTCACCAAACGCCTCCGAAACAGCTGAATCAATTTGAATGAAATTTCGCATATACATCTGGTAGGTCTGAGAATAGGTTTATTTCTAGTTTTTATACTCTTAAGTAATAATGGTTGAACACCCCTAACATTTTATTATTATTATTAGAAATTCCCTAGAAATCATTCATATAGCGAAAAAACTATTGCCAGTTCAGATAGTTATGAGGTAGATTTGTAAATATTTTGTAGGCATATAAATAAATTCATGGCTGCAGGACCCAAAAATAGTCAGATCTTCAGAAAAAGAAATTACTCAGCCACTTTTCGAAGTTAAGGAAGAAAATTTTGTAAAATACAGGTTAATAGGTATTTTGTTCACCTACAAATATTTATCAACAAAAATATGTACAAATGTATTATTCAGGAATTTCATTTCAATTTCAGGCACAGAGATGAGAAAGCACTGGGTAATGAATGACTGTAGAAGGCTGTATTTGTAAGCTTTGTTTGTCTATAATAAAAAAGATACGGTAGAGAAAAATACTGAGACCTTATTGCAAATTATGAAGGTGTTAATTAAAGTCAACAAAAATAATAAATACGTTCGACTACCTGCGTGGTTAGGGAAATTGACGAATAATAATCAACATGTCATTAGTCAGAAAAAAATAAAAGAATAAAAGAGCATGTATGAAAAGATTGATAAATGTGAATGAAGCTAGAGAGGTTTGCCAGGATCGTACAAAGTGGCGATCGATAGTCTCTGCCTACCCCAATGGGAACTAACGGCGTGAGAATATGTATGTATGTATGTCATTGCTGTGTAGTGTCGTCTTAGAATGGCACTACCCCATTTCTTCCAAAGATTTTTGAGCGATTCTTTTGTAGACCCATCCATCACAAACAACCTTTATTTTACGAATTTTCTTCCGCCTGACTTCCAAAAGAAACAGAGGGATTTCTTATTCTCAAGCTCTAGCTACCTCTTCTAGGGATTTATGGCCGTGAGTGGGTGTATGTATGTAATCAACATGTCCTCGAAACTTTAACTATTTCTAATTACAAATACTATTTATAATTATTGATTTCGTTCGACCCCAACTTACAAAATGTTCATATTGTTAAAGGGAGGGTAGAATAAAGTTTTTTTTAGAATGACTGTTTCTTAACAAGTGTTAACTTACGTTTAATACTTTCTAGTGACTATTTTGTGAACCTGACTGTTGATGGTTGTCCTTTGGTTAAAGTGACGGATGGTAATTAATATAAGATCAATCACCCGTCAGTCCCACTAGTTACTGAAAATAAAAACATGAACAATGCTGATCGTTTTGCATTATTGTTTTTTTTTATAATTAGTCTGATTAAGATTGTTCAAAAGTAGACAAAGAGAAAAATTTAAAAGATTTGCAATTTGCTAAGCGGAGCAATTATTTATACATAAAAAAACTTTCAGGGGGCAGGGATCTATCAATTTTAAAACTTTTTAAAGTTATTGAACTGTGTATCAAGCGCATCACTTAATAGTATAACATAATGGAACACAGGGACGAATATAAATGAAATATAAAAGTTTGTTACGTGATGACATTCACAAACAAGTGGCCATATTTCGCAAGTTATTTTCGAATAGTCTAGTTGCAGTAGCTTACTAACACTTACTCGGTACCCACATATCGAATTGTGCAACACAAACGTACAGTCAGCATCATGTGCCACTGCTGCAGCCGATGATTACTACATATTATATATTTAGTCAGCGTTAAATTTGTGCTATTTGCTTATCATAGAAAAAAAGTTTTAAAACAACTCTACCCAATATGTAAAAAAATAATGATATAATTTTAACCGCGTTTCCAAGAGAAACCCGCTCGTTGCTTATCTACTACGACCATAAAAACCGTCGTATTTAATTAATCGGTGCAGCCTTAATTAACATTTTTATTGAACAATTCTAAAGTGCAATAACCAATTATAAGGAATTGGAGTTTATTTGATAACAACAGATATATTAAAGAATTGAAAAAAAATGAAAAATGAAATATTATTATAACGGTTTCTGTGTAGTTTTGGGGTATTCCAAATTTACATGCCTAAAATTACCATTTTACGTCAAATTACAATCAAATATAACTTACCTTGAAAACACTTTTTCTAAGTAACACAGCAGTAAGAAGTCCCGAAATCCGTAAAAGCGAAGTATGCGCGCGGTATCAATGGCAGAGGTAAGTGCACGCTAACATTGAGCGGTGGCGCGCGAATAGCTGCGCCGGCGCACTGTTCGGTGGCTCGCTACTCTCTTTCCACCAACTGCGCTCCGACCTCGAACGTATCGTGTCTGACAGTTTATAGGGCAATTTCGACACTGCCATCTAAGAACAACGGTCATGATGTAAACTCTGAACTGATATTATATTTATCTGTGCTTATATCAATTTGCATTCGGAATGGCTGCCAATATAGGATAGAAATAATGAAATCTTAGGGGTCTTTCATTAATCCCGTGATAGTTTTCAGAAACGTTGTAGTAGCTGTAAGACTTCAGATCGATATTTTTTGGCCTCCTCAGAACCCCGACTTGCTCAAAAATTATATGTTAAAAAAATAATACACGCTATACCCTCCCTCAACTCTTCGTGGTTTTGTGATTAACATAAAGCATTCGAGTAGTGTCCGTTGTTTTAATGAAAAGTTTTGTAATTTTATAAAAATACTTATACATTTTTAGTTACCCTAAAATATGGCTGTCTCTTACAAAACCGTATATTACGATCCTATAATTGGAATCAAAATGACGAGGATGTATTTGTACTTATCAATTTGAAGTTATTTCAAACTAAAAAAGATAATGGGTTTAAAATCCAAAACAAGTAAGAAATTAACATTTTGCAATCTTGCATGAGAGTAAAGTGATCAAAAACCCA
Organism: Bedellia somnulentella; assembly: GCA_963576735.1. Lineage (NCBI taxonomy): Eukaryota > Metazoa > Arthropoda > Insecta > Lepidoptera > Bedelliidae > Bedellia > Bedellia somnulentella. The sequence continues at coordinate 18,092,985 of OY755170.1, forward strand.
TCACAAAGTAACTTTTATTAATGCCGGCTCAAGATGTCACTACTCCTTTCTACCCACGGGTGTCGTAAGAGGCGACTAAGGGTATGTGGCTTTTTAAGTGATTTCTGGGCGATGCGCATGGAGACCCGTCACCAACGATACTTTATTTCTAATATCTTGTCTCCTATCAACTTCCGAATGTGGCTGAGGAGTTTCTAGCTTTGAAGCTGTGAAAGAGTACCTATATGTATGTATTTTTCTATTCTTATTTTAAAGACTGAAAAAAATATGAGTACATTAAATAGGAAGCCTTTTGGAACTTAATTTTCGGCAGAATGTAGTGAGTGAAGTACATATTGTTTTGTCAGTTACACAAACACGTACCCATCAGTTAAAAACTGTATTTAATACATTAATGACATCAATTAATTTATTAAACGCTGGCAGATATCCTATTTCCGATTATAACGATAAATAGACAGAAATACGTTTTGCTAATTACTGTCACTGTAATATGCATATTTTAGGATGATTGCTTGAATGCACATAGCCATGAGTGTATCCAGGGGGAGGGGGGGGCATCTGCCCCCTGGATATCGTATACCTTAAAAGTAAATTTATTTTGCAGTACAATATATTTACATTATTTTGAAAAAACAAGTACTTTGCTCAATTACCTTAGGTTAAATAACGGACCCCGACTGAGAAACGAAAAAGGCTAGGAGAAAGAAGTAGAATATATTTATATGCATTAACTTTTGAAAACCGCGCGGCGAGCCGATTTTACTCCCCTAGCCCAGAACCTGGGTACTCCCATGCACATAGCCATTATAATAAGATACGTCTCACATAGAGGATACTCTTTTATGCCTAAAATTGAATACTGTTTAAATGATACCTTCATAATTAATTAATAATAGTGCACTGTTTAATGTCGGCTTAGATAAGTAGTGACCAATTTCTTCCCGTGGCGCGGGTGTCGTTTGAGGCGACGATCTAGGGTTTTGGGGATTGTTGAGCGATAAGGCTGGAAAACCACCACCAATCATCTTTAACGTTTTCCATCATCATTTCCATATTTTCTTTAAAAAACTTCCCGAACTTCTTTTCACCACTCAACTTTCCAAAAGTGGCTGAGGAATTTCTAATTGCTTAGCTCTGGCTACCCCTTCTAGGGATTTATAGCCGTGAGTATATGTATGTAACTTCCAGAAGACTTCTCTGACAAGGTGACTGATGGCAGAGTGGATAGGTGACTAGCTTCTCGGTCCGGAGGTTGCGGGTTCGATCCCCGCTAAGAGCAAAATTTGTGTGATGAGCATAAATGTTTTTTTTTTAGTCTGGGATGTTATTTATATGTGTGTTATATAATATTAAGTATATCGTTGAGTTAGTATCCCATAATGCAAGTTTAACTTAGTTTTGGGCTAGCTTGATCTGTGTATAGTATGTACGTATAATATTTATTTAAGTGGTTGAGGAAATTATAATTCTGACTCTCTCGCTACGCTTTTTTGGGATATTTAACAGCGAGTAAATATATGTTTTAATGAATAAATAGTGTTAAACGTCTTTTATCTCAGCATGGCTGAAAGAAAGACTCCGAGGTGAAAGGGCCGATTCGGGTTTTAAACCCACCCCCACCCCTCTTCGCAGCTAAATCCTTTCTGTTCTTTCCAACTGAGCAATAAAGACATTTTAAAACAAACATGATACTCCTTTTCACCAAGCGAGAGCAAGTGAGGCCAACTTATTTTTATAGACGTATGCTATCTGAAAGATGAGATTTGCAATATTATGTAAATTATTAGGTAAATGACTAGATTCTTCTATTTTGTCATGGTTTTCAAAAACTCATTTAGTGATCTGATAATTATAGTAAAACCAGATTGAAAGAACACCAACAGCAGGTAGTCAAACTTATACTTAAGCCATTAATTTCTATTAGGGACGACAGAGACTATGAAAGGAATTGTCCAAAGTAGCTGAAACGAGTGTGCTGCAGTAATACGGCGATTTGACCACTGCATGTTAGATATAATACCACTAACAGGCCAGGCCAGGGTCACACAACCCAGAACAGGTGGCAGAGACACAACTTCATGCAAACTTCAAAAGTTGGTTAATCCTATTTTTCCAGAGTCATTTTTTTCGAAATTCCTTGTATTCCTTAAGAATAGCACCACAGTAATAAATTTAAATTAAAAAAATACTCTCTCTTCTTCTTCCTTTCCACATATATACAGTCTTTTGATGTGAATTATATTTGAGTTTCCTCGATGAACTACGCTGTGATAGTATGGACTAAGACTAAGATGAAAAGGCCGGATTTGGAATTAGAACCCATGACGATTTGAAATATTTCCCTGTTGAATTTTAAAGGTATTATGAATTTTAAATTCTTTTACGTACAAATATGTTGTAGAAATACTAATTCATTAGATCAAAAATAATGTATGTGGAAATACTAATTCATTAATAAAATGACGTGAAAATATGCCGTTTTGTCGAACTAATTTACTAAGTATGAAGTAATGTGAGACCATTAATACCAAAACATGAACAATGCAGGAGTTCAAATTACTTGCACGGGCAACATAAATGCCGCTGGCTCAGCACTTCACTTCAGCATATCGCAATACTGCATTTATCATTTGTGTTAATGTAATTGTATTAATAACGACCAACACATACTTACGGCTTCGATTTGATCGTTAAAATAAAGCTAGCCATAGAAATAATAATTTGACCTTCGAATATTCTACGAAGGAGGTGTTGGTAAAGCGCTCTCGAAATTTTTCCAAACACACTACCCATCGATGATCTTGGAAACCCTCAGTATAAATAAACATACAACACCTATTTATATGAAAAACAGTATGGATTTACTGGATGAAAAAAAATCTCTGAAAGTATGTATTATAAAATACGATGATTATGGAGAATGAAAAAAAAGGAATTTATTTTACAGAATTAAATAGTTCACAGTTGGTTTCGATATTTACCGCAGTAGGTTTCCCCGTGATGTTCAGAATGATTATTAAGATCACAAATCGAGTTGCACCATGAATAAGATTAATAATTTTATGAGAGCTGTTAAATTAAACAGAATTATTCAAATATTTATTGTAAAATAATAGGGTTAATATTATAAACGTGTACAATATCTGTTTTGTTGCTAGACCGATCCTGATAAAATTTTGCAAATTGTAGAGATATTTTATATATTATTATGTGTAGCATTGAAGAATATTCACCCTACAAAATTGGCCATGGTAATGTATGGATGGGAATGTCAATGAGGCATGTATGTTACACAATGGTAAAAGTATGTAATCGCTTCGCTCCTTTAATAGCAATGTGCAGTTCGATGCCGACCTAGTATATCAACGAAACTCAAAATTCGTACCAAATTATTACAGGATATATTTTAATGTTACTCTTATATATGCAAGATGGTTTCGACTCGAAATTATATTAACAATATTTTGGTGTATTTTTGGATCAAGCTCTAATAATCTGTTAATGCTGGGTCTTAGGGGGCGTCCATAATTGGTGTAAGTGTTTTTTTTATTTTCTGTCCCTCCCTCCTCTCATAGTGAGATGTCGTGAGAAAACCACCCTCAATCTCACGTGAGACTTTTATGAATGTGGTTTTGTACGTAACCGCGTTGGGTAGTTATTGTAAAAGGAAGAAAAACTATTCGCTTTATGTTTTTATTTACCACTAGTTAAGTCGAACGCATTAGTGAATAATCTTAATTGTATTACGATAACGCTTAAGATTAAATCTTGAGCATGTATGTTTGTCAATTTAGATTGACTGTAAAAAATAGTTTTTTGTTTCAATCAGAAAAAAATGCGTAATAAGAGACCCCTCTCTCTCCGACGTAAGATTAGATAAAATTAGACTCGACCTCCCCCTTCTAAATCAACTCACGTATTTTATGGACACCTCGCAAGTTCTTGGTACTATTTTTTGGACTTAAGGTCGTGAGTATAGGTCTTATTCTTATTAATAATATGGTGGTCTGGCATCGCATTAAAATTTCAAAGATACTCTATGCAGTATTGATTTCTATGGACAGCGCGTGTCTAGCCTTGATAAAGGCTTTATATATGTCGTAGGATGATTTGATGTTTAGGTTTTTTGCAAAAAACCTAGGGATTTTGCAAAAATCCGGATAATTAGACAACGGTTATAATATTTTCTAATCTTACTAGGATTTTTGCAAATAAACTAGTTGGTTTAGTATGACTCCGAAACGAAATGTCAGTTTTTATGAATACTGTACATTGATTGGTCGATTGCAGTTCCTCATAAACACGTCATCTCTGATTGGTTGTTAATTAAGACGTACTACTTCATTATTCCTACCTACATTTAATTTGATTGTTATTTTAATTTTAGTTACAAAAAGTTCCTAAGTATAAAAAAATAGTATTGTCGTTTCCCTTTATAACTCTAGCTATAATACCTCAATACTATAATTTAAAACGTACTTACTTTATTGTTCCTACCTTTATTGAAGACGTCCGTGGCCGAGTGGATAGGTGACTAGCTTTTCGGTCTGGGGCTTGCGGGTTTGATCCCCACTGAGAGCAACATTTATGTGATGAGCATATGTGTATTATATAATATTAAATACATCGCTGAGTTAGTATCCCATAATACAAGTGTTACTTAGTTTGGGGTAACTTGATCTGTGTATAATAAGTTCGAACGTGATTGTAATATTACTCCAACAAAAGAGTAAAAAAAATATATTTAATTCCTAGTATCAAATAAGTTTTGTCATTTTTTACCCTTTATAATTCTAGCTATAATATCTTAATACCACAATGACGAACCAATCAGAATAAGTGTAGGCGAGCAATCAGAAATCAGCCAATCAGCATTAAAGAAGTACAATCTTACTAAACCAACTAGTTTTTTTGCAAAAATCCTAGTAAGATTACAAAATATTATAACCGTTGTCTAATTATCCGGATCTTTGCAAAATCCCTAGGTTTTTTGCAAAAAACCTAAACATCAAATCATCCTACGACATATATCCATAAAATATTAATACCTAAGTATCACGGATTTATTGGTTGTCAGTATATCGCAGGCGATAAGAAAATTATCATTTTACCACTTGTTAAAATTCTTGTGTACTTACGCATATAATAATTTAAAACGTAAGTTCATTAATAGCTTCACATATTTTCTCAAAAAACTTATGAATCAGTCTCGAGTTTTTAGGGTCCCGCGCCAAAAAGGCAAAACGGGGCGCCACAATAAAGAATTGCTGTCTTTCTGTCAGTCTCGATTCCTCATAAACTTGCCTTGTTTCACAGCACTGATAATACCTTAAGTGAAGATGCATTTGGATGTTCGCAATGAATTGGCTTTCTAATATGTAGCCTGTATTTCAATTCTTACGATTCCTTGACGTAAATATTAAAGCAAATCAATAAATTTAAAGCATGACTTCTTGATCGCAGTATGCCTTGAAAAACAGAATAGACTTTTCTACTATCAGACATTAGACCAAGAGCCCGCGACAAACCTTAGTTAAATTTTAAACGTTAAAAGTTTCTCTACATATGTCCCCTATCAGGTAAGAACTGTGGGCTCTTGTAATATTTTGTTATACCATAGTTACAGTGAGGATAAATAAATAAATGTTACTTTTAGACAAATAAATAGCTTAATTTTATAAATGCATACATACATACATACATATACTCACGGCTATAAATCCCTAGATGGGGTAGCCAGAGCTAAGGAATTAGAAATTCCTCGGGCACTTTTGGAAAGTTTAGTGGGGAAAAGATGGTAAAATAAAGGTTGTTGGTGATGGGTCTCCAACCGCATCGCCCAAAAATCCCTTGAAAGCCCCAATACCGTTAGTCGCCTCTTACGAACACCCACCGGAAGAAAAGGGGAAGTGCTATTCTAAACCGAAAATACACAGCTATTTCTTACACATAAGTACAAATTATAGAGCAAGAGCCCGCGACGGCCAGACCTTCTTCTCGCGATGGTATTTTTGCGTAATATTTGTTCAGGCGTTAAGTCTGTGCAAGTACTCTTATGTTTTCTTTCAGATCTTCCATAAAACCTTGTTCGGATAGTTTTTTCTTTATGTGGGCGTTAAAATCTACCTCTGTACCAAATTTCAGCTCTGTAGGTCTAGGGGAAGTACTAGTTCTATTTTGATGATCAGTGAGTCAGTCAGTTAACGCCCACATAAAGAAAAAACTATCAGAACAAGGTTTATGGAAGATCTGAAAGAAAACATAAGAGTACTTGTACAGACTTAACGCCTGAACAAATATTACGCAAAAACACCATCGCGAGAACAATTGCCGTCACCCGTACATACCAGTTAGTACATCAGCACCGCGCTCTCACATTTTCTACGCATTTCAATGCGTCTTCTGGCAGAATGATAGAACCCTTGAATGTGTCTGGCTATTAAAGAAACATCATTTAATAGTTCCCCAATTAACATATATAAAATTCAGCTTTTAAAACATAACGTAAGTAAAATTACAAAATATTATAGTTTAGGGGTGTCTGGCAAGGGGTTGGAACCGTATAAAGCGCTGGTAATGCGTGACGTAAGTTTTGATATTGTTATAAGTAAAATATATAAAAAATAAGTTTTATAAATTAATAGATTTAAGATAAAATTGTATACACCTTTGCGGGAGTCATGTTAGAGCGCACACTACTGCGGACTCAAACGCACATAGCAGCGTCTCACTCATATTCCTACATCGCGGAGCGTAAATGTTTTTCGAGTTAAGCATAGATACAAATTATAAGTTGGTACACAGCAGGGTGTACTGGCCAGTATATCTTTGCTGTTTTCACAGTGGTGACCCCTCGATAAGAACACACGCTTCTTTCTACTACATTTCTCGATCTATCCGCAACTTCTATTCCTCGCTTACCTCACCACACCATTCATTCAGCAGAGCATCTACAGGCATGCAATCACCGGCCTCATTGCTCACACTGAATTTGGTAATTGGTAATAGGTACCTCCTAGCTTTGATATCGTCGTATCGACTAGGAGGGGAGTACTGCGGGAGTCATGTTAGAGCGCACACTACTGCGGACTCAAACGCACATAGCAGCGTCTCACTCATATTCCTACATCGCGGAGCGTAAATGTTTTTCGAGTTAAGCATAGATACAAATTATAAGTTGGTACACAGCAGGGTGTACTGGCCAGTATATCTTTGCTGTTTCCACACCTTTATTACTTGTTACCTGCCAAAGCCACCACTAGCCAGGTATCACGGGTGGGGATCGTTCTTACCTTTACTATAGGCACACATACAAAAACTTTTAGCTTTTATTATTACAGGAAGGTCTGGCCGTCGCGGGCTCTTGGGCTATTAGCGGTCTTATCGGTTAAAGCGATCTCTTTCACACAACCTTTGATAATGAGATCAGTACGTTAAATAAAAACTAAAGTAAAGTAAGTAAAAAAGAAAATATAATTATTATACATGTATTGAAAACTTTCCACGTAAATTGGTTAATTGATCAAGATATAGTCATCATTTTTAAAAATACCAAATATAACTGAGATTTATATAAACAACATAAAAAAAGTTGGTTAACATAATAAGATTGGTTTATTTAAAAATAACTAATCCGTGCTTTTGGCTTTATTTTTACATATTATAAGTTAAATCCCGACCATCACTTTTATTTCATAGCACTTTATCATTAATTTCAGCACATTGTCTTCAGACTCAAAGACTCACACCTTGACGCATCACGTTACTTACTTATAGTTTTTATTTAACGTACTGATCTCACCATTCAAAGGTTGTCTGAAAGAGATCGCTTCCAATAAGACCGCCAATGGTACTTATATTTAAGAAATAATCGTTGTAAAATGTGTTTAACTGTGATGTACAATAGTAAGATAAAGGTTCTATTCCATGATTTATATTATACATATATTACAACCTTGATTTGAGTAGTCTCATTCTCACTAAATCTTAGCTGTCTGCGTAGCACTGAATGAGGTAATCTACGATTAGCAAACTTTTTATTTTATAGATAAATTTTGTATGATGACTAGATACAGGAGTAGGTAAATTATAAGAAGAGTTGTAAACTTCCATAAAGAAGCGCCTAGAATATTTATACAGGAATTGTTACTTAAACAAGAAATTGCTTAAACTTATTTCAAAGGGTATGTTGTATTATCGAAATAAAATATTAATAATTATATATTTTTAATTAATTCCCTTCATCTCAACTTTGAAAGCCTTCCCATCTTAAAGTTATGAAGTATCTGTGCGACCACCACTTTAGGAGTCAAAAATAGATTGAATATTATCAATAGTCATCACAATCATTATCATATTGGCGTCGATTGCTAGACATTGGCGTCCCGAAAATGTCTTCAGTACGCGCAGACTGAGCTGCCTTCTTACACGGGTTTAAAAAAAAACCCATTTCGTCATAGTCCTCCTTATGCGAGGCCAACTCACACTGCGTCTTCCTGTAGGCGGCCAAACTAAACCAATCAATGGTGTAATATAGAAAAACTATCTATGTACTTACCTGTATGATGCAACATGTTCCAAAAAGGAGTAGCCAAGCCATGCTTTGGAATTAGAAAAAAATACAAAAAAAGGAGGTGGGTAATTGTTTGTATTTTAAAAGCTCCAACAAGTCATCGGTAGTCTCGGTTTGGTACTATCCTAAGTCGACACTACACAATAAACTAAGATGAATAACAATACCTCACCATATATCAGGACGAAAATGATTTATTCGTTACGCATTAACACCCACAAGAAGACGTCAAATGATCAAAAGTTTTCCATAATCTATATAAATTAGACAATCAATATAAAACTTTTCAAAGAACGGCTTAGTTCGATAGTATTATGTTATGATGTTATAGCAAAGTCCCCAATAAAACTAGGCGTAGTACACACACATAGTAGGTTACACTTACTTACCATTATTCCCATTGGGGTAGGCAGAGACTATCGATCGCCACTTAGTACGATCTTGACATACCTCTCTTGCAATCATTACATTCCCTTACATTCATTATTCTTCTCATACATGCTCTTTTATTCTTCTCACTTCGGACCCCCACCTCTAAAACAACGTTTTCTATCTGGTCTAGAAACGCTTTACGAGGCCGTCCTCTACTAACAATCCCATCCACATTGGTTCTATTTCGCTGCTTTATTTTCATCCATCCTCTCGATGTGCCCAAACCACCTTAACATTCTTTTTTCTATCTTGCATACTACGTCCTCTTTCAAACCTACTCATTCACGAATAACACAATTTCTCACTCTATGACACAACCTTACATTTACTTTACATATACTTCTGCGGGATCTCATTTCCACTGTATTAACTCTACTTTCATGCTTTTTCTGCCATGCCCAACATTCACTACCATACATCAGCGTGGGAACCAAAACAGCATTATGCACATGCCGTACACATAATGGATATTTCCCAAATCCCTGAAAGGATTCCTTTTGGCACACCCAGAAGTTCAACAGCATAAATAATACACCCCATCTACAATACTGAGCTTTGAAATCAATAATTCCTCAACTTCAAAGGTGAAAGTGTAAGGGGAATAAACATACTGGATAGGTAAATTGCTATAGCATTCATGCTAGGCGTTATGCCTTTTTTGGTTGAATCTAGGTTAAGTAAGTAACGCCCGATTTCTGAATTGAGTATTACAGCTGAGAACAACTTAAGTATCGTGCTGTCGCATTCAAATCTTAACAACTGAATGAGACAAAACGATACTTAAGTCGTTCTCAGCTTGAATACTCAATTCAGAAATCGGGCGTAAGTGTCAACCATTACAATGATCCATTATGTTTTATATATGTACCAGAAAGCAGACTTACTGAAATGCCGTAAATAAGGTTCGTTCTTTATACTATTCCACTCGGGGCACGCCTAAAGGAGCCCTTTTAGGGTTCTGTTAATCCCCTTCAAAGCTTTGTTAATATTTCGTTCCCTGAACTATACATTTTGTAGTTTGCACCGCACCTTTTGTGATAATGTCGGCTCTTGATGCAAAGGCGTAGGTTTAAATCCTGAGTTGGGCTTACACCAAGTAATCAAACTGTTAACACTGAGGCTAAGAATCGAGAGGCATCTTATATCGCTGAGTACTTCATTATGTGACGAAGTATGAGCACAACGCGGCGTTATGCTCTCATTTGCCAGCCATACTTGCAAAACTTGTGTACTAACTTACTTACTTGAGTGTTAACTTCTGTAGTAGTCTATACCTCTTATTGTCTGTGATTAGAAGTGTATATACTGGGTGGCGCAAAAGTAAAGACCCTATTTGGTTCGGCTATAACATTTTTTCTAAATTAGAAAACTAGATTTAGGTTTTTTTAAATGTATATTTGTACCAATAAATTTCGTACCATTAGGATTTAAAGATGATGTCTTTTAAATGGTGACCTCCAGAGTTGATACACATTTATGACATTTTGCATAACTTGCCGTAACACTTCCTGCGATATGTTCGTTATTTCTTGACGAATATTTTCTTTTAGAGCTGCGAGAGTCTGTGGCTTGTTCACATACACCCGAGATTTCAAAAAACCCCAAAGAAAGAAGTCTGGACTGGTCAGATCGGGTGATCTTGCAGGCCAAGGCAAATCGCCAAAACGAGAGATAACTCGGCCTGGAAAAGCGTCCCTCACTAAGTCCATAGTGTCGCGCGCTGTGTGTGCCGTAGCGCCGTCTTGTTGAAACCAGATGTTCTCCAGCCCCAATTCGTCCAAACTGGGTATCAAAAACTCACGTAACATGGTTCTGTAGCGTTCTCCAGTGACAGTTATCGCATTGCCTCCAGCGTCTTCGAAAAAATAGGGTCCGATCACTCTGTCAACACAGATGCCACACCATACAGTAACTTTTAGTGGGTGTAGAGGTGTTTCTTGAATAATGCGCGGATTATCAGTGCCCCAGAACCGAGTATTCTGCTTATTGACATGCCCTGAGAGATGGAAATGCGCTTCGTCACTCATAACCAATTTTGAAGGAAAATCATCCTCTTCAAGGTTGAGGTTTATGACGCGCTGGCAGTAATCTAGACGAGCTCGGTGGTCAGCAGGCAGCAGCTGATGAGTCATTTGAGTTTTATACGGGAACATCTTTAAGTCTTTCACCAAAATACGCTGCAGGGTCCGTCTGGAAATGCCCAATTGCGTGGCACGTCGCCTCGTTGATGTTTCTGGACACTCTTCCACATCTTCGCGCACAGCATCGATATTTTCAGCTGAACGGCCTGTTCTTGGTCTCCCAGACTTAGGTCTATCCAATGTTGAGCCAGTTGCTTAAAGGCGTGTGGCAAAGCGTCGAATTGTGCGACCAATCGGTGCCGGACGGTGGGGAAATCGTCGACGAAATTCACGTTGTGTTCTTATCACTGATGAATTATTCCGTAAGAACATTGACACAATTATTCCACGTTCTTGGGGAGTAAAACGGTCCATGTTTATTTGCGTGCGTTAAGTTGGCGTACCATGAAGCTGTATCGAGCTGGTTACTATGTCAAAAAACTCTGCATAAATAGTGCCTAATTAGTGCAAAACTAAAAAAAATAGTGCCTCTTTAGTTTAGGAAATAAACACCATTTTCACTGTGTACGCTGGCGTGACGTCAAGCTAGCGTACACAGTGAAAATGGTGTTTATTTCCTAAACAAAAGAGGCACTATTTTTTTTAGTTTTTGCACTAATTAGGCACTATTTATGCAGAGTTTTTTGACATAGTAACTAGCTCGATACAGCTTCATGGTACGCCAGCTTAACGCACGCGTTTATTTTCAGTGTATTTTACATTTGTTCACTACACAATTTTCAACAACAGAATGACAGAAAATGTCATATAAAAAAATAAAGGTATTTTCTTTAGTGCCAGTACTTTTGCGCCATCCAGTATATAGGTGTAAAAATATTGCCGGCTTAGGATGTCACTACCCCCGGGTGTCGTAGCTTTTTGGACGATGTGGTGGGAGACCCATTACCAACGCTACTTTATTTCTACCATCCAGTCTCCTATCAACTTCCAAATGTGGCTGAAGGGATTCTAGCTTTAAAACTCTGGCTACCTGGCTTTATGAAAATTAAAATAAGAGCTGAAGCTCTGATAGCAAATACATACATGTACTCACGGCTATAAATCCCTAGAAGGGGTAGCCAGAGCTAAGGAATCAGAAATACCTCAGCCACTTTTGGATGTTGCGTGGGGAAAATGGGATAGTAGCGTAGGGATGGATCTCCAACCGCATCGCCCAAAAATCCCTCAAAAGCCCCAATACCGTGGCTTATTCCGTTTATCCACCCTAAGTCGGATACTCGGAAACGCGTGTCCTTCAATCCACCCTGAACAGGGTGGATTATCGTAATTCGTAATAATATGTTTCTTCCGATTTTTTACCCCAAGTACAGTCATATACAGAAACTTACACAACACAAAACGGGTCCAAGAAACTTCGTGAACATTAAAATACTCAAGATAAACATACATTCTACTTTTAATTTGAATAAAAATATTCTTAGTGGGAAGTTTTAATTTAATATTTATATTACCTATAGGGGTTGGTATGTAGTATTTTGGTGAAAACCATTTGAAATAACCGATGTGACAAATGAAACCATAACAAGAAAGAAACTCCTAACAAAAAAGTGACAAATTAAAACTTACGGTCTTTTTTCTGTAAATGACTTTTGACTGATTATATGCATTACGGATATCCACCCCGTTCAGGGTGGATAGAAGGACACGCGTTTCCGAATATCCACCTTATTGTGGATATAAATGGAATGAGCCAATACCGTATATACATATGTCACCTCTTAAGTACACCCACCGGAAGAAATGGGGTATTGCT
>OY755170.1:18106085-18455085 GCA_963576735.1 Bedellia somnulentella
TGGATATAAATGGAATGAGCCAATACCGTATATACATATGTCACCTCTTAAGTACACCCACCGGAAGAAATGGGGTATTGCTATTCTAAGCCGACACTACAATAGCAAATACCCTTTTATTTAACATTTTCCCCCACCAAGCATCAAAAAGTGGCTTGAAGGAATTTCCAACAATGAAGTTATTCAGTGCAGACCATGCTATCACTAGTCTTATCCTAGGGGTAGTGTCAGTCCATCCATATCGCTACTACTGCTAGTGCTGGGGGTTCATTATTGCATTAGAAAGGTTAAAGAAAATAAAGACGAAACACAGGTAAAAAGATGTTATATTCCGGAATAAAAGTACGGAAATACACTAAAATCACGAAAAAAAAATCATATTTCGTTAAACATGCATAATTTTAAAATTCTACTGTAAAATACATAATTCTTGGGGTAGAGCATCTGCGTCTCACTTCTCAATAAATTAAAATTGCACATTTTATTTCATTTTTCATCAATTATATGACATCAAATTATTATGCCCGAATAATATAATTTAAATTATATCACACTTTTGATCCATGATCTAGCAAATGGAAATGTCTCTACCCTTGCATTTAGAAAAACAATATCTTGAAATTCTGAAACAGTAGGGTGACTTAGGTGATTAACGTGCACAGCACTGTTAATTGCCTCCTCTCTGTCTAATGATGTTGCTTATCTTGATAAAACTCAATCCTGTTGATAAAACTCAATTCTGTTGGTAAAACTAATATATGGACAATAAATTAACAAATTGAATGGTATAAGTTAACACTCTTTAGATAAACAAGACAAAGATTCAATGAGAGCGAGTCACACAGCATTTTTACATGCACTACAATTTAGCTGTGTTCTCTGACCCAGCTCTTTTAGGCTTGGCTCTCATTTGTTGTAGTTTCAATGGTGGTGCCAGCAGGCTTTGGGGTCTTAGGCTTAGCTGGCTGATTGTTGGGGACAGCAGTGCCAGAGCCATCAGATTCTTGTCCATTCTGGCGTGGAGTTTGGTTTGGCCCTGGAGCTCCTCCTTCCCCGCGTGGTGTTCCTCCCTGGCCGCCCTGGTAGTTGCGTGGGCGCGGACGCCGGAACCCGCCTCGGTTCATGGGTCCGGGGCCGCCGCCGCGCCGGCCCCCGCGGAAGTTCCTGCGGAAGTAGCGCTGCGGGGGCGCGCTGCCGGCCTCTTGGCCTTCATCTCCCTGCGCTCCCCCTTGGTTGGGCGGGGGTCCGCGCCGACCAATGCCACCTCTGCGTGGAGCGCCTTCACCACCACGTCCGCCGCCTTGACGTGGATAATACCTAAAAAAAGCATTAAAATTTCCTGTAGTATAATAAACATAACTGAATTTTGAAGGATGGTAGAGGTGATGAAATTTCTGAACAGAGTACCAACATTTGCTTGGAGATATGACGGGGCATACATATGACTAAGTACAACACAGCCATGTGAATCTCTCATTATGATTTACCTCACTTCAGAATCAGGCCCTTTTCAGATAAATTTGGATTGCATTTAATTCAGGAGCTTACATTTTTTTAGAGAGGGGAATGGTCCTTATAGAATGAATACAACTTTACAATATGGTTCTTTTTATTGATTAAATAACATTTAAATTTGTGAATTAAAATATGTAAGGGCTCATTTTGCTTAAATGCTTGAGGATTACAAGCTCTATCTTATAGAATATAGCAATTTTATTAAGAGTGTGGTCATATTTAGCTGGTTAAATTAAATTGAATTGTATTAAGACAACCCAAGAATGAACATAATTAGACTTGCAATGAATAGTATATTCGGCAGTATACCAAATACCGAATATTCGGCGAGCCCCCTGACCAAATATTAGGTAAAAGTATTCGGCTGGATTTTAGCGCCAAAACTTGTACAGACGTGATTCAGAGCGCCTTTTCTTTGAAGCTGGGATGGTCTACGAGAAAAAAAGAAGTAAACTACTTCCTAAAAATGCAGAATTAGTCTTTCTGCACCATAACCTTCCCCTTCTAAATTTTGATTATGAAAATAATTCAAATGAATAAAAAAAATCTTAACTTTTTGAATGCAGAAGATGATTAAATTCTGTTTTCTGTACCGGTTTTATATACCAATGACTACTTAATAAACGATTATATAAGAAATGAGAACCTTACCCTTCTAAATTTTGTTTACGACAATAATTCAAATACATAGAATCCTTAACTTTTCTAATTCAGAAGATGATTATGTACCCGTGTTATGTACCAATGACTACTTAAATGATTGTAAGAGACGTACATATACGTAATGAATAGTTTTTTTTTCATTTTACCAATTATCTCCCTGTAACAAAATATATTACTTAAGTATTCGGTATTTGGCCGAATAATATGTAGATATTCGGTCCAATATAACAAAAGCAGCCGAATCGGCCGAATACCGAATAGTAACCGAATATTCGTTGCAAGTCTAAACATAATAGAAAATTGTCTATAACTTACTGGCGATGAAAGCCACGACGTTTATCAGCTGCATAGGGTGAGCCTTTGACTGGCTCACCACCAGGTCCTGTTACTGCAGCTGCCTCAAAGCCCTTCTCCCCAGCTACAACGGCAAACTCTACCGCTTCACCATCACCCACCGAGCGCACAGCTTTGCGGGGATTGTTTCGGGCAATTGCAGTCTAGAAAATCAATAAATTACATTGTCAAATTATATGGTACATTTCCAAAATATTTTAAAATTATATTACTATTCTTTTAGATTTTACTTAAGATGCAATAGAGAAGAAACTGTTGTTTTTGAAAAAGGACTCATTAATAAAATTCTTTCAGAAGGGCTATTATACTGGGTTTATTCAAAAATATTGTTACCTGATGGACAAAGATATCTTCCTTGGTATCATTCCTGTAAATATAAGAAATAATACAATTACTTACAACTTTCAAGAGAATAATCTTGTTATTGTTAATATGTTCTTTGACTTTAAACGTACCTGTTGATAAATCCATATCCACTTTTGACATTAAACCACTTGACAGTACCGGAAACTTTCTCGGCTGAAATATAAAATTTAATATTAGATTTCATTACTTTTATACTTTGTATTAGATTCAAGTAATTGCAATATCGAGAAATAAGTATTAATAAAAATTGCAAAATGAAATTATGAATATCACACCACTATCTTATATATATGTAATATTAATATTCACTTCTTTTCAATCTACCTTAGGACAATTTTATTATATGCTGACATTGAAGCATCTGATTTTATCATATATCCTTGTTATATTCGTTCACCAGATAAATCAATATTGTTGAGACAACGATTAGGCTGGTTTAAATGCATCATGTTGTCAAACATTATTTTTTACCAACAATATCTAACGTAATAAAATTCCAAATTTCACATTGAGAAAAATAACATAGCTGTATGTTACGAAGTCCTTGTCTAGTAGGTTTTAATAAAACATAAGCATATAAATCAATGTTGAAGGTCTTGATTTGTGTTAGGCATCACTTAGCGGCCATATTGAAAAATTGCTTATTAGATTTTGTGTAGGTAGTACCTAGCTGCTTTATCGCTGTAAAAATCGTGACATTTGATATGCTTGGTAATATGAGTAAAAATTTAAACAAAAAATCATCGCTTCCATATAAGTGTGGCGTACGAGATATTGATCTAGCCAAAAATGTATGACATCACATTCACATAGACTCCAAACTTAACTTCAACACCTACCCAAGTACAAAATGCCGGGGTCATTAAACTGACAAAATCAATATAATTTCGACGAAGATGAACTCCCTCAAAATAAAATATAAACAAATGAAATACTAAAAATCGCAAAGCTAAAATTTTGAAATTTCTCTAGGACGGTAATATACACCCAGAAACTGGATCAACCGACCATGTGCTTTTTTCGTGTAACAAAGCCGGTCGCGAAGGGTAAAATTAAAATGGCGGCAGATACTCACCGATGACCTGTTTTTGTTTAGCCGTCTTTGGTTGGGCCGCCGGTTGTTGATGTTCTGGTGACTCCTGCTGTTGAGGCGGCGATTGCGGCGCCTTTTCGGTATCAGCCATGGTGTAATTGGCGAACGGCTGGTGGTGAGATGGTAAAATTCTCCACGATCTCTCCTCGATGTTCACCGCTCTTCTTCGATGGTGCGTTTGCGAACTACTGCATTTATTTTTAATTTCATGTATTAGTGTTGCCAGCTTCCTAGACGCTCAAAAAATTAGGGCTTGTTTACACGGACAGACATTCAGTATTATTATCTGGCTGATATCGAGTTTTATCGAATAGTTTACTTTACGCCATAGTAAAGTTATCCTATCCTTACCTTCAGGAGTAGAGAGACACAGACATGTATTGTTTTCACTCTGTTGTGTGGAACTCGAACATTCCAGTCGAAAACGAAATTTCGATTGAAACTCGCAATCTGAATATTGACTTCGAATGTGTATTGTATTATTGAAAATGCATGTATATTTGTAGCATGAAAAAATAATGTTGCAAAAAATAAATGATACTGATAATTATTACTATACATTATACCGACTAAAAATATTAAATGACCATGACTAAAAATAAATATTAATCCGGTTAATCCCATTATTTTCTTGATTTATTTCTAAGCGAACTGGTGATGAGATTAGTGATCTATGAACGCAAAAAGTTTTTTTTTAAATTAACATACATATATTTTAGTAGGGGAGGCCTGGATGCTAAATTTGCAGTTGCTCGAGCATCGTAGAAACCTATTGGATTTGATAGTTCATGTTCCAAAATTAAAAGAAGTATATTACAAGTTTATATTTTAGTGGGGGAGAGAGCGTGTAAACATTTATAAAATGTAAAATAAAATAGTAGTATAGCAATACTTGGGCGCGTCAGCCATTAACAGTATGAATGCGATTTATAATTCTGATAACTATTATATATCAATCTGATGATTAATGTAAGGGATGTCGTTATTCTGGCCATTTTAAAGGAAATTTAACAACAATGTTAAGTCTTAACGCCTGCACAAATATTACACCAAAACACCATCGCGGAAACATTGCCGTCACCCGCATCACGCGCTTGAAGATTCTTGACCATCTTATTTCTTAACGTCACGCCCAAATCGTCAGATTATCCAGATATACACTCTCTAAATGTAATTAACCTACCTTTACTTAGTCTGAAGCGCTCGAGTTTTTTGGAGGATTGTCTTTTTTTACTGATCTGACGGATTCCACTCAGCATACCCCGCTATACGAAGGGTTCATACTCGATAGATGTACATCAAAGGGTAAAAGGATTCTCCCTATATAATAATCTGATATGCTCGAGTCACTTCAAAAATCCCCGCTTCGCCTCCCCTACTATTTACTCTAGGCCATAAATACCAAAATGGGGTAGCCAGAGCTTCAGAGCTAAAAAACTCGCTTTCCACATTTGGAAGTTGATAGGGGGACAAGATTGTAGAAATCAAGTAAAGTTGGTGATGGGTCTCCAACCGCATCGCCCGAAAATCACTCAAAAATGCCCCATATTGTTTTTCGCCTCTACACGGCATTCATGCAAGCATGCACTACACGGCCATAAATTTACATATATTAATAATTTATGTGTGGCGTATATAAGAGATCTATGTTTTATTATGGGTTTATTAATTTATTATGCATGCATGACTAGGTCACTCATGGTCATGGAGGTGTTAACTAAGAAGGAGCGAGCACTAACGAAATATTGGTACAAATAAACAAATTATGCATCTCATTACTTCCCAATAAAGCCTTAAATCTATTGAACACTGTCAAACAGAGACGAATCCTAGAATGAGAGCCAGAACCAGAGGAGTGTGTCCTGGTCACACGATTGCCAGACATCTACCAGATTAAGTTCTAAGAATAATAAAAACATATTAAGTAATACGGACGGTTTTATGATCAGCAGATTATTAACTGTTACTTTTTAATAAATGTTATAATTATTATTCTCGTCCATAGCCACTTAGCTAAATTTTCACTAAAAATACAACAGATGGACATGGATGGGCATTCTATCACTATTATGTCAAAATGCGGCGAGTCAAGGTGAGTGACTGAACTGAGCTATTAGGCAAAGCAAATAATTTTAAGCTTTTGTGGTTGTATTAGTTTTTTGAAATTCATCTTTATTTTATGGCATAATGTAATAATTCATAATTTTTGAGACTTTTTGATTTTTGAGTCGTTTCATCATCGATGTTTTGACATATTATGTACTAGCGACCCGCCCCGGCTTCGCACGTGTTCAATGCAAAATATACCTACTACAGAATGTCCTTATACACAACGTTCACAGCTTTTTTGTCATTAGCCAATACAAACATGTTTAATTCTTTATATTTTCCTCGCTAGAGAGCTCCGATAAACGCGTGCGATCGCTGCAAATCATAAAGTGCTGTAAGGCGAAGCGCAAATAAAACCCCACCGGTTCGGTGCTGCTGGCCCTGCGGCCTGTGCGGCGTCACCATGACTTGTGTGCCGGGCGGCTGAAGGCCGCCCTGGCGGCGAAAAGGAGTGTACCTAAGCTAAGTCGGATAGGGCAGGCGAAGCGCGGCCATCGACGCGCTATATATAGGCACGCGCCGCCCAGCGCAAACAACTACGACCCTGCATTTTAAATTTGTATTATCTTCGGTAATAATTACTTAAATTACATGCTATAAAAAGCATATTGATCTATTTATAAATGCACAATTTATTTAAGGTACTTAATTGGATAAGGATTAATGCTGTATTGTTTAAAATCACTTCGTAAATAACCATTTTTTCGTAAAGAATAAAAATGGTTATGCTGGGTTATCCTTAAGAGATAGACATATACCATCGCGGACTTTTTTGTTGAACTTTTTAAGGTAAACAATACTGTAGTACATTATTTTGGTCTATCTCGTACGGTTCAGCCAGCGTTTGCAATATAAGCGCAAAAAAACGTGCTTATTTACGACATCACATTAGAAACCTTTAAATTTATCAGTGTTTCTCTACTATATTATGCATTTATTATACATACAAACCTTCCTTAAGAATCACTCCATCTACTAAAAAAAAACGCATCAAAATCCGTTGCGTAGTTTTAAAGATCTAAGCATACATACGGACATACAGCGAAAGCGACTTTGTTTTATACTATGTATTGATGTAGAGCCCTATCTCACGAGAATTTGTATAACTAAAATGAAAGTTGGATAACCCCTCATTCATGTGAATTTTGTGAAACAACTAATATGGCAACACTTTTCACACACACACACAAACACAGTTGCATTGAATGTCTATTGTATTGTGCGTAGACATATACATACCACAGAGTACTTACATGGTCCATACTCAAGAAGGGTACACAATGAGTACACAAAAACACAGACGTGTTCTATACAATAAAAGGGTGTTTTGTTTGTGATCCTTCCGTCTGTAAGTCAGTGGTAAACATATGCCTTGTAGAGTTACTACAGTCCGTTCACATAAGTTTTACCTATTACATTAATTTTCAAGTATGTTATGTTAGCATTACTTGCTGTAAAGTTTGTCTAGTGCTCCGTAGTGTTCTTATTATAAGGTATATCACGCCGATAAGAATTCAAAATTGTCTTAAGGCTAGAGGTAAAACAACTGTGAACAGACTGTGCATGGTTACCACCCCCTAACCCATACCTAATCTATATACAGATCCACAAACTTTTCTTGGCCGACGGCTGAAATTTTGAACTTTTAGACTGTCATTGTCAATTTGCTCTCAACTAAATAAAACTTATAGGGTGACGTACGTATATAATATATTATCATTTTCTTATTAATATTTTTTGAGTCCGAACTTTTTTTAAAGACAATAATTATATAATGTTTCTTTGCTTATTAACTTTTCTTTCAAGTATTCAATATAAAAATTCATGAAAAATATTATTTATTTTGCTAAAATTTTCAAAGTATGCTAGAACTATTTTTTTGTGCCACTTTTTAGGGAATCTATGGGTGAAAATTAAATGTAAAAGTCAGTACACGACACGGTAAGCCTTTGATATACAGCATTAAAAAAGTGATTTTATGGAGGTACCCACGTTTATAACTCTGACTGTCACCAATAACCACTCCTTGAGTGTAAAATAATAAAACTGTTTACAGAATGGACAATTGGCAGTCTTATCGCTAAAAGCTCTATAATCTTTTCCAGACAATATTTGGAAGGTAAGATCAGTAAATTCAGGGTACCGTACAAGACAAGGGAAAAATAAGTAAATATGTATATATTAAAAAGAACTTATTTACTTAAAATAATAATTATTAATTAAATTATAATTACATAAATTGTTTTATTAAGTTAAGACATTTCAAAACATAAATAAGGTAGTTTGTATGATTTAAAATTATTCCCCTTATAATGGTTAATTTTTATTTAATCGCAATACTAATATCGATGACAGCGACGCCCTGACCGGCCAAGAAAAGTTTGTGGCTGTAGGTAGTTCGGTTCAATATGACATGCTGATAACTTTTTAACAATGCGAGAATGCGAGTCAATATAACATAAAATTATTTTGGTGGATTGGTTTTTCCGTAACATTTTTGTTTACTACATGTGTTTTTTTACATAAATATATTTACGCTATTACTTCCCATTCGGGTAGACAGAGACTATATTTCATCTTTAACGAAACTAGCAAAACTCTCAAACTTTATTTTATTTGGTACTGCTACAACAACGGCAGCAGAAACACATCATAATGTGTAAATTTCATGCTCACTACACGCTCTGACGCCTAGTGATAGACGCATGGACACAGCGAAGCCATACGGTACTTGACTGCGGCGCCCTACCTAGTTTATGTTCATTAATCTTTTCATTCATGTCCAAAATCATGTCCTCTTATTGTTCATACTCCGTACCAAAACGGTAAAATGGGACCTTATTACCAGGACCAGTAACAAATAAAATAAATACTAATAACAAACATATCTTTTCTTCTTTATTTTTGCTCTAAGAGAGCGAACCGATTCGCACTTGGCAGGTTTTGTTTTAGGTAACTAAAATCAGTCTATTTGTATGTGTTTAATTAAGGGTTCATTAATAAAAGCTTGAAGATAAGTTTTAATGCTTTTTGTTTATTTACATATAGTTCAGTTACCTACATAAATTAAGATTCCAAAGTATATTTTACCGTCTATTTATTTTCTAAACTTTTACATAACTTATCCATAAATGTTGATAATTTTAGTGACAGTCGTCGGCAAAGTGAATTTCCGTCAATGCCAAGTCGAATCTCTCCTAAACTGTTTTGTACAAACTGAACTGGAATTTGCTCTTTACCAAATATATAATACATATGACCTTTAATTTCATCTTGTTCCTCATTTGTTTTCAGGTCATACTGTACTTTATCAGAATGCTCGCTAATTGTTAAAGTAAAATTATTTTTTGAATTATTATTCTCTGTATCATTTTCATTGCTATTTCTTGTATCCATAGTATGGTTCTGAATTAGTAAGGTTTCTGGGTAGAGATGACTGGACTGTGACGTATTATCATCTGTCAGTTGGTTTTCAATTTTATTCGTAGTAATAGGGGTTACCTTTGTCATCTCATAGTTTTTAATTGAATCATTATTTTCAATATCGACATTGTCGAAAGGTGCGATATGGTTTTCATTAAATGTAATAGATGGCACGTTATTTATAGAGTCTGTTGATGAAAAAATTGTTTCGTCATTTGGTTTTAGCTTATCGAGGTCATGTCTGTTTATTCCTTTAGTTGATGCTGTACTGGTGAATGTATTTAATAGAGGTGATTTAGTTTCTTCAATATCGTATTTTTCTAAATTATATTTGGTTTGGTTGGGCATCGTTCCACCTTGACTAATATAATTTGCGTCCTTAGCTGTATTATTATAAAGTTTAAAAGGTACGGTTTCCGAATCAACATTTTGTTCAGTAGTTATTGTTTCCAAATTATTTTGCATCATCATCTGGTCTGACGTTACGTCGTTTTCCTCAGTAGAGGTTATTGCAGAGTGCTCTAGGTTATTCTCCGAATTGTTAAATTCTAATTTTGACTGTTGAGGTACTCTTGTAATACTGTTGTTGTGTGATTTTGATACATAATTTTCTATTTTATTACTATCTTCTAAGAGCTCTAAACTAACTTTTTCCGTCTCCGTCTCCTGGCTATTGCTGGAACTGTTTATTTCCAAAATCCTCGTGACATACTTATCATCATCATTTGCAGATATAAAAAAAAGGTTGTCTTCAGCAGATAAGTTGGGCTGATTATCAGACATGCTTTTAGATTGAGTAATATTTAAATCTTTGTCTTGGTTTCTTAATTTAGGGTTTGTGGTGTCCGAAACCACTATTAAGTTATTATGATCTTCCGGTGTACGTAATTTTTCATCATCATAACTTTCTGAAGTGCTTCTTGTTATGTGATTTATGAGAGAAGTATTTTCATTTAAAACGCTTGAAGAAATATTTAATACATTGTTCTCGATTTCATTATACAAAAAAGAAGACTTTACTAGTTTTTGTATTTTTTTTGGCTGGTTTTGTTTAATTTTGTTTAAAATTGCATTCAGAGCTTCAATAGGTTCTTTACATTTTACTTGAATATCTTCAAAAACTTCGGTGTCGGATCTTTCGCTTGTTTTGCTAAGATTATGGATTATTACTAATTTGCCTTTTTTGTTGTTGTTACGACTAATAACAATGGCATGCAGGTCTAAGCAGTCAGCCAAATTATTCTCAGTTACATTAAATTCTTCCAGATCTGCCAAATCAAATTCTTCTAGCAGTCCGATGTCCAAGTAAAGAGAATCATTTACGTTTTTTAATGGGGTTGTGATTGGCTTCGGGTGATTTCTTTTTTTAATAGTTTTAGTATAATTATTTTTGCCATAAGAAGGTATTGGAATAAATAGCGGAGGGGTCCATTGATTTGCAGCAGTCAACTCATTTGGTCCAACAGGTTCATAGTAAACAGCTGTCTCTTCTGAATAATTTGATGAAATACCAGTTCGAGTTTGCCAAGTGGCGCCCTTACTGCGTGGCAGATCTTCTGTCATTTTCAGGATGAATCTGAAACATTATTTTTATTTTTAATCTATTGTTGAACATACATTGGCTGGATGGAATAATAAGGTGTTAATGTATATGTTAGAAGAACCGACTTAGTAAAACGGGGTCTAAGCATGGACCGGACAAGCAACCAAATGAAGTTTAAAAACCCTTAGTTGGCTTGCCCATTTATACGGGTAACTCTACCGACAGGGAAAGCTTAATTAAATGAATGGTTTGTAAATTCACTTAAGAAGCTACGCTAGCAAAATCCTACGTCAGTCGCATCTTACGACAGCCGTGGGCCAAAAAGGCTTAGGTTAGGTAACTAAAATGTTAGTACACCACATATTTTAAGTAAATCGTTTGATATGATACATTTTACATTTTCACTCTCTAATTTATAACCAATTTAAGCAGTGTAGTGTTTTACAATAAAATTTACCCATTTCAAAATTTAAGTGTCGTAAGAGGAGACTTAGGGGTGTCGGGCTTCTTAAGTGATTGTTTGGCGATGTGCCTAGATCCCCATCACCAATCATCCTTTGTTTTTATCATCCTTGTCCCATTTTACATTCAAAAGTGACTGAGGAATTCATAACTCTGAAGCTCTGGCTGCCCCATTTTTGGTGTTTATAGCCGTGAGTATATGTATGTTTGTATTTTAAAACTAGGAGGGACACAATCATACATACATACATACATATATATATATATATATATATATATCCCTTAAAGGGGTAGAAATTCCTCAGCCACTTTTGGATGTTGCGTGGCGAAAAGATGGTGAAATAAAGGTTGTTGGTGATGGGTCTCCAACCGCATCGTCCAATAATACCTTAAAAGCCCCAATACCGTTAGTCATCTCTTACGTACACCCACCGGAAGAAATGGGCTAGTGCTATTCTAAGCCGACACTACACAGCAATCAGTATATTATCATACTAATAACACGTTTTTTTCTTTTTAAGACATTAACACACATACACCATTTGGGGCTTTAAATCCCGAAAGAGAGGTAACCAAATCTTCATATGTGGATTTTCATCAGCTAATTTTGGAAGTTTAGTAGTAATAAGATTGTAAAATAAAGGAGTTTTGGTGGTAGGTCTAGCCAAATCGTCCATATATCATTTTAAAAAATTCGCTTAATTCTAACTACAACCGTGGGAAAAAATGGGTAAGTGCTATTCTTAATCATTACATCTATATCCTTAAAAAAATCTGATCCTCAAAATAAATCCACATCAACTGTAATGAATTTATTAACTATACACACTTGTTTCGTAATATAGTATACCTACTATTATTCACGTTAAAATAAAAACACATTCTTGGATTCTCGAGAATATTGATTGATATGATATATAATGGTTACGTGAATGAGTGCCGAGGGCGCAGAGGTAGTCTTCAAGTATTCTTAAAAGGTTACGCAAACTCTACGTTCGGCTTTAGATCCAGAAGGAGTGGTATAAATACTGGTTCTTTTAAACATACCTACCACTCAATGACTCACAACTTTAAACTAAGAAAAAGGGTAGCCAGAGCTTTAGAATTGGAAATTACCCAGTTTTCCAAGTAAAGTAAAGAAAAAAATTCAAATGAAGGATGGTTCGCATCTTTGTCGCCCAACAATTTCGTAAAAACCTCAAAACCCTTAGTCATCTCGAACGACACCCGGCCGACAAAGGTACTATTTCTTATGAATCTTATAAAGTGTTATGCCATGATTCATATCTGCGATTATTTCCAACTTAATGCATATTTAATTTTCATAATATGAAGTATATATTTCGGTTAAACTAAACGGTTACACGTGCTTAAATCATGATAGAACTGACATGGAGCTTCACTATTGAAAATTTTATAAATGCAGATGTTGTCCTTCAGAAAGTATAAAGTGATGACCCCTAAATGACATGTGACAAAAAATGAAAAATGAGTGAGATTAGACCGTAGAATAAGTTAGATGGTTTGGATAAATAGAGATGATGAATGAAGTAAAGTGGTAAAAGATTATGTATAGAGCAAATGGACTTAAATAGAGAATGGCCCTGGAAGCTCTAATTTGAATGAGCTACGAAATGAGGCAGTACGTGATGCGATGCGCAATTTTTCGCCTATGAGACTGAGATTTTTTCAAAAGTATGCAGAGTGATTATAATGAACACAAATCGGTAGTCGAACTACTTAATTTTGTGAACTTATATTATCTCGCATAAAAACTTTTGTCATCATTTTATTAGGAATAATCCGCCTTCAGAACAATTAGACAGAAAGCCAATTATTCATACATAATTTTCTTTTGATATTTTTTGTAATATAATTAATAATCACGCTGTCAAACCTTATGTATTTAATACAAATTAAATGGGTCTACTCTGGAAGCATATC
This sequence comes from Bedellia somnulentella, assembly GCA_963576735.1. Lineage (NCBI taxonomy): Eukaryota > Metazoa > Arthropoda > Insecta > Lepidoptera > Bedelliidae > Bedellia > Bedellia somnulentella. Next base: position 18,119,558 of record OY755170.1, read on the forward strand.
TAACTGAACATAAAAACAATTTTAGAAATTGATTGACTGTTGACGGAGTTATCGCATAACATAATACAAAAAAACCATAAAATCGAATAGAGAACCTTCTTTTTGTAGTTGGTTGATAACGTTTTTAGGTTTAACGATTTTAAGAAGCATGACTGTTTTCGTACTGTCTTTTTTGGCATAAGCAAATAATGCATAACGGTTACTTGGCATATTTATTCAATGTATATTTTGGTACATATAAATAAAAATACGGACATTACACATTACACACAGATCAAGTTCCAAACTAAGTATGACTTGTGTTATGGGATACTAACTAAACGTTTTATTTATTAATAACATCCATGGCTAAGAAATAATCATACATGCTCATCACATAAATGATGCTCTTAGCGGGGATCGAACCCGCAACCTCCGGACGTGAAGCTAGTCCCCTATCCACTCGGCCGTAGACGTTGTCGTTGACATATGTATAAAAAATATGTAATATTGTAGGAATATATCCCATTTTATATTTACAGATGTGATTTTATCATAATATATTTCTATTCTTGTCGTCAATTCAATTGTGTTTGTTAAAATAAACATTATTTTCTTAAAAAAAGGCTATTTATCTATTATTTATTTTATATGTACGAGGGGCATGCCAAAAGAAGTTAGATAATCTTTTCTCATTTAATTGACACTATCAAGCTATAGTGTTATGCACATATGTTATGTTATATTATTATATTATGTTATGCACCATCTTATAGGCCGGTTTTTTATTGACTAATTTGAATATAGAACACATTTCCTTTATTTATTTTTTATTTGAATGAGCATCATTTTTCCGAGAATCTGGCGGGAATTCACTTGCAACAATGGAGCTCAGTCGACGTGGTTTTCGCACTATGATTTATTATGACTTTAAAAAAGGTTTAAAGCCTCAAGAATATTTTGAACTTTTGGTTTCTACTTTTGGTGAGTCTGCTTGTTCCCGGGCAACAGTATTCAATTGGTTTGCTAAATTTAAAAGAGGACGGGGATGGCTCGAAGATGAAGCGAAGACAGGACGGCCGCCAACCGCGGGCACTCAAGAAAACGTTCGTGCAGTCGAAAAACTAACACATAACGAATTACATATGTAGAGCTAGAGCGAGAACTAGGAATTGGATCAGCAGCAATGCAAACCATAATTCACGACCCGCACAAACTTACCGATGAGCAGAAAGACCGTCGGGTGGATTGGTGCCTATTCATGATAGATAAATTCACCGGAGGCGAAAAAAAAACGCATATTATATACTGACTATGATCCCGAACCAAAGCGACAATCGACTGTATGGTGCTTTGCAGACGAGCCAACTCCAACGAAATGTCGCCGTGCACGAAGCACACAGAAACAAATGGTCGCCTAGTTTTTCTGCAAAACGGGTCATATTGCTACTGTTGTGCTAGAGAATGAAAGAATGGTGAACTCCGAATGGTATGTGACAGTTTGTGCTCCAACAGTAATATCAGCTTGGTGTGACAATTATATATTATTTATTATATCTCTATTGCGTGAGGGACACATTCATTATGATCCCCTAAAGAAAATCAAAAAGATAATTTTCAGGCTAATTTTATTATTAAGCGTAAAAACCAAAACGACTCGACTGATTGATTGTTTTTGTAAAGTTTTACTTAAATTTAAGAGAAGGTTCTTTTCTTAGCCATAGAAAATTTAGAAATTTGTGACCTACGAGGTATTTGACCTTTTCCCCATCAGCTGATTTTAAATTAATAAGGCTAAAATAAGTCCCCGATTATGGTGTGAACATTATTATAATTCATAAAAATGTGAAAAAGTCGTAGAAACAATATAATGATAATAAAATATTAAATATGTAATAGAAATTAAAATGAAATCATAAATTTTCTGAAAGAGATTGATTCAGGTGTGATAGTAATAAAAACAGGGGCTTGGATGTAAAGATTGAAGAATACGAGCGAGGTTTGAAAAAGTGGCAATAAAAACTGCCTGATTACCCCAATTAGAATAAAAAAATGTGAATATAGCTCTTAATTACTTATTTATACTCAAGCCCATTATTCCCATTGGGTAGGCAGAGACTAACAATCACCACTTAGCACGATCTTGACAGATCTCTTTTCTTTCCTTACATTCATTATTCTTGTCATACATACTCTTTTATTCTTCTACTAGTGGATCGTCCCAGCTTCGCACGGGTAGCGTTGTTTTTTTAAATATCTGAGGTTTTTTTCTTCAGACACTGCTCAAGCATTGTGAAATTCAGCGCAATGTTTTCAATTTATTAAATTTATAGCACTCCCTAAACAGTGTAGTTTGGTGATTTTAAATGCGCTTTGATGAACGGTTCAGTATTTCCGTTTAATAGCAAATTTTGAAATAAAACGCTATGAAGTATTTATAACAGTCTAAAAAATAAATCATTACGTGATGTAGGATGCAACTACTGGCGCCATCTAGTATGTTATATGTAAATTAGTAAAGATTTGGTTTTGATCACGGGCGCGATGAAGGCTTATTTTATGTATAATTTCGGTGTTTGTCTACCGATTTCTTTGATTCTTTTTTTATTGAATAGGTAATAATGTTACCTTTTTTAAATTTGGGATAAGTGAGACGTTCACAAACGTAAGAGTAAACAAATATAATCAGAATGATCCGAACTGCTAAGCTATCAGGAATTACACGTGTTATTGTGAGTCAACCGTAAAAGATAGACATAAACTGTTGAGGATTTTTTTTTAGATAATTTTATGAAAAATATTTTCGTCATACATGATTTCTATGTAAGTTTAACCATTAAAGCTGCAAACGCGACGGAAGCTTAAAAAATGGAGTAACTTCTCCCGTTTTTTCAAAATTTTCCAAAATTCCCCTTTGCTACTCGGTTGGAAAGTATACAAAAACCTGCGCAGGTGTATGAAGAATAATTGTACCAAGTTTCGTTAAAATCCGTCGAGTAGTTTTTGTTTCCATAAGGAACATACAAACCGACAGACAGACAGACAGACAGACAGACAGACAGACAAAAATTTTACTGATTGCATTTTTGGCATCAGTATCGATCCCTAATCACCACCTGATGGTTATTTTGAAAATATATTTCATGTACAGAATTGACCTCTCTACAGATTTATTATAAGTATAGATATATTTCATGTACAGAATTGACCTCTCTACAGATTTATTATAAGTATAGATATACATCGGACCCCGCCTTTATAAGCAATTATGTCTATAATTGTCTTAAAGTTGTTAATCAAATTCATGTTTTTCATGGCTCTTGACTATTGCACTTAACCGATCACACAAATAGATAACAAAAACACTATTGACATGAATTAAATTAAATTAAACACAGTCGTCATTATTTAGCCCCAATTTGTCTTACTCAAATAACTTGGTTAAACTGATTAGTTGCTAAGTACTTACTGCTTGTGACGTAATGCAATGGCGCTATCGAACTTCCCAGATCCCACGTAGAGCAAAATCCAAAGCACTATCTTACAAGACATTTTAGCCATCGATACACTGTATCTTTTGATTTAGCCAAACCGAGGATCTGCTTGCGCTATAAAACTTGTTTGAGTAGTTGTAATAAGTAAATGCGGTGTGTTTGGGATGTGTTTCGTGTGTCAATGTGAATATCAGCGGGTCAGATGTTTGTGCTGATATTGTGGACAAGGCAGTTTCAATCACATAACTGCTGATGGCAGACCATCACAGCTATGTTGAAACGTGCTCCAACGAAATCACTGTATAAACGCGCTCATTGTTTCTACCTGCCTTATTATGATGCAATTGCATTTGATTGTCCCACATAATTCTCAGTGTATTTACTTCAATTAATTTGAATGATCGGCACGGATTCGTGAATAAGTATACGAGTTTTTTTAGGTATTGCATATCGTGTATGCCGCCTAAGGGGGACTAGTGATACCAAAACTTCAAAACATCGTTTTTCTTAGGTGGTTTATGTAAGACAGTACATGCGTTACGTACGTTAAGAACCTACTTTTACTAGATATTAGGGGACAGATGTATCATCGCGTACAAACCGAACTGTTAGATCTATAACGAAGAAAAAAAATGATTTTGAAAAAATCTCATGATATAGTAGTATAAATGCAAAACAAGTTTTGGAAAGTTTGTTATGTAAGGTTATTGTGATCGAATTAGAAATGAAGTGATTTTTGAAATGTGCGGTATGAAAGATGATATTTTAAAAAAGATAGAAAAAGGAATGTTTAGATGGTTTGGACACCTAGAGAGAGTGGATGATTGTAACTGATAAATAAAAGATACGCCCCCGTATAGCCGAGGTCGCGGGTTAGAACCCCACCGGTGTCGAAATTTTGTTTCCTTTATTTATCTTTTGTATATATAGTAGTAATAATCCCCACATGAGGTTTACATGTCAAAAACATTCAAATGATGGATGATTGTAATTTGCTGAAAGAGATGTGTAGAGTCAATGTGGAAGGTAATGTTAGTAGAGGACGACCAAAAGGGACACATTCACATCTAATAGAGAATGTGCTTAAAAAGACAGGTGTCCGTTGTACCCATTGGGGCAGACAGAGACAATAGATCGCCACTTTGTACGATCCAGGCAAATCTCTCTGGCTTCCTGTCTCTTTTGTTCTTTTCACTACAGACTTTGGCCTTCGTAATAACGTTCTCAATTTGGTTTCCAAAACGTCTTACGCGGCCGTCCGTATATTTCTTTGGCCGTCCATATATAGGCTCCATATATTTCTTTTGTCACTTGACGCTCATCTATCCTCTCTATGTGCCCAAACCACCTTAACATTCCTTTCTCTATCTTGCACAATACGTCATCTTTCACATCTAAACGTTCACGAATTACACTATTTTTCACTCTGTCGCACAACCTTACATTACATTATACTTCTGAGGGATTTCATTTCTACTGCATTCACTCTACTTTCATGCTTCTTTTGGCATGCCCAACATTCACTACCATACATCAGCGTAGGAACAGCATTGCATATTGCCGTATTCAATGCTGTACTGTCTGAAAAGTCCGAATGGCTATTCGCGCCTTTTCAGACAGGGACTGGCTCGACATTAGATTGTTTATGGCTCCATTAACAGCATTTCCCTTTTTAAACTCTCCTTTCAATATTTTCCTCACATTTTCCGCCCCTACTAAAAAACATGTATGAAAAGATTGATGAATGTACACGAAGCTCGAGAGGTCGATCGATAGTCTCTGTATACCCTAAGGGGAACTAACGAGACTTGAGTGTATGTATGTATGTATATTTTTCTCATCGTTGATTAAGTAATAAATTACTTTAAAAGCAGACTTTAAGTCCATTAAGCATCGTTTAGCACCTTATCTCTTTCTATCATTACAATACTAAATTAATTTCTTACAAAACTTTGAATGACAGCACCCATTTAAAGTTTTTGTCATATTTATAAATTTGTTGGGTTTTATAGTGCGACACAGTTAAAGGAAATCTCATGTAGTAGACCAAGTCTACTGCATGAGATTTAAATAAAATTTAATTAAGTCAAATTTTAGGCACGACTCAGGGTTTGAATCCAAATTCAAACCCTGAGTCGTGCCTAAACCACCTTGTGACGTTTGTGACGTTTCTTAAGTCGTATGTGTGGTAAATTTACCACGGTTGTGAACTGTGAGGGAAATGATAATTTTTTTTCAATAAACATGGCTGAGTTTTACTTGAGACATGTGATAGTATATATTCGATACGCTGTCCAAGCAGAGTGAGAGAGTGAGTACTCTGGAAACCAGATGACAAAATGTCACTTGACGTATATAACCTCGGCGACCCCTTTAGAGGTTTAGCGCGTGAACATTAAGTGGAGTGTATTTGGTAAGAAGGAGAAACCAATTATCAATTTTCCAAAGGCTACGGCATAGTAATTGTACTAAGTTTGGTTTGTGACGTTTACTTTCTGTAATATTTTCACCCCTGACCATGACAAGGATTGTACCTAAAATGAAGTGTCCTCGATAGGGCATTTAATTAATTATATAGGAAAATAAAAAACGCAAATGTAAAGAATAATAACAATATAATTACATTTAATGTAAAGAAGTAAAAGTTACAATCTAAGCTAAGTACAACTCAGCTCAGATTTTTTTTTCACTCGATGTTAGGGTACCCACGTTTTGCTAGGACCATTAATCCACATGATAGGGGGCAGGCTTATTGTCGTTTTGTAAGAATACACTGGCACATGACTAAGAAGTTACCGTGATGGCTCAATGGGTAGAACACCGGTTATCGTGCAAAATGACTAGTGTTCAAATCCCGGGTTGGCCCTACACCAATTTGTCTTTTCTAAAGACATATTATGTGTGGTTAATTTATCATGGTTGTTAACGGTGAGGGAAAGCATCGTGAGGAAACCCACATGGCTTAGTTGTACTTCGTCATGTGACATTGTATTCGTACAAAACGGCGATAGGCCTGCCCCCGATCACGTGAGTACATTGTCGATGCAAAGCGTGGGTACTCTGAACACACGCCACATTATTACCTCTGCCAAACCCTTCGGGGATTTGCGGCGTGAACGTTTATGATTATGTTATGTTTATGACTAAGAACAACACAGCCACGTTTCTCACGATATAAAACACTGTAAAATGGTAATATAGTTGGCATTGTAAAATTACGCCCCACCTTGCTGTGTTAGATATATGAAAGGGAAACGTTTACTTTTATAATAGGTCTGAGAATAGATTAGGAAAATAAGCGTTATAAAATTCACGGAAGAAAATAAAATAATAAAGGAGACCCATCACCAATAACCTTTATTTTACCATCTTTACCCCACTCAACTTTCCAAAAGTGGCTGAGGAGTTTCTAATTCCTTAGCTCTGGCTGCCCCTTCTAGGGATTAACAGCCGTGAGTATATGTATGTATGTATGTAAAATAAATATACGCACATTTTATTTACAAAGCCTCCCACAGACTAACATGGCTAACTTTGAATTATGATAATTCATCAACATTACGACGTTTTTATTTGATTTTTTCATCTAAACCACTACCTGACAGTCCTTGGCGATTTTAATTCGTCTGATCACCTTAAAGTAATCTTTAAAAGTAGTCGAAATAGATAGAGCTTGGTTCTGTACGATCCTACCATATTTTCACCCAACTTGTTCAAATAAAAATTGGTAATATGTGTTTAATATATACGGCCCGGTTAACATTTAGATGTGCAGCACTCGATAACCATATAGACGTATCGCTATTGTAATTGTAAGAACTATACGTGTGCTGCATAATTAAGTGAAATTCAGCCACTACCGTCATGTATCAACCAAATTCTAATCAATACTATCAATAATAGTCTTCAAAAAATCTAATAAAAAATATCTACAAAAATGACTATCCTAATAAAACATGAGTAAGATTGACTGAGTGTGATATATATCTTAAATCGCCATGTATCGTTAGGATTGGATAATCCCATTAAATAAAGCCGGACGTGATCCTATTCAAGATTTCCAGACCCAAATAATTATAACCATCAAATATATAACAAAAAGAAAACCGACTTCATAGTTGGAAAAACAACCGAAAATAAACAATCTAGTACTAAAAAGTACGAAATAATTGAACATGAGTACTGTGATTAATACCTTAGCAATTTCTTTATTCCACACGCGTCAGTTCAACCTACTAAATTCTTTTAAATTAATTTGTGAGCCGGTGCCAGCCTGCGTGATGATGATGATTGATAATAATAAGTGTGTATTTCGCACTTCATATACATGTACAATGTAGGGTACCTTGTAGTTGTAGGGTAAATTGATTTTTGTACGTATTACCATTTAAAACGTTAGGCGATAGATATATATTGTTTAGATTGTAATAATCAGAGATAGATATTAGGGTGAATTTACTTTTGTTTGACTGGCACCGACTCAAAAATTAATTTAAGAGAATTTTAATATTTAGGTAGGTTGAACTAACGCGCGTGGAATAAAGAAATTGTTAAGGTATTAATCACAGTACTCATGTTCAATTATTTCGTACTTTTTAGTACTAGATTGTTTATTTTTGGTTGTTTTTCCAACTATGAAGTCGATTTTCTTTTTGTTGAACATTATTTTATTTTACGAGTTTTAGAGATGGGTAGACCTGGCAAAGATGCCTCTCGGATGGGGAAGCGACGGTTACTGTATTATTCTTCGTATTTCCGGTATTTCTATCACTGTACGATATTAAATAGGCTCAACCATATGTAACTTTACATTGTTCTGGAAATCCCTCGAAAGGCGATGGTCTGTAATTCTGCATCTCTAGAAAGACTCAAACGTTCACCGAATATCCCCGAAGGGATTAGCAGAGGTAGTAATACTTCTGAATAAAAACGTGACATTGTCACCTGTTGTTCAGAGTACCCACGATTTGCTTGGACAGTGTTCTCACGTTATACAGGGCAGACCTATCGGCGTTTTGAACAAACACACTGTCTCATGATTGTGAGTTTGGACAGTTCCTTCGATTTCCTGGGATGCAATCGTCAGATCCTGGTCTCATGGTACTTTCTCGGTAACAATAACATAGCAAAAGACATGTCTAGTGAAGCTGTACTTCTCTTCATAAAAGCTACGAAGAGGAGTATAAATCTATATAGAATGTTGAAAGAACTGCTTCCTAACTCCTAGTGATTGAGGACCCACACCTTCCATCATCAGCTCAGCAGCATAACAATATGATTTTCAGAAGCAAACGCCAATATAAGTTCGGAAAATATGTAAAACGCGGTACATTTACCTATAAAATTTGAGGGTTCCCCTCGATTTCTCCAGGATCCCATCATCAGACCCTGATATCCTCATCATGGTACCAATCCGGGAGTATCTTCTTTCGAATAAAAAAATAATAATCAAAATCGGTTCACACATGGCGAAGTAATCGGCGAACAAACATAAAAAAAATATACGGTCGAATTGAGAACATTCCTTTTTTTGAAGTCGGTTAAAAATGTCAAATACATACATTTAATCACGGCTATAAATCCATCGCAGGGATAGCTAGAAGTACAGTGTATGTATACAGAATAAAAATATCCTTAGCCAGTTTTGGAAGTTGAGTAAGGAAAAGAAAGCATAGGATGTTGGGAATGGGTCTCCAAATGCATCGCCAAAAATAATTCAATAACTCCCAATATCGTTACTCGCGTACCAAAAGTACTCTTAGGCAAACCCAAGGGAGGAGATTAGGTAGTGCTATTATAAGAGGACATTACACAACGAATAGTCTGCCTAAGTTAGATAAAAAGTTATATTATTTATATTCTTTAGAGTGGCGTTGCGCTGCATAGAGCAGAAATATTTGGTTCAGTTCATTTTGAATCAAACATTCTGCACAGGGACAACGTAACCAAAATCACCATCCATAGTATTCAATCTCCATACAACATTTTATTCAAATCAGTACGGTCATTTCGGAGTGAAAATGAATATGTATGTGAGCTTTTTAATCTTTATGTGTCATAAAATATGAACTAAGTGAATAGAAGTGCATTATAATGGATGTGTTATGTGTTGTAGATGAGCATCCAGGACAAAACTGCTTATGATAATTATTTCTAATTAGAATTTACACTCTTAAGTTACAATGTATACGATGTTTTTTCCTTTTAAATTACGACCGACTTGAAATACACGTAGAGGATGATGTAGAAGCACGTGTGTGTTAAAATATTGCTTTTTTATTTCGAAGAATGAAACCAAGCAGACAACAAAACTTTCAGATTTTATACGTGTACTATGTTTTTATACAAAAGGCAAGGCAAAGGCAAAACAGCTAGGTGCCCTGTAGTGCCGGCTTAGAACGTCACTACCCCTTTTTACCTCCGGATGTCATAAGAAGTGACTAACGACATGGGGTTTTTTGAGCTATTTTTGGCGATGAGGTTGGAGACCCATCACCAACGATACTTTATTTCTATCATATTGTCCCCTATCAACTTTCAAATGTGGCTGAAGAGTTTCTAGCTCTAAAGCTCTGGCTACCTCTTTTCAGGATTAATGGCCGTGAGTCTATGTATGTAGATAGAAAAACTACCGATCGGTTAGGATTGCTTTGTGTGATGATGAGAACTGCACAAATCAACTAAACAGTTCAGTTGGTAATAAAATTTTACAATATAATATATTTAGTGCTAACTCTAGGAGTAGGCGGAATCTGCATCGTCACTATTAATAACGCTATGTTTGAGTTGTGATATGTTACCTGGATTTCCCTATCCAGTCCAAAGCAGAGCACATGACGTCACACTGTTTGTTACCAAACTCCTCCGAAACTGTTTGAGTAAAAGAGACCAAAGAAGCAAGGGGTTTTCCAATAAAACAATATGATTTACACGTTCCTAGCAATAATAGAATTGTATGATTAGTAAAATAGAAAATACACATATCAGAAGTGTCTAGGGAACAAGCATTTTTATGCGGATTTCTTGAGATTAAGATGTGGCTTTGTAATAAATTTATGATTTTAGAATCCTTAAAGAAAATTTTAATTAATATCAATCAGGACAAAAGTCATTGCAAAAATATATGCGAATTTTATATACTAGAAATTCCCTACAAATAATTTATACGGCAAAACAACGTTTGCCGGTTCGGTTAGTAGATTCATAAAATGCTACTATTGTGAACTGAAGTATGCGAAGCCAATCATTGTTTGAAAGGGCTAGAAAGACTGCTCATGATTTTGTTAACCGACTTCAAAAAAAGGAGTGTACTCAATTACCGTATATTTTTGTCTGCAGTGTCGTATATGTGTCAATCTAATATGAATGTTGGGATGGCTCGGAAGTGTTAAGTACAGTGCATGAGTACAACTACTACTAAATATGGCTCCTCAAAAGATGTGATGCTATGTTATGCGACTGGGTGGAACATTTCACAACTAATTTCTAAAATATGTGGTGTGTTAGATGACACTTTGTACTCAAGTGGTTGCAAAAATAGTGCTTTATGTTGTAGCGAAACGAAACAAAAAGTATGTTGAATAAATACGAAACGAATTTGCAGAAAACAATGTGTATAGATTAAGCATGCCCGGCAAGCCTTTTTCCGATAAACTTTGCTATTTCAGTTTATCTAGTGTTAAGTTACACTGTTAGTATAATCGCTTATTGTAGTTAAGGCTTTATGATATCAAAAAGCAATCGATTGAATGTTGAAGGTGCCATATTGCCAATTTTATCGACTTGTAAAATATTGGAAATAGCAATGTGTTAGTCTGACTTTAGCTAGTTTAACTTTACATTCTCCAGTCTTTACATACAAGCCTTTTTAGACTTCGGACGCCTGCCGTGGTCGACCGTTACTGACATATTTCACTTTTCTAACACTAGCATTTGAGAATTGTTACCACATTTTGACAAAATTAATGCTCATTTAAAAATTTGTCATATAGTAAGCATTAATTTGCTTTACACGTGTGTTGAAAAACAGTCACTTGAGCTATTAGTCATTACGTTGCCCGGTTTTAGCACCGCCGCCGCATTGACAAATTTAGCTGACTTGTATAATAAAATAATGTAAGTAATCTAAATGGTTTATTTATCCATGTTATTTACACTTAGTGAAAACATCAAAACGAATTATCAAGGCTGCGGTTTTCTTATTGATCTACGTGAACCATATCGAGAGTACATTGTCCAAGAATACCAGATGACAAATCACGTGAAGTTCAGGCAGGATGAGGCGTGAACGTTTGGTTTTAGTTGTTAAGTATTTCGGTATAATATAATAAATCTTTTATTTCAGGCAAAAAGGCCCACATAATATTAGTAAAACTTACCCTAGTTAGTAGTTTAATTCGGATGCGCAGCCGAAGCGCCGAAACACTATTCCCTCTGGCCAAAAAATCACTCCCAGCAGAATCTTCTTGTGGACTGTAGCCATGTAGAATTGCGAAGGACCTGTTTCAAATCATGCGATGCGATTAAACTTTCTAGGTACATGATTTGGTACTCGGAGCACCTTATGACAAATGCTTCTAAAGTTCAGATGTGGCTAAATTAATTTAGAAAGTGATGTTGTTTGCAACCTATCATCAGCAATTTATTTATTTCACACTTTGGTTTCCGCTCAACTTTTAATAGTGGCTAAAGAATGCATACATACATACATATACTCACGGCTATAAATCCCTAGAAGGGGTAGCCAGAACTAAGGAATTAGAAATTCCTCAGCCACTTTTGGAAAGTTGTGTGGGGAAAAGATGGTAAAATAAAGGTTGTTGGTGATGGGTCTCCAACCGCATCGCCCAAAAACCCTTAAAAGCCCCAATACCGTTAGTCGCCTCTTACGAACACCCACCGGAAGAAATGGGGTAGTGCTATTCTAAGCCGACACTACACAGCAATGAATGAAATGCTAAAGAATGGTTGATTTCAAATTGGTTGATTGACGACGTCGTCGACGTGGATTTGTATTTATTGCTCATGGATGTTATTTATATGTGTATTATATTTTAATATACAATATACAACATAATACAAGTTTAACTTATTTTGGGGCTAGCTTGATCTGTGTTTAATATTTATTAGAATCAATTTGGGTTTAACCGTGTTAAATCAATGTTTATGAATACATACATACATATACTCACGGCTATAAGTCCCTAGAAGGGATTTACTCAGCCACTTTTGGAAAGTTTGTTTATGAATCTTTAATATATTTTAAAATATTTACCACCATGTGAAAAAAAAGCGATAGTTTTGTCATAATTTCTTTTAGGTTTATTCGAACTAAATCCAAGACAGAGGTTAATATAATGCATTGAAAATGAAAGTCAAGTTTAAGGTCGGCGCCGAAATTATTTTTAAATCTTGACATTCATTTTTATTCGTCCATTCTTTCAGAATTTACGGTTCATGCTTCTTGAATTCGTAAGTTGGAGGTTGAATATACGCAGATATTTTAAATAAGGTGATATAAAGGATATTGGATGATGAGTTAGTTAACATATTGCCTACCAATTACTGCTAGTATTCGTATAAAGAGACGTTTTTGCAATTGTGATGAATGAGTATTATGATGCGAGAGTATTCCTTATAGAGTAGTGCTGACAACCACATAAAGAAAATTATGCTATGGCCTCTGGTTGATTGTAAGAATAAACGAGGTAAACATATAGATCACAAGGTCACACACACTGCGTTTGTGTCAAGCAAGACATGACTGGCAGTATAAAAGGTTCAATCAAAGGACACCTTTGAACGAGATGCGAGCATTTTACAAATCTGAAAAGCTGTCGGAGTGTGATGGTCGCGTCAAAACGATTTCTGTGAGTAAATTATTTGCGAGGTATTCGAACTAGTACGTTTGAACACACTTTTTCAAATCTGGTGCATACTTTAATTTTCTTGACCTCCTCCATAACATATCATAAATAAAGTCATCAAACATAAAGGTTTCCGAGAAAGCCCGAAGTTTTGAAGAATTGCATTATGAATGGCTGCAAATGTTGTGTGTGGCGGAATAATCATGAGAGTAGAGCGAATACAGTCGAGATGAGGTTCCACAGAAATTAAATGTTATGTTAAGGTTTATGATAGAGTGATAAATAGTTTGATTCGCAAACTGTGTGGTGTGTAAGATAATACTGTAAAAAATATAGAATAATAAATGTTAAGAAGGTTGAGCACTTGAAGGGAATTGATGAAGGTAAATTATTGAAAGATATTTATAAATAGGATGGAAGGATATATGACCGCGGAGGACACATTTAGATCAAATCTATAATTTGCTTAAGGAGCCAGGTGTCCAAAGTGTGATGAATAATAGGGCATGTATGAAATGGTTGATGAAGTGGCAGTCGATAGGCTTTGCCCACTCATATACTAACTTAATAGTTCGCGCTTTCATAGCCGCGACTTTTTTAAAAGTATAAATATAGGTACTAAAATAAAACTAAGAATAGCACTACCCCGTTACTTTCCGTGGGTGTACGTAAGAGAAGACTTAGGGTATTGGGTTTTTTTAATGGATTTTTGGACGATGCAGTTGGAGACCTTATCACCAACAAACTTTACTTTAACATCTTAGCCCCAAACTTTCTAGTCATGTACAATACAATTCATGCTTGTGTGGCATGAAGATCTGTATTTAAGCGGTAGCCACTATTGCGGGAGTATGTTATGTGTGGATATTTGTATTTAATATCAGATTATATTCTTGTTGATAAAATCGAACTACCCCCGGGTCCAAGTCAACCAAAATAAAACTTTAACGAGTGAATACAGATTCTATTAATATTATACTTCTATATCCACAAATGAATCGTTTAAGTCTATGGTATAAAATATTACGTATGTTTAAGTTCAAGCTTCTGTAGCAATTAAATATTACCTTAAATGTCGCACATTCAAGGTTAAATGAAATAACTATTACTGAGAAAATTATTTTAAACTGTTTGGTTTTAGCAGCACAAAAACCTTGGTTGTTCATTATTAAGTAAGAGCCAAATAATGAGTGAGGTACTGGTTTGAGTTGTTTATTAAACCTAGCCCGTTTCATTAAAGTCATTAGATGTTTTCTTTTATCTGATCCTAAAGAAATTGACATATCCGAGTTTGTGTATTAATATATTTGGTCATTCAGTCGTATTGCACGCGTCATTGACAGAAAAAACACTATGATTTTAAAAATTGTAGATCTTTAAGACTAGTTAACGGTTTTTTTAAGTAATTTAAACTATATATTATATAATGTATTATTTTATTAAGTTATAACTATTTATGAATGTAAATGTCTCACCTATCACCTAAAATACTAAAACACAATATTGATTTTTAAAAAAGAAGTGTCAAAAGTGTGTTTGCAGTATGAATATAATAAATTAATTTAGGATAAAAATGAGAATTCTAAACTCATTAGTATTTATTATCCTCTACTTAAAGCTACAATCCTGTGTTAAGCCAGGAAAAGAAACTCTGAATATGACACTTTAAAATTAGCACTAATATCGTGCAGACGAGGAGTGTTCACGTCCAAAGAATAAGCGTTGAAATACCGAGTCAGGCCCACACTAATTTGTCTTTTCTAAAGACAAATCAATTTATCATTTTTGTTAACAGTGAGGTACAACATCGTGAGGAAACCCACATTGCTAATTTGTACTTAGTCATGTGACAATGTGTTCGTACAAAAAATACTGTTTGGCCTGCCCTCTATCACGTGATGCGTACTCACCAAGAAAAAACGTGGGTACTCTGAACACCGAGTGACAAGGTTCAGAAGTATTAGCCTCTGCCAACCCCTTGGGGGATATATGGCGTGACTATACATATAGATATACGTTTTAGTATAGATTTTTGATAGTTTTAGTCTGACTAGCCTTTTGCCTTGTCGTACAATGAGGTCTAAATTGTAAAAAAAACATTTACTTTATATCAAATGGTTCCACAACAATTTAGTTACCTTAGGTTAGTTAATTTAGGAACCTTAAAAACACTAAGACAAATACTGTATGCACCTTATACTAGTATGATCATATTTGTGCAGCCGTCGCCAGCAACCACCTTTATTAAATATACATTTTCCACCATTCAATAAATAAATATACGGACAAATTATTCGTAGATCAAGTCAACCCTAAACTTAGCGAAACTCGTATATATTATTGTATACTAACTCTAATTGAGTTAGTATACAATAATATTATATAATGCATATATAACAACCGTGATAGCTCAATCGGTAGAACACCGGCTATCGTGCAATCGACTAGTGTTCAATCCTTTTCTAAAGACATATGAGTGGTTAATTTATCATGGTGGATAACGGTGAGGGAAAACATCGTGAGGAAACCCACATGGCTGAGTTGTACTTAGTCATGTGACGGTGTATTCGTACAAAACGCAATGGTAGGGTTAGAAGACTCAATCTCGAAGGCGAAACCAAAAAGAAAATTCATTAGAGCTGACTTTGTTGGTGTGAATCCGATCGAGGGAAACTAGACTGGACTGATCTGATAAATACACAATCAACAAACGAGGCAGCAGTTATGTTTACTGAAACCATTTCATCAGTAATGGCAGCTCACTCAAGGGAGGTAACGGTGAGTCGTAAAAATCTCAATCTTAAACCGTGGGTGACTCCCCGTATAATAAGGTACATGAGGAATAGAGATGCCCTTCATGCTAAAGTGCGCAAGCAACCACGCAATGAAATCCTAAAGGTAACTTATACTCGGTATCGGAACTTCTATTACAATCTCGTACGGGGTCGTTGAAACATGAATACGAAAAAACTGAACTGGAGAAACATCGTAGAAATCCAAAAAAACTATGGACCACCATTAAAACTATTTGCCATTCACATAAAACCAAGGTTACAGCTTCAAACCTAATAATAAATGAAAGAGACAACCCCAAAACTTGTATGAACCAGTCCAACAAGTATTTTTCAAAGGTTGGCAACACACTGGCTGCCAAAATATTGGACAGGTCGGGGGAAACTGAAGACTCATGGGCGTCAAAAGTTACTGTTGCCCGAAAGTCTTTACACTCCATTTTTCTGCAACCGACTGACACAGTTGAAGTAATAGAACTAATACAGCAACTATCCCCAAATAAAGCACCTGGACTCGATAAAATTTCCACATCATCATATAGCCTTACCTCTGACACACATATTTAACCTCAGCCTAGCGAGTGGAGAGTTTCCTGACCTGTGGAAGATGGGAGTAGTGTCGCCAATTCATAAGGATGGGACTGGCTATTCCATCAAACTATCGCCCTATAACGCTGCTCTCAGCTCGTTGCGTGGAGGAAGGCATGGCTTCTGTCGCTAAATGACTTTCAGCAAATTTACTATCACTTAATCCTGAAAAGACACACATGTTATGCTTCCACAAAACTCGTGCATTCAAGCCTCCCTCTACAGAAGTAAAAATACATTCCTGTGGCGCACCACTTTCCAAATCACCATACAACCCAGACTGCAAGTGCCCCATTCTCACAAGAGCCGTCTCGATTAAATATCTCGGCATTACCCTCGGCCATAACCTGTTCTTCAAAGAACACATTCACACACTGTCTGGTGGAGTTCGCAAAGTAATAATCATCATGAAACTACTCAGAATTACATTCAATCATCAATCATCATCATCATCATTTTCAATTTACATAGCTATATGTCAATCGCTAGTGTGTTACTGCTTACCAGTTTGGGGGGTGCAGCAAAGACTACTCTGATAGAATCTGAAAGAGCTCAAAGATCTGTCATAAAGACTATGATGAAGGAGCACTACAGATACACTACGGCTAGTCTTTACACCGAATGTGGTTTGATAAGTGTTCGGAAGCTATTTTTTTCTCTATCTATCATGTGAGCACATCTAAAATTCTACCAACACTTCCGCAGTAATGTATCCCAATCAAGAAGAAGTCCCAGTGTTCCTATAAAGTACTGTAAAACCACCTTCGGTAAAAGATTCCTATCCTATCTACAACCACGACTGTACAACTCATTCTTGAAGATCTGCGACATAAGTCACTGTACTTTAAGAGAGGTCAAAGTTAAAGTGAACAGCTGGCTGTCAAGCTTGTCATACGACGCAGTAGGACAATTAGTAAGAGTGACTGACTAACACAATAAGCACGAAATACACACACACACACACACACACACACACACACAACCCAAGAAACACGTCGAAGCCGCATATCAGCCAAATCAAGGCATTGCTGTATCCTTTAAGCATTTTGAACTGGTTGTGTAAAAGGCATATATACGGCTATACGGCTACTATACGGCTTATTTGGGCACAAATTTTACGGCTTTGGAACGTATATTGGCATTTGCATGAGTTAATTACGGCTAATGGCCGTAAAAAAACATTATATTGGACAATGAAAAGGCGAATGGCAGTAAAAGAGCATTTTTTGCTTCAAACAACATGCCAAAGGCCGCAAAAAAGCACTGCTGTTGTCAAAATACGGGCCAACGGCATTAGAAAAGACTCATAATGGTCATTCAAAGGGCCAATAGCATTGTACCTGTCAAATATACGGCCAACGGCATGAAACTATTTTTACAGTGTCATTGCAAAATTATCTCTAACACCACGGCAAAGGTGATATTATCAATTAAACGTGATTCATTTATGTCAATGGATGAACGACGACGGCAGTGAGAGTGAAGTGACTTGACAACCATATTTATTTTATAAAAATATAAATTATAAAGTGTTAGTATTAGTTTAACTATAATTCTGTGCTTAAACTACTGCGCTTTGATTTTTACTGTGAATGTCTGTATAGTTTCCATTGAAAATTTTCACGCGCCTTCGATTTATTGTAGTTTTTGAGGAAAAAATGTGTGAAATGATAAAATAATTGTACATTCCGAGCATAATTTGAGTTTTGTTGGCTTATTATTAGTAGTTATAGTTGTTTGAGGAGTTTAAATTTAAGTGCCAGCATAACACAAAGTATTATTTCTCTTAGAGGAAATAGATTAGAATGTTGATCTTTATGCATCATAAAATATTAACGAAATGGTGCCACCATTATTACAATTTGGAGATCCTTGAAGTTGAAAAAAAACCCTCGCTTTCCAAATAATATGTTATATGTGAATATTATAAAGGTATTAAAAAATATATATGATTTATATGTTGTTGAATTCCTTTTTTCATGCTATTTTTCTGTGAAAACTTTTTCCTTTTTTTTTCTTTTCTTAATGGAAACTTTATATTTAGTAATATCCCTCTCCAATCAGGGACCATTCATACTTTTTTTAGTTAGCACAAACAAATTTAAGTCAGATTTAAAAAAACATGATAGGTAACATCGTACGGAACCCTCTTCACGCGAATTCAACTCGCACTTGTCTCCATTTTTTAGAAATAATAAGATAACCTCAAATATTTTCCTTCTCATGGCTGCCTAATGGTTGACAAATGCATCAAAATGGATGCAAATACGGCTTGAGGCCTTAAAATAAGCCAATTATATCTGGTTGATTTGCTGTTAGCCGTTCAAACAACACACAGTTGACCTTTGAAATGCTAGCCGTAAATTGGCATCCTGTCGTGCTAATGTACGGCTTTAGACATTTATTATGTATATCTTCATGAGTTTACGCGGCTTTTGGCATGATATTACGACAGATTAATGCCACTATACGGCCAATGGCACTTGAATCCACTAAGAGCCGCAAAACTGGATTGAATTATTCCAATATCTGACCGCTATGCGGCTTTAGAGCGTTAGAATGATTTTGGAGTGCCAATATAAAGCCTTAAGTCGTGTGGCAAACTTATATACGAGCTTTTACGGGCTTTAAGCTCTGCATAGGTATAGAAAAAGATAGTTAGAGGGCTTTTCGTGTTACTTGGGAAACACCTCAACACACATCCACACATACGCACACACAAAATATACAATTACTTAATAGCTTTCTTTTTTTCACATTCTCTTAATAACATAACATAACATAACATAAACGTTCACGCCGAATATCCCCGAAGGGGTTGGCAGAGGTACTAATACTTCTGAACATCACGTGACTTTGTCACCTGGTGTTCAGAGTACCCACGTTTTGCATGGACAGTGTACTCACGTGATAGGGGGCAGGCCTATCGCCGTTTTTTGTACGAATACACTGTCACATGACTAAGTACAACTCAGCCATGTGGGTTTCCTCACGATGTTTTCCCTCACCGTTAACAACCATGATAAATTAACCACACATATGTCTTTAGAAAAGACAAATTGGTGTAGGCCCGACCCAGGATTTGAACACTAGTCGTTTGCACGATAACCGAGTGTTCTACCCACTGGGCTATCACGGTTGCTTAATAACTGTTAGAATTATTAACTTCTGAATTTTTAACTTTATATTTTGTTCTATGTATGTTACCAAATCTATACTTATAATAAATCTGTAGACAGGTCAATTCTGTACATGAAATATATTTTCAAAATAACTATCAGGTGGTGATAAGGGATCGATACTGATGCCAAAAATGCAATCAGTAAAATTTTTGTCTGTCTGTCTGTCTGTCTGTCTGTCTGTCTGTCTGTCTGTCTGTCTGTCTGTCTGTCTGTCGGTTTGTATGTTCCTTATGGAAACAAAAACTACTCGACGGATTTTAACGAAACTTGGTACAATTATTCTCCATACTCCTGGGCAGGTTTTTGTATACTTTCCAGCAGAGTAGTAAAGGGGAATTTTGGGAAATTTCGGGAAAACGGGAGAAGTTACTACAATTTTTAAGCTTCCGTCGCGTGTGCAGCCTTAATGGTTAAACTTACATAGACATCATGTATGACGGAAATATTCTTCATAAAATTATCTAAAAAAAAATCCTCAACAGTTTATGTCTATCTTTTACGGTTGACTCACAATAACACGTGTAATTCCTGATAGCTTAGCAGTTCGGAACATTCTGATTGTATTTGTTTACTCTTACGTTTGTAAACCTCTCACCCATCCCTAATTTAAATAAGGTAACACCGAAATTATCCATAAAATAAGCCATCGCGCCCGTGACCAAAACCGAATCGTTACTAATTTACTTATAAAATACTAGATGGCGCCAGTAGTTGCATCCTACAACACGTAATGATTTATTTTTTAGATTGTTATAAATTTTCATAGCGTTTTATTCCAAAATTTGCTATTAAACAGAAAAACAGAACCGTTCATTAAAGCGCATTCAAAATCACCAAACTTCACTGTTTAGGGAGTGCTATAAATTTAATAAATTGAAAACATTGCGCTGAATTTTACAATGCTTGAGCAGTGACTAAAGAAAGAAACCTCAGATATTTAAAAAAACAACGCTACCCGTGCGTAGCTGGGACGATCCACTAGTTATCAAATAAATAGGTCACTTTTATGTTTGTATGTAATTTAATTTTGAAGACCTATAAATGAATGTCACATAGCGTATCATTACTCGGTACCCACGATACAGGCTTGCCTAGTGTAGGGCCACAGGTACTCATATCATGTGAAACGAAATGTGTTTATGTAATATCTTCACTGTACTGAAAACTGTGTTTGGAAAATAAAGATTATTATTATTATTACTTAAACGGTGATAGGCCTGCCCCCTATCACGTGAGTACACTGTCCATGCAAAAAATGGGTACTCTGAACACCAGGTGACAAAGTCACGTGATGTTCAGAAATGTTAGTCCCTTCGGGGATATTCGGCGTGAACGTTTGAGTTTGAAATATATAAATAACAATCTAGACTAGAGTGTGCCTACACTCAGCGGGACCCCCTATCCTAAAACGATATGAGTATGTCTAGGATTTAGTTCCAAATTAGTTCTATCAAATGCAGTCAAAATTTGATTTTGTTCCGTCAAAATGGAAGAAGGGCGTTGGTTTTAATTCCACCTCCAGCCAGCGGGACACTTTTTATTTATAGGTCACAGGAACTTCAAGTGGGTGTCAAACTTTAGTTCTACTTTCATTTATTCCGATCTAAGTGAAAACGGTGTTCTAGCGTAAATAATTACAAAAATAACAAGGTTCAAAAGAACCTCCAGCCAGCGGCCAACTTTTTTCAAATGATGCTGTGGGAACCTAAAAGTTACATCAATCTCTTCCCTTTGTTATTTTCACAATTTAGTAATTATAGGTTTTCACTTTATAGTAATTATAGATTTTATTATAAATATTTACTGAAACAATCATAGACTTAAGTACATTACACAATGAGGAGTGTTTTTTTTTATCGAGTAGAAACTAAACAAAGGGAAGAGATTGATGTAACTTTTAGGTTCCCACAGCATCATTGAAAAAAGTTGGCCGCTGGCTGGAGGTTCTTTTGAACCTTGTTATTTTTGTAATTATTTACGCTAGAACACCGTTTTCACTTAGATCGGAATAAATGAAAGTAGAACTAAAGTTTGACACCCACTTGAAGTTCCTGTGACCTATAAATAAAAAGTGTCCCGCTGGCTGGAGGTCGAATTAACACCAACGCACTTCTTCCATTTTGACGGAACAAAATCAAATTTTGACTGCATTTGATAGAACTAATTTGGAACTAAATCCTAGACATACTCATATCGTTTTAGGATAGGGGGTCCCGCTGAGTGTAGGCACACTAGACTAGATTATTTTTATTTTGGTGATCACTACTGTATCTACAACCGACCGAGGAGCTAGTCTCATCAACTCGGCCATTGACGTCGTAACGGGCACTAGGTTTGAGCACGGCTCTACCTTGACATTTTATATGGATTGCTTTCTTTCCATACTTTTAGACCTCTGTCTACGACATCGATTTGTAGGTTTCAGGGTGTTTATGATGTTTGAAAATGTAGATGGCACCACAGTCTTAAAACAACTTATCTGTACCTTTAAGAGAACAAAGTAATTTAGTATCTATGCTAATAACAAAGTGAGAACGGTTCCGTACATCAGCACTAGATGGCCTTACTATATCAAATATACATTTTAAGTTGAGAATGTGCTGCTATGAATGTTAAGTAAGTTTAAAAATGTATGCTTAGCCGTGTAGTGTCGGCTTAAAATACCACTAACCCATTTCTTCCTGTGGGTGCTCCTAGGAGGCAGCTGAGGATATTGGGGGGTTTCAAGCGAGTTTTGGGTGTTTTTGGGTGATGCGGTTGAAGACCCATCACCATAAACCTTTCTTTTACAAACTTATCCTCTTACAGCTTCCAAAAATGGCTGAGGAATGTCTTATTCCGACGTTCTGGCTACCCTTCTAGGGATTTATAGTCATGAGTATATGTATGTATGTTTATACACCAATCGCTTTAATTGTTTGTAGTAATTACAGTTTCGGACATAAATAAAATTACCTCAACAAACGGACAGACTACTACTTGAAGTATTCGTAAAAAAACAACCGGGTGCTCGTTTTTTCACTTAAATCATTATCATGTTTACCTTGCAATGAAAAGTCGACGGTTATCACCATAGTGATGTGATCTTTTATTTTGGAAAGAGCAATCGATACGCATCTCATTATATTTCATATCTCTTGAAAGGGGAGGCAGAGGCTGTTCTGTTAGGTTCTTTCGCGTATGTGTCACGTGCTCCCGTAGTATGAGACATGTGTGAGCGACTCGTCACGTGAGTAGTATCAAATTGACAGATTCTTCATACAAAACCTGTCAGTATCTTACATTTCACGTGACATACTTGCTCTTACACGACTCATACCACCTAAACTGGAGTCCGAACTTACCTCGATATTTGTTAATAGTTCGTTGTGTTGTAAACATGAAAATACTGTATAACTACGTTGTTTACAATAATATTAAGCATGTTTCTATCAGAATCTTCTTTTTTATTTACGTTTCAATGAGATTGTGAAAAACACGACCTCCAATAAACTAAAGTAGTTGTTATGGTTGACGTCACCAATTTTATCTATGTCTGATAATGATAACCTTATTGATACTAAAAATATTTTACGTTCTTTTAAAAATGTGCAATGGATTATTATTATCTTTTACGGGAGAGTATTTTAAATTGGTACTTTATTTAACGTAACATTAAACAATCCTAATAAACTTGGCTACCAAATTTGATTTTTGATGCTTAATTATTAATTTCGTAACAATCCAAAAAAAAAATTGCTGCTCTAAATATTAATTATCTCTTAAATATAACAAACGAACCGCAACTCTATTATTTTGAAAATTGTATGTAAATTAACTACTAGTTGACCCGCGCAGCTTCGCCTGCGTGACATGAGACCTAATTTCTGTACTTCAGGCATGATTTTGTATAAAAAATCTTAACCAAAATTATAACCCCATTTTACCACTTTAGTGACGAATGTTGTCTCCCTTTCCTACATTGTTTAATTTTAATAGTAACGAAACATAAAAAAAATATACCGCTAAGTCCAGAAATGATGTAAATCACATATCAACTTCAAACCACAATTTTACCTCTTTGGGGGATAAATTCCTGAAATTATTTTTAAAAGCTTAAAAAATATCAAAATCAAATCAAAAAATAAACCGCGATACAAAAAAAAATAAGTTTAGTAGTACTGGAACGAGTAAATTTATTTCTTTCCCCTACAAATTTGAAATTACATTCTATCCCCTACAAAATTGAAAAATGTAACCTAAATCATCAATAGGTATCAACTACGAGTGAGTGCGTGTATATTTATTTCACTGGGCACCGAAACTACTGAACTGATGATGAAATGATAACCGAACATAAAGTAATTAATATTGTAATTAGTTTGATTCAAGTGTCAAAAGTTTCAAGTGAATGACTATTCGCCAAAATTGCTTTAAGAGCACAGGCCCCAGCCGAGCCGCCTGAGTGAATAAATTTAATATGTGCAATATTCAGATCATCCGATGGAATCACTCCATTGAATAATAGAAACGAAATTAAAATCTGCTCAGTAGGTCAAAACATTGCTTTCATTGTCTAGTGGTGGTCACTCATAATCCGGAGGTCTCGGTTTGGTCTTCATGGGTAAACTCACAACTTTATATGGGCAGTTTTAACAACTACTCGCTCATTTATTGAGAATTTATAATAAACTAGTGGATCGGCCCAACTTCGCATGGGTAGCGTAGTTTTAAAAATATTTGAGGTTTCTTCAATCACTGCTCAACCTTTGTGAAATTTAGCGCAACTTCTAGCACTCCTGAATAGTGTAGCTTTGTGATTGTGAAAGCGCTTTAATAAACGGTTCAGTATCTTCGAAAATAAACCCTTGCAAACAAACAATCAGAGTTACAAACTTTGCATACATCATACATATACTCCCGGCTATCTTTTGCGCGCGCAACCATTACTAAAACATAATCCTTTTAGCATGATTCAGTATTCACGTGCGACGACAGGACGCGATGGCTTGTTTCATGTATAAGTTTGGTGTTTCTATACCGATTTGTATGATATATTTTTTTTGAATAGGTTATAATGTAAACTTTCTTAGATGAATGAGAGAACTATAAACGTAAGAGTAAACAAATATAATCAGAATGCTCCGAACTGCTAAGCTATCAGGAGTTACACGTGTTATTGTAAATCAACCATAAAAGATAGACATATGCTCTTGAAGGATATTTTTTAGACAATTTTATGTAAAATATTTCCGTAATACATGATTTCTATGTAACTATAACTATTAAGGCTGCACACGCGACGGAAGCTTAAAAAATGGAGCAACTTCCCCCGTTTTCCCAAAATTTCCTAAAATTCCCCTTTACTACTCTGCTGAAAAGTACACTTTAACCTGCCCATGAGTATGAAAAATAATTCTACCAAGTTTCGTTAAAATCCGTCGAGTAGTTTTTGTTTCCATAAGGAACATACAAACCGGCAGACAGACAGACGGACAGACAGACAGACAAAAATTTTACTGATTGCATTTATGGCATCAGTATCGATCACTAATCAGAATCACCCCCTGATAGTTATTTTGACAATATATTTTATGTACAGAATTGACCTCTCTACAGATTTATTATAAGTATAGATGTATGCCGATTTAACAATAAATGCATCCTTACCAATGTGGTATTAATTATATCACAAGAATTATTGTTCTATTATTTTTTAACGGCTATAGATGTCAATGCATTTCATGAGTAGATATTTGCTTATCTTGACATTAAACAAAAGATTAGATAAAAGGTTGCAAAAATAAAAATAATGAAACTTATCGGATTAACCACCAGAGTAGTCCACAAAGCAAAGATTGTATACAAATATCCATCTACACATAATAAATATTTATTTACTCTCGCCATTTATTCCTATTGTGGTAGAAAATGGCTATCCATACCACATTTTAATACATCCATATTTAAGCACTACTGATGTTAGTCGCTATCTTTCCCATATTTTTCAACTTTATTTAATAGAGATAATGAATCTCAGAATAAAATGAGTTCTTTACATATGTTTTTAAGTTGCACCTTTTTCAACGCAGTATATATAATTACGTTTGTTATTTAATTATTATTACCAATGCACAACGGTGTCGCTTTGTGCATATGCTATTAACTAATTTAAGTGTTTGAGCAATATATTTTTAATTTTTATAGGTTATAATATTTGTTTTGCAATATAAATCGATTAATCGAAATGCCAATAAAAAACATGCTATTCAAAATACATCTACAAGCACAAAATAACAAAAGTCTTAGGTTACCAACCGCGTAATGGGAATAATTTCGTTTGTCACTATCACTTAGAGTTGATAGCCTATGTAGTTGCATTATCAGCACTGCCAGATTGCAAACTGTAAAAATATTCAGAAAATATAAATAACATGCGATAATGAGTAAATTATGTATTAAATTAAAGTAATTAAAGTATATTTTGGAAGTTTGTTTACTAGGGATGGAAAGTGTGATGAAGACATTAAAAGAAGAGTGAAAAAGGGTACCTAATGCGGTAAATGGAGCACTGGATAGTCTAATGTCTAGTCAATCGGTGTCCGAAAGGACCCGAATGGCTGTGAATGAAGCTGTTCTTGTTCCTACTCTTATGCATGGCAGTGGCAGAAGAAGCATGAAAGCAGAGTGAATGCAGTAGAAATGAGATCCCTCAAAAAAGTTAGTAATGTAAGGTTTTGTGATCGTGTGAGGAATGATGTGATTCGTGAAAGGTGTGGTGTAAAAGATGATATTGTAAGAAAGATAGAAAAAGGAATGTTGAGATGGTTTGGGCATATAAAAGGGGTGGATGACAGTAAATTGGTGAAAGAGATCTATAGCGCCAATGTGGAAGGTGATGTTAGTAGGGAACGACCTCGGAGGACACATTTGGATCAAATAGGAAATGTTCTCAAAAAGGCAGGTGTCCGAAGTATAAAGAATAAAGAGCATGGATGAAAAGATTGATGGGTGTGAACGAAGCCAAAGAGGTTTGCCAGGATCGTACAAAGTGGCGATCGATAGTCTCTGCCTACCCCAATGGGAACTAACGGCGTTTGTAATAATTTATGTTTGTATGTAATGAGTAAATTATGTTTAACCGAATCGTTATACAGTCAGTCACTGCTTAAAATTTTATATTATAGTTTCATTTTATATTTGTATGGTATATGAGTGGATTCAATCAGTGCAGAAGTATATGAGGAAACTCGTGTTGCCGCAAATCATCATTATTAGTGTTGTATATACTTGTGTATTGTATATTCACAGACATATAATTGTTCGTATGAAATACTTATCGTTATAGTTATTCTTTGATGGTAAATATTTATAACATGGCCATCGCGCAAAATTATTTGCAAACCAGTTGTGTTGATTCTTTTATTTCTAGTAGAGAACACTTCAAGCCATGAAAAATCTATATTCGTTCAAATAGAGCAACCTCTTGTATCTAACTTCTTTATTAAGGAGAGTTAGAACATATGCCTTATTAGGGGGTAATCTCAAGATATTTTAAACCGTTTTTGTAAATTCCATCTCTATAAGAAGTCTATGTTGTATGTAATTCCTTAAAATCAAACTTCGATCCCCGCTACAGAATAGAGAAATCCATAAAACGTTAGAAAAACTAGAAAGAAAAATAATATTGGTATGAATCATACATATTTTTGCATTTGCCTCCCTTCGCCCGCCTAAGACCTGCAACAATGTCATCAGTCAGTGGTCGTGAGGTGCTAATGCGATTTTAATTCATGCCACGAATACAATCGCATGTGGACCAATTACCACAACGATTACTACTCGTCACTCTTCACTCGCTCAATAATGCATATTTGTTTGACCGACTTCACAGGAATCGATTCTATTTTTGAACATTAAACGGGAAATTGCATGATGAAATTCTAACCTACCTACTGCTTAATCTATTTGCTATCAATTCGCGATGAGTTTTTACATTTCCATATATTGTATAGTTTTTTCTTTGTACGTCTATGACGAAGGGCATACAAATACATTAGCAATATGATGAACTTTTTGCATAGGATTGCGCAATCTTTTGTAGTCTATTATATCTGTATAAAATCTACTCTGACATACTCATGACGGTACAAACGTAGTATTTCAAAATAGTGTACTTAATCATATTTGATTCTGATCGGGGATGTTGATATTTTTTATTGAGCTAGCTACACAATTTTGAATCTAATAAAATTTATTATCGCAATAAGAACTAGAAGTCTTAGAGTTTAGTTACCTAGTCATCCGTTTTTTATCGTCAAAATACGATATATATGCATTCGAATAAATAGCAACAAAGACAGGATTTTTTTTTATACTAATCCTCATCACGAGGTTCTACTTAAATCCAACATCGACTAAGATCAGGATAAAGCAATTACATTCCCATCGTTTAACTTTAGTCGACACCAACTTTCTTATACGTAATTTTAAAAGATGGCGATAAACATATATCGTAATGACTAATTCCACTTCGAGAAGAGTCGCAATTATATCTATTTAGTCATCCTTCTTTACATACTCCATGTTGCACAATATTTTAAGATTCTTACAAGTTTCAAAATCAAATCAACTATTTACGAATAGTATTTATCCATTTTATTCTAGCAATTCAATGTCATTTTATAATTTCAGTAATGGGTTTCAGAAGTTTAATAAATTATTTACCAAGGTTGCATCATTATTCCATTAGAAATATATAATACGAGTATCCTTATCGAATGATTATCGTAGTTGAGTGTCCCCGATCGATCGAATATACTAGAATATCAAGTCTGTGCTAGCAACCAGGTGTGTTCTATTATTACTTTTAATGTATTCCTATTGCATTTACAAACATGCTACGCTGCAACTAAGGTACTTACTTGGAATTTTATGTAATACCACGGCTTTAAATCCACAGAGATCCAGAATTAGAAAATTCTAAGCAACTTTTGGGGAAAAGATATTAAAATCAAGTATGGTTGGTGATGGGTCTCCACAACGATCAACGATCATTTAAAAAGCCCCTCAGTAGCCTTTTACACCTACAGTAGACACATACGGGAGGAGTTATGAATTATTGCTATTCTAAGTCGACGCTGCATAGCAATTTTAATATGCATTTATAGAGAAATCCCTTTCAAAAACAGGGTCTAGGATGATGTTCGCATACATACATACATACATATACTCACGGCTATAAATCCCTTAACGGGGTAGCCAGAGCTTTGGAATGAGAAATTCCTCAGCCGCTTTTGGAAGTTGATGGGGGAAAAGATGGTGATGATGTTCGCCTTGTACGATATTGATGAAAATACTAATAGAGTAAGATCCCAGAGCGATAGGACATAACTTATTTTCTAAAAGATGAAACTCTAAGTTCTCAGTAGTGTCTCATGTACTCTGTATACCTGCGTGTTTGTGAAGTTTGCCCAGTGACACCTGGGCAGGTACCAGGTGCGAAAGGTGACTAAAAATAAGAGTTACTTTACTTAAATTTAGATGGCTGATTTTTAGCTAGCCGTGAGTATATGTATGTATGTATGTATAAAATATTTCTGCATCTATTTCAAATAAAATGAATTTCAACATCAAGGTAATAATTATTAAAATTAAAATAATTTATTACATATATTCGGTAAATTTATTTCTTTTCGGAGAAATTGTATTTTATAAAAAAAAAAATCTAAAGATAACAGTATTTACATTTTAAGAAAAAGAAAAAAAAGAAAATAAATGTAGTTAGTAAGTTAAAGTATTTGATTATCCTTAATCATCGTTAACATCATCAAAATAATCATTAGAATTTCCATCATTGAGCCAGTCAAATTGTCCATTTGAGTCTCTATCATCATTTATATTGTTATTGTTGCTGTCGGTTTCTTCTGAAATAAAACAAATAAAAGAATTAAAAACATAAAACTACAAATATAAATAAAAAATGAATTGTAAAGTTAAAGTACAGTACCTGGATTTTGAAGTGCTTCACTGACGTCTCCTGTAATTGGTCACCATCAAACCAATGAAAGTGATACTGGTTCTCTTCTAACGTCCAGCCATTATTTTCAGGGGTGAAGATGGTTGGTGGTTTTTCATTTGCATTATTCCATATGCTAGCAATGTAATTAGCTCGGAGATATTGTTGAAATAATTTAGTTTTGCATAGTGGTAAATTGCTAGCATCAATTTTTTTTAACTTTTTGGATTAAATTCTTCGTTAACATCAGAAACGGTATAATTATTCAAAAACAGCTGAAAACCGGGTTACTATGGACGTCTCACTCGCTCTGAAACGCATGCATAATGCTCTCGCGTTCGTACTCACGGCCGAATAATTTTGTGTTTAGTGGATTTTTGGTCATTCCAATTTGTCTGACTGACTAAATATAATTTTGTTATAGTTATCTTGATAACATATTAAAAAATCAGACATTAAAAAATAAGTAAAGTTCATTTATTTTTGGTGGAGCTTTAAAGCGTCTGACAAAAGTTTTGGCCCAAGAAAAGTGTCTGATACTTGCGATACTATTTGAGAATGATATTCTTTAAAATATATCTAAAAATCAGCCATCTAAATTTAAGTAAAGTAACTCTTATTTTTAGTTTCCTTTCTCACCTGGTACCTGCCCAGGTGTCACTGGGCAAACTTCACAAACACGCAGGTATACAGATTACATGAGACACTACTGAGAACTTAGAGTTTCATCTTTTAGAAAATAAGTTATGTCTTATCGCTCTGGGATCTTGGACTATAACAGGTAAGTGTAAGTATTAATTGCATCTAAATCTACAGTAAGTTACTTGCAAAGACCTTTGAAAACTACAATGCAAGTAGGTAATCTTTATACGCAAAAGGCCAAACTGACTTAGAATCAACGCACAACCGATACTGCTATACTATATATATGTCGCAGGAAAATCTTCAAACTCGTTAACTTATAAGTTTTCAGGAAACTTGTAAGTCAACGGAAATCCGTCAAACAGCATGCAAATTTACATCTTACCTGATAGTTTTAAGGAAACTTGTCAAATAACGGACTCACCTCAGGAAACTTGTAAGTGGGGATGATTTTTCGACAAGTTTTCAAGTTTAAAGTTCTTATTTAGGAACCTTACAAGTTTCCTGAATCCCGCTAGGAAAGATGTCATGTCAATGCAGCGATGACAGAGCAGTTGGTTTTCGTCTCGCACCCTTAAGAGCGCGCGGAATTGGACTCTCCCATTTAATGAAAATTTCCAAAGTTTCTTGTCGTCGCCACCCGTGAAAACGGTGTAGGGCTTCGGCGAACTGTTACCGCGAGCGCGATCGAGCTCACCGTAGGGTACGGCGAGTGACCGGCTACTCGCGGCCTGTAGTCTTCTTTCTTCTCTTCACCGCGAGCGCGATCAAGCCCGCCCAGTGGAATCTCTCTTACGAGAGAAAGCCGGGCGAACGACCGGGCGGCCGACGGATGTCGGTACTCTTGTATCTTGAAACCAAACCGCCTTGTTCCTCTTCTTTCTTCTCCGCGGGCGCGGTCTAGCCCACTCCTGTGGGCGACGGCTACCCGCGGTCCGCGGCTCGGTTCCTTTCCTTTGTCTTGTCCGATGGCAGCGCGAAGAGACTGATGTTAGTCATTGCGGATTGGCTGGCGGCGGTCACGTGACGTGACGGATTCGCGCGTCTTTTCAACTCGACAAGCAACACTAATATTTTTCCTAATGCTAATCTATGAATTTATTATTATTTGCGGTCACTGACATAAAATTAAAACATTTTAAATATAATTTGTTTGAGTATATCGCACGCTTAATACTACAGTGTCCTATGTCAAAATTTTGATGAACTGAGTTACAATACTACACAGACCTTAAAAAGCATGCTTTACAACCTAGGCACGAGGAAACACCCGTATTCTTAACACAAAAAGGTTCAATTTCACTTCGGTCTTTATGTATAATGTTGTAGAGCATGCTTTTTAAGGTCTGTGTTGTATTGTATCTCAATTCATCAATTTTGACATAGGTCACTGTAGTATCATCATAAGCGTGCGATATATCGTGATACTTTATAATTATATAGTATGCCGTTTTATGTTAAAGAGCGATTTAATACCGATACATACATGCCTATACTCACGGCAATAAATACCTAGAAGGGGTAGCCTGAGCGACGCAATAAGAAATTCCTTAGCTTTTTTTGGAATCTAAATGAGAAAAGATTGTAATAGAAACATTCTTGGTGATAGGTCAAAAAATAATCCCTTAAAAGCCCCAATACCGTTAGTCGCCTCTTACGTACACCCACCGGAAGAAATGGGGTAGTGCTTTTCTAAGCCGACACTACACAGCAAAACAAAACAAAGCAAAAAACAGATTTTAAACTCTTAGAAATTTGCTGCATTCATAATATTTTGTCCCGCGGTTGTCGTAATAGGAAACCAAAGGCCTTTTTTAGTGATTTTTGGGTAAAGTGGCTGCATACCCACCGCCACGTTCTAATTCTGTAGCTCAAGATACATCTTATTGTGATTCGCTACTGTGATGAGAGTGAGTGAAAAGCAAGTCAGAAGGTTGATTAACAATAGAAAGTATTGTAAAAATCCGTTATCGTTATCAATTATTCGTAATTTTCTTTAATTATTACGTAAAATTAACGGCTAGGAAACCCTACTTTGAAACGCTCTTAGGTCAGTTCCTCATGTATATCTGAAAATATTAAAACATTGTCATTACTTCAAATTCATGCTTTTTCTTTAGTCAACTCCATTCTTAAACAATCACATAAATAAATGGTTCTATTAACAATTTTACTAGCAACCAAATGAACTATGGTAGGGTTTTGTTAAAATTAGGTAGGTTATAGTAGTAGTTTATGATACTTCTAATCATGAGAAAGTAAAATGAATCAACTTGTATACAGGCATACATCGATATTTGTTTAACTCATAGAACATTTTATTATAAGTAGGTATTAATTACGTCACGCAGATGAAGCTGCGCGGGTCCACTGAAAAATTTAAAGTTGAGTCGCCATCAAATGTATGCGCTATATTTTTATACATGGTACCGAAAAATATTGTGTCAAAGTACACTCTTCACTTAGTTAACAACAACAAATTATAAAGATAAGGCACTGTTTTCGATAAGCACAACATTTTAATGGATACAAATCGTTTCGATATTAAACATTGTTTTAATCAACGAGTTTATGTAATGCAAGAATTTTATTATATAATTAATTATCTGCCTAGCTAGTACGAGCGATTTTTTAGCAAGATATCGCGTGCTATATACCAGCCATCTCATCTCTCTCGCAATTAGTGAGTATCGTATACTGTCATCTCATTCTAACAGATATCGTGTCGCTAAAATAGCGCTGGTGCTAGGCTTCCTGTTTTTTATTTGGCTAACCATCGACACAAATGACAGGTCCAATGTTTCGCGAATATTACTTAATTATCATTCAATTTTGCAAGAGGAAATCATTGTCTAAATTATGTACCCGTTTTAATGAAATATGACAAACACATACCATTATACCATGTTTAAATAACCGTGACGTTAGATATTATTTAACCGGTTACAAATATGGATTTGCACGTTAAGAAGAAGTTAAACTCATCTGTGGTGACTTGTGATGAATGTGTCTCGTACTGTATCGAAAACCTCTAATTACTGTTTAGTAACTAGCGTGGTGGTTCTTAATTAAATTTATTCGCCATCACAAAAGAGGTTGTATACTTACTAAAATATATAAACGTTGTTTCGCCGTGTAGTAGTGTCGGCTTAGAATAGCACTACCCCGTTTATACCGATGGGTGTACGTAAGAGGCGACTAACGGTATTGGGGCTTTTAAGGGATTTTTGGGCGATGCGGTTGGAGACCTATCACCAACAACCTTTACTCTACCATCTTTTCCCCATTCAATTTTCCAAAAGTGGCTGAGGAATTTCTAATTCCTGAGCTCTGGCTACCCCTTCTGGGGATTTATAGCCGTGAGTATATGTTATGTTTCGCCATATAAAATATTTCTAGGGAATTTCTAGTTATAAAATAAAAATTAAATATAAAAGTTGGTTTTCCCTTATCAGTTATCATTATCACTTAGAGCATAAAAATTGTTATAAACCTATTCTCACATGTGTATACAAAATTTCATTGAAATCGGTTCAGCCTTTCGGAGGTTCTTGGGGAGAAACACTGTGATGACGCGTAAATATTATATATTAGATTTATTCGATGATTATGATGTAAATAAATTAAAAATGTTTAACCTCTTCTCTCAATTAAATTATAAATATATAAAACATTTAAGCAGGGAAGTTCTATTAGTCTCTCACTAAAATCTCCTCTTGTGTTTTTAAATTATAGTTGGCCGTGGTTTTACGCATGAGCGGTGTTTTCTTCTGATTTTGGACACATTTTATCCTAGAAAACTAATTTATTGACAATGGTATTGAAAATAGTCGTTTGCCACGCGAAAGCAATTAGCCATTACATCGTCCTTGGCTCGGTCTTAGAATCCACCTTGGTTGTAATGACTATCTTTGTTCTAATGTATCACAATTTTCTATTATAAATCGTATGAGTGTGGTGGCTCAAATCAGGTTGCTTACTATATTTTAAAATTATTTGATGTAGCTATGAAGTATATGAAGTATGCAGTACATGTATATCGATAAACTACTAAAACAATGATACACCTTTTTACAACATTACCAAGGCTTTTGATAATTCAAATCACGTTTGATTTTGTTTTGTTTGGGAAATAAACAATATCCACCAGTAAAGTACCAGTTGTCCGAAAAGGCCTGAATTACAGTGAGACCGAGTAAGAAATAGTGTGGTTAGTAAAAGGTGTTAAATACATACATACATACATACATATACTCACGGCTATAAATCCCTTAATGGGGTAGCCAGAGCTTTGAGAAATGAAAAGAATGAAAAATTCCTCAGCCACTTTTGGAAGTTGATTGGGGAAAAGATGGTAATAATAAAAGTTTTTGGTGACGGAGTCCAACCACATCGCCCAAAAATCACTTTATAAGCCCCTATACCCTTGGTCGCCTATTACGATCACCCACGGGTGGAATGTGGTAGTGTTATTCTGTGTTAAATATAATAATGTTAAAATATAGAAAATTTATGTTTTGGCCATATTGCGAGGATGAAAAGGAAATTAATAAATGGACACCAGTAGAGGAGGACCATGCTCAAAGGGCAGCAAACCGAAGTGCGAAGAATAAAAAAATCATTTATGAATAGATTTGTGAATCTAAATGGTACTCGAGAGGTTTGCCAGGATCGCACAAAGTGGCAATAGTCTCTGCCTACTCATGTCTATTTGTGTAATTGATATCTTAACAAGTACTTTACTTGTATGGTCAGGCGCATAGAATACCTGTTCTTCAAGTTATTCTATCAGACAACTTTACTTCTTTCGAGCTTTTATTTGCTTTTCTTTCTAAGAGCTTATGGAACGAACAGGATTAAAATCAAGTAAGATTGCAAAAAACAGATTATTAGATATTAGCGAGGACAGCGCGGACATTATTATAAAGCTTTAAATCATTATTTTAACTAGGGTACTAAAAATAAAATAGAACAATGCAGGCGTTTCAAATAACAAATAAGAAGAATAAAAAGAGTAATTTGAAAAGATTTATGAATAGCTCAATAGTTTTTGCAGAGTGAAAAAAGTGGAAATCGAGTTTTTTGCCTAACTCAATGGAAACTAATCGCATGTATAAAAATAAATAAATTAATAGTTTAAAAAACACTAAAAAACACGCTTTTATAAGTGCACTTAAAAGTCAAAAATAAATTACGGGTCGTTCAAGTTGTCTCTATTTCTGGGCTGAAGTGTAAACTATGTGCTTTTAATTACAATATTTGATTGTAAAAGTGTGGGGCGCTGGAGCACGAAAAACTATCTTGTAAACAAATACACGTACAAGAACTCTACATTTTGCCACTGTTGACTAGTACTTTGAACAGACTGTTTAATATAGAGCCTCCAACTAGTGGTGCTGCAACTCTAGTTAGAGTGCCGATCTCTGTAACCTGCTTCCCGAAACATCGCTTAACTTGATTTCTTAGCAAGGTAAACAAAAAATCTTTCCTTTTCCAGCGCCCCACGCTTTTACAATCAAATATTATAATTAAAAGCACATAGTTTACACTTCAGCCCAGAAATAGAGACAACTTGAACGACCCGTAATTTATTTTTGACTTTTAAGTGCACTTATAAAAGCGTGTTTTTTAGTGTTTTTTAAACTATTAATTTATTTTATGCTTTTTAGTCTTTGTCTGACGATTTTAAATAGCTTCCGGCATACTTCACATGGCTAATACCTTCCTCATGGAAGAGACCCGTGCCCAGCAGTGGGACGTTATGGGTTGGTAACGATACATCGTATGCTAATATTCATAATGAAGTTCCAGTTCAAATCTTCCGGCTCCATCATCAGATCAGTTCGATAGTACCATATTAAGTATTCAGACCTTGAAACCTAATCGTGGTCAGAGTTCATTTCGTGGTCAAAGTTCATTACAAGACCTTTCTAACAAGTCCAAATACGGCTATAATACGATCATCCATCATTAAGTTCCAGTTAATATCTTCCGGCTCCATCATCAGATGAGCTCGACAGTACCATATTATTGTATTCAGACCTTGAAACCTAATCGTGGTCAAGGTTCATTACAAGACCTTTCTAACAAGTCCAAACACGGCTATGATACGATATTTCATCATGGAATGCTAGTGCCTATCTTCCGGCTTCATCATCAGACCTTGAAACCTAAACATGGTCAACGTTCATTACAAGACCTTTTTAACAAGTCCAAACACGGCTATGATACGATCATCCATCATGAAGTTCCAGTTCATATCTTCCGGCTCCATCATCAGATCAGCTCGACAGTACCATATTATTGTATTGTCATTGAAATCACATACAACTGCCAATTTTCATAACGCTATGACCTTTAGAAGATGGTTAAATTAGTTTTCTTAGATTTGATTACATAGTTACATACATACAGGTCGACCTAATAAAAGCGTATTAAAAAAAGATAAAAGATATTTATTTGTTACCAAACACAATGACAACATATAGAAATATTACAATTTAAAAATAAAAGATGGCAACAAAAAGGCAATGTAGGTACCTCAGCTAGGTTCCCAACATTATACGCAGGACACTGCTGGGGAGCTGGTTTTCTGGTACCGCCTGTAACTTACATACTAAGTCCGACATAATCAGTTAGTTTACCTAACCTTATACCACTCGTTGTAACTGTGCTACTGGGAGTCAAGAAGAAAATAACTCAACACTTAAAAGAACAAAAAGCAATTAGATTTCAGTGAGCAATCATTAATGAGCAGCCAGCCTTAAATCAATAGTAAATAAATAAACAAATCGTACCAATATTAATAATATGCTATTTTAAAGATAATAAAATAAAATAAGTGTAGGGACCAATATATTTATTTAATACATTTTATAAGAAAAGAAATAAGATATTTTTATAAGAGAGATGCATTGAATTTTGTGGAAGATTTATTGTGATGGTTTTTGTTGTTGAAGTAGGTGTATTTCGAACCGGTGTTTGAATGACCCTATTGATGGCAGTGAACGCATGGGAGGTGGCAAGTCGTTCCAACACTTACTAGCTGCATATCTGAAACTACCTCTGAACGCTGTTGTATGGTGTTTCTGGATAACCAATAGATAAGTTGAGGCTCTAGTTTCGTACGAGGACATACCTTTCGACCAGACCAGTTTTGTAAATAGGTAGCTAGGAGTTTGAGAGAGAACGACATTAAACATAAGAGAAGCAAAGTGTAACTTACGTTTATTTGAAAAATTTTGCTTATTTGAACTATTCAAATACGGTGTGATATGAGTTCTAGCAGGAATATTAAAACAATACCTAGCACAAGCATTCTGTACTCGTTGGATGAGTCGTTTTGATCTCACCGTCATGCATGAGCCGTAAACTGTTTCTGCATAGTTCAGCTTGCTTAACACCAAACTTTCGCAAAGTTGTATTCGTAAGGCAGAACGAATGGAATTCCTTATTGTATACAAAACTTTAATGCGATAAAAACAATTTCTAACGATGTCAATGATGTGACCCTCAAATTTTAGTTCTGAATCCATGAGGAGTCCTAAATTACGTGCAGATTCCACTTGCTGTGTTTGAGCACCATTTATCTGTATATTCAAGTCTAAATTCTTTAGCGACCCTTTTTGCTTTTTGCTACCTAAGATCATAAATTTGGATTTAGCAAGGTTCAATATCAAGCCGTTTCTATGCGACCAGTCATTTATACGACGTAAGTCATCGTTTATAATATCCACAGCAGAAATAAGCGTATCAGGTTTGACTGACAAGTATAATTGCATATCGTCCGCATATAAATGATACTTACATTTTTTTAAGCATTTAATAATGTCTGCAGTGTATAGTATAAAAAGAATAGGTCCCAGTATGGAGCCCTGCGGGACGCCTCTAGGAATCAAAGTTGCTTGTGATTGTGTCTTAACACCATTGTTATCTAATTCGACAAACTGTGATCTATTTTCTAGGTAACTGCTGAACCACTTTATAACCTCTAAGCTAAAACCATAATAAGCCATCTTTGCTAGAAGCATCGGGATGAAGACACTCAAATGCGCGAGAAAAATCTAGTAAAACAAGGATAGTACCCTCTCCTAAATCCTGGGCATTTTTAATATTATCAATTACATCAAGAAGAGCAGTTGTTGTACTGTGGCGTTTACGGAAGCCCGATTGCAGTAATGGGAGGATGTTATTTTCAAAGTCGGTCTGAAAATGATGTTAATAAAACATATACTTCGTCCGTTCGGTCGGTGATTTTAGAACTTAAACTGCAATTTTCAGCTCAAGTTTCAATATGGCAAGTATCCATTTCATTCAAACAAGCTTTTTCACATTAGTATTTCAATAATTGTATCTAATTTAGTTAGAATGGCAGTCAGCTGTTACGTATGCGAGCTATATATTTTAACTACTTATCTGGAATTATTAGAAGTTTTTTATAGGTTTTTGGAATATTTTATTGAGCTTTCCTAGTTATACATCTCTATCGTTATTCTGATAAGATAAGATATTAAAGAATTGGAACTGTATCAAGCTTAATGACGATTGTCTGATTCTCGTCGCAATGAAATGTCTAGCAGGTTTACTATGAAAAAGATATTTTTTTGTAGGTACAGTGTATGTCTTTCAAGACATATTTGTTAAATTCTTGAGATTGATTATTGTGTATTATCCACACAAACTTATTAGCTAACACACATAAAATCCGCTACAGCAGAATTGAGAAATGTCCTCCGTTTTTGTCGGTTAAAAAATGTGTCTTACAGTTACAGCGCCTTAACTTTAGTTGGGTTGACAGTTTCTTGTTCTTTTCTTGACGTATACAAATAGTACAAATAGAAAAAAAAAATGTTTTTTTATTTCTTATATTTTAATTCAAGTCGGCTTCGGCAAGCGCGATATAAATTTATGATTAGTTATTCTTCTTTTGCTGTACAGTTTCGTTAATAATTAGTATATATATCTGGCTATTATTGCCAATCCCGAACCCGAAGTTAGTAATAAACCCTTGTCAATGAATATCTAACGCTGATATTAGTTTTTGAGGTAAATATCACTTTTGTTTTGAATTTTGGCTGGTTTTTATAATGACGATGAATGTTAAAATAACTTACATCTAAATACTACTGTAATCACCGAAAGTGGCACCGCAGAGTAAATATCTTTGTATTTGTAGTACGTAGAGTGTTAAGTCAACAGTCACCATCACCAATTCTCTCTTTCTTCAATGCTCATTTCTTTATTTGCTTGTTACTCGTTTAATGTGTTATCTTACTATTATTACATGAGTTAATTCAAGTTCAAGTTGTTCGAGTGTGAGCACTGCGACTCGACTTGTTTTGCGTGAATGTTGTTTATCGCAGGACCTAGTATATAAGGCGGAGCACCGGCGTCGCGGCTCAGTATTTGCTCGCTAAGGACGCGTCCAGTGTGTCGCTCCAAACTCACCACACCCACTGCAAACTTGCTAAATCATGGCTTCAAGAGACCCAGCTACTGACCAGTTGGTCAACTTCAAGAAATCTCAAAAGGTAGGTCATAAATCAACCTGTGATATCACATTCATCAGTCACTATGTCTGACAATTTGATATCATCTGATTAGTTGCTTATTATGACTATCTATTATATCATTATTTGATTTGCACATATTTAGATTTTCATTTAAATTTCAATGATTATATGCTTATTCATCTGCATTATTATGTATGTAATAAAGAGGTAATTCAACAAGTAATATAATAATACACAAATAAGTGTATGTTGATTTTGATCTTTGCCCCCTATTATCATGCCAATATTCATATCATATGTGAAACTTGATTTTGACTATGTATGTGTGCAGTTTAATTTATACGCTTACTAAGGGCTATGCATTAATATTACTAAAGAGATTATTATTTATTTGTGATGTTCATCTATATGAAAGTTAATGGCAAACCTATTATGCAAAGCGAAACATTCAAAGTGTTATGGAGGTGCAGCAATTATCATAATGGTGTCTAGTGTTTACTGTGCTAATTCTGTGTACATTGTGTTTTCAACATTAGTTTATACTCATTGTAAATAAATATACTATGTGTATGCAATATGGTTGCTTTAGTTACGGACCATTAATTATGCTGGTTTATGTAATAATAGTTGAATCGATGAAATTTAAACTGATAATGTACATTATTACAATTTGTGTCTATAAATGATGATACTTGAAATTAAATAATATAATTTTCTACTCCTCTGGCATGAAAACAGGTCATCCTTTTAGCCAAATTTTTGGTGAATTGTAGACTTTAAATTTCTATACTTACAATAAAACTGAAATTTGTACGATAGCAAATTGTAAAACAATAAGTCTTTGTAAATATAAGGCTAAAGAAAAAATACTTATGCTAAATAAAAAGAGACCAAAGCCAATGGATATGAGAGATTTTAGTCTTTGATGTTATTTTTATGATAAAACTAATTTTTATTATTCAATGTATCCTCTGATTAGAATTCAATTATACCTTTATCAAAATGATTTTGTTTAAAAAAGTCAACATTTTCTTTTGCGAGAAAGAATTTACATTCTTTGAAAATAACTAGTTGGAGTGCTTTTTACATAATGACCATTAGTTTATAAAATATATCAGCATTTCAGTGAAACTAACCATAAGATAACTTACTAAAATTACTCAACTTAAAAGAAGTAGTACATTAAATATGCTTTTGTAAAATTACTACTGAGAATCTTATTTCATTATCTAAAAATTATAACATAATGATTATTAATGATTCTAACTTGCTTCATATCCAATGTGAATGAGAATCAAAGATTTATGATTAAATTTCACTAAATAAATGTATATGTATCTGCTTCTCAAAAATATTTAGAAAAGTCTAGGGAAATACTGAACTAATACCTCAACACCATTCCTACCTGTAAAAAGCAGGTGATTACCTTCCCCTTGCGTTTTTTGGTCCACAGAAATAGATATAAAACAAGACAAATATAATTTTACTACTTAGTAACATTCTGTTCTTTTACTATATTCTTAATACAAATTCACACTTATGATTGTTGAATTGGTGTGTATTTATTATTTACAAGCCCTGCCTAACAATTGATCAGATATTTGTAAGTTGTTACTGTTACGTGAGCACATAATTATATGTGGTATTTAACTAACAATTTCCTTATATATATTTCAGGGATCTCCTGGTGTGATAACTACCAAGTCTGGCGCACCGATTGGAATTAAGACTGCAATCCAAACTGTGGGTAAGAATGGACCTTCTCTTCTGCAAGATGTCAACTTCCTTGATGAAATGTCATCTTTTGACAGAGAGCGCATCCCTGAAAGAGTGGTACATGCCAAAGGAGCTGGTGCTTTTGGATACTTTGAAGTAACCCATGACATCACAAAATACTCTGCTGCAAAGGTTTTTGAGTCTATTGGAAAGAGAACTCCAACTGCAGTCCGTTTCTCAACAGTGGGTGGAGAGAGTGGCTCTGCTGACACTGTCCGTGATCCTCGTGGATTTGCTGTTAAATTCTATAGTGACGATGGCAACTGGGATGTTGTGGGTAACAACACACCTATTTTCTTCATCAGAGATCCAACACTATTTGCCAGTTTCATTCACACCCAAAAAAGAAACCCGGCAACTCATTTGAAGGACCCAGACATGTTCTGGGATTTCTTGACCTTGAGACCAGAAACTATTCACCAAACTATGTTTTTGTTCGCTGACCGTGGTATTCCTGACGGTTACAGATTCATGAACGGTTACGGATCTCACACATTCAAACTGGTGAATGCCCAGGGTGTTGCACACTGGGTGAAATTCCACTTCAAGTCTGACCAAGGTATCAAGAACTTACCTGTTGACAAAGCAACTGAGCTTGCTGCTACTGACCCAGACTACTCCATCAGAGACTTATACAATGCCATTGCAAAGAATGAATTCCCTACATGGACTTTGAAAATCCAAGTTATGACTATGGCTGAAGCTGAAGCTTGCAAATTCAATCCATTTGACTTGACCAAGGTCTGGCCACAAGCTGAGTTCCCACTCATTCCTGTCGGTAAACTGGTATTAGATAGAAACCCTAAAAACTACTTTGCTGAAGTTGAGCAGATTGCTATGAGCCCATCCAATTTAGTCCCTGGAATTGAGCCTTCACCTGACAAGATGTTGCAAGGACGTCTGTTTGCCTACAACGATACCCACAGACATCGCCTTGGAGCTAATTACCTGCAGATTCCAGTTAACTGTCCGTACAGAGTCACTGTGTCTAACTACCAGCGTGACGGCCCACAGACTATTACCGCAAACCAGGAAGGATGCCCCAACTACTTCCCTAATTCATTCTCCGGACCTCAAGAATGTCCACGTTCACAAAGATTACAGCCAAGGTACCACGTATCCGGTGATGTTGATCGTTACGACAGTGGCCAGACTGAAGACAACTTCTCTCAAGCTACCGTTTTCTACAAGAACGTCTTGGATGACGCTGCTAAGGCGCGCCTTGTCGCTAACGTCGTTGGCCACCTGAAGGACGCTGCTGGCTTTATCCAAGAACGTGCCGTCAAGATCTTCGGCCAAGTTCACCCTGACCTTGGAAACAAGATTGCAAGTGGCCTGGCCCCATACAAGAAATACCACGCTAACCTGTAGGCTGATGATAATAATACGATCGACACCCTCTTTGGTGCTAACAATTGCTATTTAAAATAACTCATTTTATATTTTCAATATTTTTTAAGTGTACCATCAGAATAATCAATTGGTCTAGACGAGCATAATGCAAGGTAAGGAAGTCTTAGAAATAATTATTACATCTTATGTATTTATAATATTGTTTTGTTAAATAAAATAAAAATGTTTTACCATCTTTTCAATTTAATTGAACACTGTAAGTAGCTAGTAATAATTGCAAACTAATTCTAGACTAACTGTAGAAATATGTTACGGATTCACTATAAACCTACTTCTAGGCCTAAATTCACTCCTTGGATTGAAATTTTTACTATGGAAGGTTATGTGATTGGTGAAATGTGAATTGTGAATTGTTATTTCACAACTGTGCGGTGTGAAAGATGATATTTTAAAAAAGGATAGGTAAAAGAATGTTAAGATTGTTAATATGTACAGAGGATGGATGTCTGTAAATTGGCGAAAGAAATTTACAGAGCAGAAATTAAATGCAGCATTTGCAGAAAGTAATGTTAGTTGAAGACGACCACGGGGCACCAGTTGATCAAATAGAGAATGTGCTTAAAAAGCAGACGTACAAAGTGGGAAGAATAAAACAGCATGTATGAAGAGACTGATGAATGTAGATTAAGCTTGAGAAAATCGTACAAAGTCGCGATCGACAGTCTGTTTACCCAATGGAAACTAACGGCGTAAGTATATGTATGTATATTATGCTGTGTAGTGCCGGCTTAGAATAGCACTACCCCTTTTCTTCCGGTGGATGTACGTAAGAGGCAACTAACGGTATTGGGTGCTTTTAAGGGATTTTTTGGCGATGCGGTTGGAGACCCATCACCAACAATCTTTATTTTTCCATCTTTTCCCCACACCATTTTCCAAAAGTGGCTGAGAAATTTCTAATTCCTTGGCTCTGGCTATCCCTTCTAGGGATTTATAGCCGTGAGTATATGTATGTATGTATTATACTTACAGACAGTCCAGCACACGCATACATATCGCATTTTCAAATTAGCCTCATGTCTCTGTTAGTATTCTGTTCCCCGCTACTACTGTAAATTTCTTAAGAAGTCTGAGGCTACAAATAGATTTATGTTTTTCGTTAATGCTCTAGGATTCCCATAATTCGTAGCTTAATCGTAAAGTAAAAGGCCTAAAAGATTGTATTTAAGTACTGCTGAGGGCTAAGGATTATGTGATGAAATGATATGGTTATTCTTAATCCTGATTTTTCTTTAATATATCGCCGAATTATCGACATGCTACCAAGTCTGCGATATGTTGGATGAAAACTACGTCTAAAATTAATAGCTGTGTAGTATTGGGATACAATAGGACTAACAAATTTCTTTCGAAGGGTATAGTAAGTAGCTTAGTGATCTGACT
This sequence comes from Bedellia somnulentella, assembly GCA_963576735.1. Classification (NCBI taxonomy): domain Eukaryota; kingdom Metazoa; phylum Arthropoda; class Insecta; order Lepidoptera; family Bedelliidae; genus Bedellia; species Bedellia somnulentella. The sequence continues at coordinate 18,164,182 of OY755170.1, forward strand.
GGAGCCCTATCACCACTTATCTTTTGTTTTACTATCTTTCCCGAACAACTTCCTCATGTTTCTAATTATGATTGTAATTTTGCAACTGATATAGCTGTAAGTGTAAGTAGGTATGAAAAAAGTATGCATCGAAAGTAAAAAATATGGGCATGGCATGAACATATTGTACAAATGTAAACTGAGCTCGAAAGCTATGCCGATGTTACTCTACACAATTCCTCTGATATAAATCTGTAGCAGTGAAACTTCAGTTTAGATAAACGCTACCCCATCTACTTTCATGGGTGTCATACAAGGCAACTTATTCATCTAAATATTTTGATGGATATCTTCAATCCTTCAAATTACCACGATTTCTGCTTTCAAGTTTTAGAGGATCGTTGGCTAATTTCCTCGTATACAAACAGTCGTAAGAACGTGTAGAGGTTTGAATGTGGTAAATAATGGTGGAGTAAAAGTATCCTAAAATAATGATCCACAGATATTCATAAAACGTAATTTTACACAATCTAGTTAAAGAAGACCATGCAGCAAAGATTTACTTTACATCAATCTTAAAGATGAACTTAGCTATGTTTTGTTTAAAACTTTGCTAGATAGCATTAAATCTTTTTTTCCCGTGGGTGATGTTCGAGGCGACTAAAGGTTTTGGTGATTTTTAAGATACTATTGGGCGATGTGGCTGGAGACCTAACTTCTTAGTCTAGCCAAGGAATATAAAATTCTGAAGCTCCTACTATTTGTTTTGGAGATTTACAGCCGTAGGTGCAGGTAAGTAGATTTTTTAAATTATAATGCCTTGTGTATTGCCGGCTTAGGATGTTACTACCCCTTTCTACCTATGGTTGTCGAAAGAGGCGACTAACGATATGGAGCTTTTTAAAGTGGCTTTTGGACGATGCGGTTGGAGGCTAGGGAATGGAGTACCGGTTCCTGTTCAGAGAACCGGGATTTTCGGTACCGGTCATCGGTGGTACCCGGATTTTCGGTTTTTGATAATAATATTTATTTTTATTGAGAAAATGGTGTTAAAGAAAAATGCTAGAAGTAAGAATCATACTTCTTACATACTTACATAAGCATTATACTTTTTTAAACAATATGTTTTGAACAATTTTTATGAAAAGAAATACATAAATCTTAACTATAAATAGGCAGTTTAGAGTAAAAGTAATAAAAATCGAAGATGTCTTTTTAATTAAAGTTTAAGACATGTGGTAAACAATCAACTCTAAAAATAATAACTATTAGTCATAAATTATATAAACAAAGCTAAAGATAAATGGGAGCAATCAACTTTAAAATTATGTGCCTTTGTATGGGCTTAAAGAATTTACAATACAATTAAAGGCAAAAAATGTTAACAATCAACTTTCAAAATAATGAACCATTTACTTTAAAAATATGTTAAAAAAATATAGAATTAAAGAGTAATGACAAACAATTAACTTTCAGAATATAAACTAGCGTAATTTATTCATTGGTTTTTGTATATTTCCCGAAAGTACCGGAAATCCCGGTTCTCCGTTTTTAGTCCCGGTTCTTTTACTGCACTAAAAATCACGGGAATTCCCGGGATTTTCGTTACCGGGTTTCCCGGTTCTATACCCTCTTGGAGACCCATCACCAACGATACCTTATTTCTACCATCTCTGTCCCCTATCGACCTTTATGGGATTTAAGGCCATAAGTGTATGTATGATTTGAGGTTTCTGCCTTATACCTCCGAAGAGCTGGCTGATATAAAATTTTGGTCATCTGTTATTCAGAGTATTTACCCACTTTTGCCTGAGCTATTTACGATGTCTACCAAACCTTAAACCACAAAATATAACGACTTCTCAGGACGAGAATCACTCTGAGTTACCGAAGTACTTGATTAATAAGTTCTTCAGTGTACATCTGTTTCAGATTGATGTTTTCTCATAAGACTTTCAAAGATTATCCATTTAGCTATGTTTTTTTTAATCCAGCTCCCATTCAATAGGTAGCGTTCAAAGAAATCCCGCGATATCATGTTGTCCAAAATTTTGTAGAACTTAAATCTAAAATGTCTGCAAGCTGCGTGTGTTGTCGGTTATACTTAACTTACAGCACAGAGAAGCGCACTCTCATTTGAAAGCTTATAGCCACTCCAAAGACGCTCATGGTTTTTGCTTTTGCACAATCTTTTACCCTCACCGTTAACAAACATGATAAATTTGTGAAATATTTGACTAGTGAACGAAAAATACTTTCACTAAAATAAAAACAAGAACGTTCACGCTGAATATCCCCGAAGAGGTTGGCAGAGGTAATCTTCTTTCTCATACTTCTGAAAATCATGTGACTTTGCCACCTGGTGTTCAGAGTACCCACGTTTTGCTTGGACAGTGTCTTCAGAAAAGACAAAATTGGTGTAGGCCCGACCCGCGATTTGAACACTAGTAGTTTGCACGATAACTGGTGCGCTACCCAATGAGCTATCACGGTTCACGGTGTTCAGAGTACCCACGTTTTGCATGGACAGTACTCGCGTGACAGGGGGCAGGCCTATCGCCGTTTGGTACGATTTCACTATCGCATGACTAAGTACAACTTAGCCATGCGATAGCGAAATCGTCGAAAGTAATGGTGTAGGCCCGACCCGGGATTCAAACTAACGCCTGTCTGTATTAACGGGCGGTCGTTCTACCCATTAGACTATGACGGCTGCTTGAAAATCTTTGTTGTAAATAAATAACATTGGCATATAGGTTCAGATTGATATGTTTAAATTACGAGATAGTTGTTGATGAAACGGGAATGGAACAACTTCAGTGGCAATGGGGGGGGGGGCACGTAACACGTTAAACCTACGGGCGCTGCGCGCTGCGGTTCGAAGGTTCTTGAGTGGCGGCCACGTACCGGACTTGTGGACAGTGTGAGAAGTGGAAGAGGGAATCACAGGACCGGTTGTTGTGGAAATAACTTTATTAAAAGATCTCTCTATTACTCACAAAAAACAATAATAAAAAGACAAAAGCAATCTTGTTACCGCGATCTCTTCCAGTGATCATTTTGTAGCATTGGTTAAATACTTGAAGGAGTTTTATTGTATTTGTTTTACTATAAATCGCTTAAAGTAAGAAGTTTAACTATGCAACAGAATTCTTTTTGGTGTCGGCAATTGCCAATTTAAGCAATATTTGCTATGTGAACGACATGGGCGTTAATATAATCTTATAGAAATGGTTTCTGGCACACACACACACATATAGATATATAATATATATACACACAAACTGACTGCTTCCTTAATAATCATATTAAAATGGAAATAAAATAACGATAATGTTCTTTTGCTGTTTTATTAACAGCGGAGTTGGAACATGTTCGAAGCAATTGTTTTATTATACGATTAGATTAATGACAATAAAGGCATAGCAAGACTTAAGATTTTTATGCCTATTTGAACACAGTGCAAACCTTACATATTAAATACAGACATTGCAAACATAGATAATTTATAACTTCAATCATATATCCCTATCCCAATTACATGTATATCTCAAACATCCCCCCGTAGCATGAGGCTTGTGAGCAGATTGTGTTGTAGTGTCGGCTTAGAATAGCACTACCCCATTTCTACCCGTGGGTGATCGTAAGCGGCGACTAAGGGTATAGGGGCTTTTTAGGTGATTTTTGGGCGAATTGGTTGGAGACCCATCACCAAAAACGTTTATTATTATCATCTTTTCCCCAATCAACTTCCAAAAGTGGCTGAGGAATTTATCATTCCAAAGCTCTGGCTACCCCGTTAAAGGATTTATAGCCGTGAGTATATGTATGTATGGTACCTCACTTCTCCCATGACACACTCGCTCTAACACGCCTCATGCTACGGACGCTGTGACAAACAATAGTTTTATGAGCAAATATTTAATATGCAGAATAATATTATATTTAAGTCATGCTAAAACAGTAAATTCGGCGATAGTAATACCGATGGATCGTATTGGTCAACAGTAAAATAAAATAGTTGTCTTTTAGTTTGAATGTTTTTGTTCATGAAAACCTCATACATACATATACTCACGGCTATAAATCCCTAAAAGGGGTAGCCAGAGCTGAGAAATTAGAAATTCCTCAGCCACTTTTGGAAGTTGAGTGGGGAAAAGGTGGTAGAATAAAGGTTATTGGTGATGGGTCGCCAACCGCATCGCCCAAAAATCCCTTTAAAAGCCCCAAGTCCGTTAGTCGCCTCTTACGTACACCCACAGAAAGAAATTGGGTATTGCTATTCTAAGCCGACACTACACAGCTTACTGTTAGAAAACCTCCAAATTCGGAGGTAGGAAACGCAAACACAAATTAAAAGTATATTTCTGAATTGAGTATTCAAGCTGAGCACGACGTAAGTATCGTTTTGTCTCATTCATTTGTTAAGATTTCAATGCGACAGAACGATACTTAAGTTGTTCGTTAGACTTTCACGATTGCACATTATAATTAAAACAACTATTGATTTTCGGATATTTTAATCGCGTGTTATTAGATTATTTTTAAAGCCCGACGTTTCGAAAACATTACAGTTATCATGGTCATGGGAAGACTGAGGTGTTATTTGTTATTATACAGTACTTTAAAATTATTAATACTAACTACCTTCACAAAATTTAAGTTGTACATTTGCGTTTAATATTTGCTATGTACAAAAAGACTTAATGTTATCTGGGGTCTTGCAAGTGTTCTTCCCTTGCTTAGTTGTGCTAATGATCGGGTTCCAAGCAGGTGGTAATTGCCAACCATCCGCAAATCCCATCCGATTAAAATATCCAAAAATCAATAGTTGTTTTAATTACTAATTAAAAGTATAAAAAGAAACAAAGGATAGATTAATTTCGTACTGGAAGCCATTGACACTGTAGCTCAATTGGCAGAGCGACGGGGGCGTATACCCGAGGTCGCGGGTTTGATCCCCGTCAGTGTCGAAATTTTTCTTTCCTTTATTTATCCTTTATTTATTAGTTTTTATATTCAATACTATAATTGACACAACCCGTGTTATTATTTCAGCTCTAAAATGATTCGCGCAGCTGGTTAAATTATTATAACTTTCTGTTTGCGCGAGTATATATTTACATTTAAAAGATAAATAAGCAAACAGTATACAATTTACATACTTATACTCACGGCTATAAATCCCTTAACGGGGTAGCCAGAGCTTTGGAATGAAAAATTCCTCAGCCACTTTTGGAAGTTGATTGGGGAAGATGAAGATGGTAATAATAAATGTTTTTGGTGACGGGTCTCCAACCACATCGCCCAAAAATCACTTAACAAGCCCTTACCCTTAGTCGCCTCTTACGATCACCCACGGGTAGAAATGGGGTAGTGGTATTCTAAGCCGACACTACACGGCTACAATATATATACAATTTACTAATGAAAAAAATCTGATATATTTAACACTTAACAATATGTAAATAATGATACATCCAAATCGCAAATTGAGCCGTTGATGCATGTATGTTGGTCATTGTTGGTGCACGAGTGCACGCGAGGTCACATAATCGATACCAGCCATGCGGCTTATATTATATATTATTATTATATTATTAGATGGGCGGTAAACGCCACGGGTTTCCGCACTGAGCCCGGCATGGCAGGCATTGTACGTGGACCAAGTGGTCATTTAATTCTCCCAACCTAATTCCGTCCAGAAGGCGAGTAGCTTATCCAGGTCAGCTACCGCTCCTGGGAGCGACTTTATGGATCCTATCGTGTTGCAGCGGATATCGGCTAACCCAGTGCATTCTTGGAGCACGTGAGCGACCGTTTCCTCAGCTTCCATGCACGCTCGGCACATGGGGCTGTCGGTAATGCCTATAGTGTATAATGTTTATTTAGTGTGGTATGTCCTGTAAGTCTTCCAGTCACTGTCCGCAGATCTTTCCTGCTTAGTCGCAGGGCGCGCCCGGTCAGCTTCCTGTCAAGGGTTGGCATGATTTCCTTCGACTGTCTGCAACCGGGCTCTTCCTGCCAGTGTAGCCATGCGGCTTTTCTCACTATTCCCCTTTACCGTTACCAACCATGATAAATTATCCACATATATGACTTCAGGAAAGACACATTGGTGTAAGCCCGTCTTGGGATTTGAACCCACGCCTCTTAGCAAGGTTGGCTGTGGTTCTACGCACTGAGCTATCAAGATAGCAATCTTTACTCTAAACGAAAAGGGCTCAACCATCTTTTCCTTCAACTACCAGCCTACCAATCCATACGTGATAATATATTAGACGAAACAAAATTTAAATAAGAATTCACATCGTAGATTTTTAGCCGAAAGCGCTTCGAGTTCTATAATCCACGAGTTTTATAGAGTGTTTTATAGGGCACGAGTTGCATTTAGCATGAGTGCATGAAGAACCCAACCTATGCATAAAATAAAATAAAATATAAAATAATTTCTTAAACTTAACTACTGATATCATGATAAAATATATCTACATAAAACCCGAAGTGGATGAAAAATAACGATCGATCCTAAATCACGTGCATTATTTTTCATATTTTCTGAAGTTGAATCAATATCGCTATTTCTTTATGAATAAATGATGGAGTAGAGTAATAAACTTCTGAATATTTCATACTCATCATCATGGACAAAGTTTTTCTTTCACTCATTCAGCATCCTCTTCTATCCTTACCATATCGAATACAACAGAATTGCCTAATACTAGCAAAATGCATCGCAAGTTTTCATTTAATAAATTATTTCACACACAAAGTCTTCCGTATAGTTATTAATCATTCCCATTATCAGGATTATCTTTAACTACTTTTGATATGATTTTAAATGAAAAGCTATTATTTCTAACAAAACTTCTCACTTTTCTACAATAACCCACAATGGGTCTCACCCAATCTGGGGCAGTGTTATGTGCACATCTACGAAATCAATCATACACCTCTATATTTAATCATAAACCATGTTTGGAATAAACCAAACAGATAAACTACAGATAGAAAGATTCCACGACATCAGGCTTTAATTTGTTTCGACAAAAAGCCTGTCAGACAATCCGATTGTATTCTAATAAATAAAGATTGGGTGAAATAGTACATGAAGTACACGGAGACGAAGGCTGTGTCTGTGCGAATGAAGCGCGGGCGCTGGCGGCGGCGGCGGTGGAGGCAATGCAACAAAACCTCTTTTAAAACCGACATAAAATTGAGCGGCCACGCGCCGCGAAATCATTTCCATATTCGTATTCGATCTATTAACAGTGTCGGCAAAGCACTCATCAATATAAGATGAGGTGCTGTACTAAATTACTGAGTTTCCTTATCGTTGTGGTGTCTGGTATCGCGGGTGATGAAGCCCCGGTGGTCCAAACTGCTCTAGGAGCAATGCGGGGATACTATTTGACGACGAGAGGCAATCGGTCAATTGTCGCATTCACTTCAGTCCCATATGCTCGGCCACCACTCGGAGATCTCAGATTCAAGGTATACTGATTTAAATTATTGCTTTTGCATTATTATGCATTAATATTATTAAAAAAATAAATTTTCTTATTTTAAGATTCCGAATAATTTGAAATGTCTTTAGATTTTTTAAATAATTAAGATAATTTAAATTTTTATGTTAATCGACGCGGATATGATAAAACCCATGTAAATATAAAGTCCAAAAACTAAACAGCAACTTTGTTTTGTTTAAATATACAAGTTTATAATTTTATTTTGAACAAGCTGTTTATGCCGCCTAAGTGCAACGTTTCGTTTATTTTGTTTTTTTTTTTAATGAGCTTTGATTTTGAAAACTCATAAGTTATACTCAAGTTTGCATTCATGTTACTAATTGTAATAAGGAGATATACATTTAATAAGAGTTGTAACGCAATTCTTCCTTGTTAACACAGCTATGCAACAACGGTATTACACCTTAACTTTGCACGTCAAAATTATCTTAATGACAAGCGCAAGTTATCTTATTTATGGTCGATACGTTTGCATTAACCTTCAAATATATTGTAACAATGCAATGGCCACGTTTTTGTGCTATGGGTTTCTAGCAGCAGTCAACATTTGTCATTCACAGAGCAAAGCTCAAAATCCATTCATTTTACTTTGTTTATATATGATACTGAAGCCATTACATAATGATCACATGAGATACTGAGTACTTAAGATATCTAAATAACCATTTGTCCACTTCGTTACAAACAGGAAAAACGAGTTTATCGACCAAATTTAAGATATCATTAGAATATTACTTCATTTCCATATAAACGTAGCACACGAATTAAAATGGCAAGCTATTTATTTGTTTACGTAAATATTAAAGCTCCAGCTAAAGCACGGCATATGTTTGTTATTGTAAAATGCTATAAAAATAAATAAGTAAATTTAAATTGCTGTGCAGTGTCGGCTTAGAATAGCACTACCCCATTTCTTTCGGTGGGTGTACGTAAGAGGCGACTAACGGTATTGGGGTTTTTAAGGGATTTTTGGGCGTTGCTGTTGGAGACCCGTCGCCAACAACCTTTACTTTACCATCTTTTCCCCACTCAAGTTTCCAAAAGTGGCTGAGGAGTTTCTAATTCCTTAGCTCTGGCTACCCCTTCTCGGGATTGTCGTGACTTGTAACTTGACTTTATTTAAGAAAATGTTAGATAAGTAATCAAAGTCCTTATTGTAAACTGCCAGTACATAAGTTAACTTCATTACTAAAATGATTGCAATTGCGATAGTTAATTAAATACTGAATAAAACCATATAACCACATTTAACACAATCACGGCTATAAATTCCAAAGCCATTATTGGAAAGCAAGAGGGACAACGATAGTAAAATAAAGGACAGTTGATATTGGCTCTCCAATCACATTTACCACAAATCACTTAAAAGCCACAAAACCCTAAGGCGCCTCTAATAAAATCGGGAAGATATGAATTAGTGCTATTATAAGCTAGCTATATAGCTTAATTTTTAATTAATCTAGAGCCATTATAATAGTAGATTGCAAATCTTCCGATTATATCGCGGTATGTAATACTCTTTATGTTGACACGTGCTCCTTCCGATTTCTCATTAAGCTATGTGTTTTCCTTTAAGTAGGTTTCTTATGGAAAATACTGCGAATTGGAAAATACAACATAGTTATATTTACATATACGCATTTACTCACGACATTAGTTCCCATTGGGGTAGGTAGAGACTATCGATCGCCACTGTTTAAGATCCTGTTAAACCTTTCGAGCTTCGTGTACATTCATATTTGGTGTATTTAAAGGGCAATTTAATAGATCTCCAACAAACAAAATAACATAAATCACTAGTATATCGTATATTGAGTAATCAAATCATACACATACTTTCACATCGCACATTCCAAACGGTTGTCAATTTGTAGCAAATACAAAAATATCGCGAAGTATTACATTTCCGGATCGTTTTACATTCTACTTTGTATAAATGGCGTCAATAAAATATATTTGGGAAGCATTCCCTTGAAAAAAAAACTTAAAGAATTAGTGAATGTACTGTATATAAAGGTTCATATAAAGTTTATCAACGAATATAGACAAATAATTATTACAAAATTCCTCAATTCAGTTGGATATGACGCCGTAGTCGCTCTCGATGATAAATCCTTATTCTAATTCCTCAGCCACTTAAATAAAATGAGCGGGGAAGGAAAAGATTGTGAAATCCTAACTACCCTTCGATGATGATGGTTCCACATCACCCAGCAGTAACTCAAAAAGCCTCAATAATCTATCATCTCGTAGGAAATGCATACATACATACATATACTCACGGCTATAAATCCCTTAACGGGATAGCCAGAGCTTTGGAATGAGAAATTCCTCAGCCTCTTTTGGAAGTTGATTGGGGAAAAGATGGTAATAATAAATGTTGTTGGTGACGGGTCTCCAACCACATCGCCCAAAAATCACTTAAAAAGCCCCTATACCCTTAGTCGCCTCCTGCGATCACCCACGAGTAAAAATGGGGTAGTGTTATTCTAAGCCGACACTACACGGCATATATATATACTCGTAGGAAATCTACGTTAAAAAATGGGATATACTCACGGCTGTTACAATAAGGGTAGTTGGAGCTTCAGCATTACTAATTCCTCAGCTGCGTCAGGAAGTTGAATATAGAAGAAAGAAAGAAGAAAGAAAAAAGCTTTATTCAGTGCACAGGGAAATACACAACAAATAAAACGTAAAAATAAAACACAGTGTAACACAATAACAACAAAAAAATAATAAGTAAAAAATAAATAAAAAAGAAGCCCTATGCAGTGAATTGGTCACTGGCTCAGCATGTTGCCACAGATGATGATGTCACCAACCGTGGCGCTGATTTTCAGCCAGTGCCATACAATTTAATTCGGCCGGCGAAAGTACAAATTATATAATACAAAACAGAGATAAATAAATAACAAAACAAACAGAGAGACATACATGTGTAAAAAGTGCTTGTACAATTAAAACTTAAAACAATAAAAGAACACGTAAATAAAATAATTAGATACAAAAATTATTTAAAAAAATTAAAAAAATTTAAAGCTCGCAGAGTCAGTCTGAGTCCAGTCAGTAAAATAAGTCAAAGTGCTAAAAATGTTTGCAGTTAGTTTCTCGTCGTGTCTCTTTGCAAGTTAGTTTCTCGTCGTGTCTCTTTGCAATATAGTCAAGACTTATTTTATGAATAATTTTCGTCGAGATATTCAAATCCATAATCGCCCCAAACGACATCCACGGGAAGAGATGGATAGTACTATTGTTATCGAAAGTAGACTACTATGTCCTACAATTCTACAAAACATATAATTGTAAAATGACTGAATTGGATTCAGTAACGATTTACATATATACATACATATACTCACGGCTATAAATCCCTTGAAGGGGTAGCTAGAGCTAGGGAATGAGACATTCCTCAGCCACCTTTGGAAGTTGCGTGGGGAAAAGATGGTGAAATAAAGGTTGTTGGTGATGGGTCTCCAACCGCATCGCCCAAAAATCCCTTAAAAGCCCCAATACCGTTAGTCGCCTCTTACGTACACCCACCGGAAGAAATGGGGTAGTGCTATTCTAAGCCGACACTACACAGCAAGTAACGATTTAGTGATAAATAATTTAAATGAATGCTAAAAGTAGCATGTATAAATTTACTTGTTATTTGCATGCTGAGGTGGGTTCACAATCCGGTACAGATGAAGGGCAGTCGTTGAGCTCAGGTAAACACGTTTAGATATTATATGAAACTAAAATGATCTTACTGAAAATTGCCCATTTAATGTGTGGTTTGAATTTAATACGCATCAGGTATAAACACATACATACATACATACATATACTCACGGCTATAAATCCCTAAAAGGGGTAGCCAGAGCTTAGAAATTAGAAATTTCTCAGCCACTTTTGGAAGTTGAGTGGGGAAAAGATGGTAGAATAAAGGTTGTTGGTGATGGGTCTCCAACCGCATCGCCCAAAAATCCCTTAAAAAGCCCCAATACCGCTAGTCGCATCTTACGTACACCCACCGGAAGAAATGGTGTAGTGCTATTCTAAGCCGACACTACACAGATAATATATAAACACATCTTTCGGTATCACTATGATGTACTTAAAAATATTTTATTGTTAGACCTGTATATAACTCTTACACCAAACCCCCAATCTAGATATAGTTATTGCTCTACTATAATTAGAGTTATAGTTAAAGTTATTGCTCTAACTTTATACTAACTTAACTTATATAATCTAATAACATTTATTTGATTGACACAGTCAGGAAACCCACATGACTGAGTTGTACTTAGTCATGTGACAGTGTATTTGTACAAAACGGCGATAGGCCTGCCCCCTATCACGTGAGTACACTGTCCATGCAAAACGTGGGTACTCTGAACACCAGGTGACAAAATCACGTGATGTTCAGAAGTATTAGTACCTCTGCCAACCCCTTCGGGGATATTCGGCGTGAACGGTTACGTTATATGTTATGTTATGTGACACAGTCTCTCGTTACAAATTACTCCCTTATAAGTATGTATCAATAACTTTAAATCAAATTTATAAAAAGATATCATATAAGTATCACCCTCTCCTTACAAACATCCTCAAACCCCAGTATGCCACGTTCCAGGCTCCACAACCAGTAGAAGCATGGTCGGGTGTTCTGGAAACCAGCACGCCAAGCCCAGCCTGCGTGCAGCGCAACCCATACATCCACCAGAAAGAAATAATCGGCCAAGAAGACTGCCTCTACCTAAACTTGTACACCCCGAGACTTGATATCGTAAGTATGTTTAATGTGTAAACGAAACGAATATTATTATATCGCACCTAATATCGCACACTGATTATTCATATTTACCGGAGCAAACAGCAGCAGCTGAATAAATATTTAGACACCAATAGTGATTTAGCTAAACTCCAAACGATTGCTTCCGTAAAATTAGGCTGTGAGAGGGAGATACTTTCAGATAGCTCATACAAAATCCGAACACTAAATAGTGGGGGGAGAGGTCTAGCGTTTTTCATGGGAACATTTTCCTACACACCATTGCGTATAATACTTTATTATACGTAATATACTATACGGTATACGGCAATAGCTAATAAGATGTTTATTGAATAAGAGCACTACAGTATTTATTGTAAACTTGGAGCAGTTTTTACAATTAGAGTTTTTTCGGAGAAGAAGGTCTTGTGCTAAAAACTCAGTCTTCTGACACAAAAAAAAATCTTAAATACTTGATTGAATGTCATACAACGAAAATAAACATCATGTTCGTACCAAATGGTTATAAGGTTGTATGAAACTTATCACGTGAATATACTGTGCAGGCAAAAAGTACCGGGCCAGCTGACTAAACATGACAGAATATTCAGCATGAGACCTCTGCCATATTATTATATGAACGGGGTACTCCTATGTGGTAAAGCATTGTATATAAGGGTTGGTATTAAATTAGTTAGGTTTAGTAATATGTTTAAGTTCATATTACATTTGGTGTTCACACGTATCAAAGACGTGATATTCCGAAGTAGTAGTATCTCCACCACACCTTCTTGAATGTACGTGGGAGGTGTAAGGCATGTCTGGGTGTGAAACACCTACGGGGACTTACGCCATGAGCCTTTTAAGCATCCTAAAATGATCACCTCAAAATTAATTGAAGCTATGTATTTCAGGGCAAAGACTCTATAACAGAGAATCTGCTGCCAGTGATGGTGTTCATCCACGGAGGCGGCTGGATGTGCGGGGACTCGTCCACGTACATGTATGGGCCGGAGTTCCTACTGGACCGCGACGTTCTTCTAGTAGCCATGAACTATAGACTCGGTTTGTAATAATTATATGTGTAACTAGTGGATCGTCCCAGCTTCGCACGGGTGGCGTTGTTTTTTTAAATATCTGAGGTTTCTTTCTTCAGTCACTGCTCAAGCATTGTGAAATTCAGCGCAATGTTTTCAATTTATTAAATTTATAGCACTCGCGCTTTGATGAACGGTTCAGTATTTCCGTTTAATAGCAAATTTTTAAATAAAACGCTATGAAGTATTTATAACAATCTAAAAAATCATTACGTGATTTAGGATGCAACTACTCGCGCCATCTAGTATGTTATATGTTAATTAGTAAAGATTTGGTTTTGATCACGGGCGCGATGGCTTATTTTATGTATAATTTCGGTGTTTGTCTACCGATTTCTATGATTCTTTTTTTACTGAATAGGTAATAATGTTACCTTTTTTAAATTTGGGTGAGTGAGACGTTTACAAACGTAAGAGTAAACAAATATAATCAGAATGATCCGAACTGCTTAGCTATCAGGAATTACACGTGTTATTGTGAGTCAACCGTAAAAGATAGACATAAACTGCTACGGATTTTTTTTTAGATAATTTTATGAAGAATATTTCCGTCACACATGATTTCTATGTAAGTTTAACCATTGAGGCTGCACACGCGACGGAAGCTTAAAAAATGGAGTAACTTCTCCCGATTTCCCAAAATTTCCCAAAATTCCCCTTTACTACTCTGCTGGAAAGTATACAAAAACCTGCGCAGGTGTATGAAGAATAATTGTACCAAGTTTCGTAAAAATCCGTCGAGTGGTTTTTGTTTCCATAAGGAGCATACAAACCGACAGACAGACACACAGACAGACAGACAGACAGACAAAAATTTTACTGATTGCATTTTTGGCATCAGTATCGATCCCTAATCACCACCTAATGGTTATTTTGAAAATATATTTCATGTACAGAATTGACCTCTCTACAGATTTATTATAAGTATAGATATAGATAAAAAAACTACTCAGTTTACAGAAAAAGACAAAAGAATTTGTTCGATTGGGTGACAGAGGATTTCACCATCTGTCGAAGATTACTTCAAATACCCCGGTAGCCAATCTTACCCATGGATAGAAATCGAGTAGTGCTATTCTAAGCCACCAATACGCGGCGATAATAATTGGCTTCACTAAATGTAAACATTCCCATTATTGGTGCTATGAATATTGATGAACCTAGCCATGCGTACAATCCGCGGTCTTACCCAACTTAGTAGAATTAATTTTCTGATTAGTACCTTTTGGATTGGTGTTATCGTGCATAAATATTAACTTACTTGAAGGTTAGCGTGTAACTGTGGTACTCCATAGCTGTTATGTATCTTAAGAGATAAAACCATATAAATAATCCAACTCTTATGTTTTGGTATAAAAGATAAAAGATATTTATTTGTTACCAAACACAATAACAACATATACAAACATTAAAATTTAAAAAGAAAAGATGGCAACAAAAAGGCAAAGTACCTCAGCTAGGTTCCCAACATTATCCGCAGGACACTGCTGGGGAGCTGGTTTTCTGGTACCGCCTGTAACTTACATACTAAGTCCGACATAAACAGTTTGTTTACCTAACCTTATACCACTCGTTGTAACTGTGCTACTGGGAGTTAAGTAGAAAATAACTCAACACTTAAAAGAACAAAAAGAAATTAGATTTCAGTGAGCAATCATCAATGAGCAGCCAGCCTTAAATCGATAGTAAATAAATAAACAAATATGTCATAAATAAAAGATGTTATTAAAGGAAAGAAAAATTTCGACACTGGCGGGGCTCGAACCCGCGACCTTCGGGTATACGCCCCCGTCGCTCTGCCAACTGAGCTACAGTGTCAGTTGGCTTCCAGCGCGAAATTTCTCTATCCTTTGTTTCTTTTTTACACGTTCAAGTAGTGTTTGCGTTTCCTACCTCCGAATTTTAACTAATTCGGACGGCCACTTGTCTACCTTTTCAGATAGAATGCAAATGTTGGAAACGCCTAACTATGACATAATTTAATGTTTTTGACATGAATTCCTCATGTGGGGATTATTACTCATAAATAAAAGATGTTATTAAAGGAAAGAAAAATTTCGACACTGGCGGGGCTCGAACCCGCGACCTTCGGGTATACGCCCCCGTCGCTCTGCCAACTGAGCTACAGTGTCAGTTGGCTTCCAGCGCGAAATTTCTCTATCCTTTGTTTCTTTTTTACACGTTCAAGTAGTGTTTGCGTTTCCTACCTTCTTCGGGGGCGTATACCCGAAGGTCGCGGGTTCGAGCCCCGCCAGTGTCGAAATTTTTCTTTCCTTTAATAACATCTTTTATTTATGAGTAATAATCCCCACATGAGGAATTCATGTCAAAAACATTAAATTAAACAAATATGTGTATAGGTATGTGGTTTAATTTCTCAAAGTATCTAAATGCTCGCCAATATCTTTTAAGTGGCAATCAATAATAATTTTGCTTGACGCATATAATAAATATTCATAGGTGTAACGCCACGTTTCAAACTTCTTAATGCCAATAAGATGGAGAGTAATGATATCCTCTGACACTCCAAGTAACTCGTTTTGCACTGAGTATTGCATTTAAACTGTCATGTTTTGCTCAAAACAGTTCTCAGAATGATTAACTATTAATGGTAATTCAACCTGTTTCCGGTAATGACATATTGCTCTTAGTAAATAATTTAGATTTTGTAAAATAGCGTAGGTGCATTTTCCAATTTGTATCGCCTGTCTTTTTCTATCGGTTAGTCTTGTATTGCATTAAGTTTTATGTAACACCAACTATGTAAACTACGGCTTTAGGTTTACCAAAAAATAGAACGCTGTTATAAATAAACTAAACAGGACGGACGGATGGAAAATGTATCAAAATTTATGAGCTTTTGAACTAAATGACTGCTGTGTAGTGTCGGCTTAGAATAGCACTACCCCATTACTTCCGGTGGGTGTACGTAAGAGGCGACTAACGGTATTGGGGCTTTTTAAGTGATTTTTGGGCGATGTGGTTGGAGACCCATCACCAACTCCCTTTGTTTTACCATTATTTCCCCACGCAACTTCCAAAAGTGGCTGAGGATTTTCTAATACCTTGGCTCTGGCTACCCCTTCTAGGGGTTTATAGCCGTGAGTATATGTATGTATGTATGTAATTACTAGTCTACATCTTAGAAGGTATTGTTTATGCTTTGTTGATGCGTTTATTTGTTCATATTTTTTTTAAAATCTGATTATTGTTATACGAGTAGTACGTCTGAATCTGAATTAACTAATATAACATTTTGTTATTTTCAGGACCACTGGGATTTCTGTCAACTCAAGATGAACACTGTCCAGGAAATAATGGTCTAAAAGACCAGCAAGCCGCATTACGTTGGATCCAGGAGAATATTGCCAACTTTGGCGGAAATCCTAATTCCGTCACTATTTTTGGAGAAAGTGCGGGAGGAGCCAGTGTCCATTATCATATGATCTCACCGACCAGCGCTGGTAAGTAACAAGGCACTATTTATAACCCTTTTGTATAGTCTTATATTTTGGGCTGCGAATGTGTTTTTAAACATACATACATATACTCACGGCTATGAAACCCTTGAAGGGGTAGCCAGAGCTAGGGAATCAGATTTTCCTCAGCCACTTTTGGAAGTTGCGTGGGGAAAAGATGGTGGAATAAAAGTTGTTGGTGATGGGTCTCCAACCGCATCGCCCAAAAATCCCTTAAAAGCCCCAATACCGTTAGTCGCCTCTTACGTACACCCACCGGAAGAAATGGAGTAGTGTTATTTTAGGCCGACACAGCAACCGATACTACACAGCAAGCACACTGCCACACTGCTGTTGCTGTGCTTTTAAAGGACCAATGAAATCGCCTTATGTAGCTGTGTATGCGAGGCAAGGTTCATAAGGTATTTCTATTCTTTAAAATAAACATGTCACCACTAATAAATAACTACTCATATTGGCTCTAGACCTTATCGTTCGTAACTCAATACAAGTAGTAGAAGTCAGAATAGATTCATAACATATTTATTGATGTTGTTTTTATTTGAGAGAACGCTGGACAGTAGCGTTGGGTTCATTGATCTCATAAACCGGTTATTTCATCAGCAGATCAGTCTAGTCAAGATTCACTTATGAAGGAAGCGTATTTTTTTTATCAATACCAAACTATTTACCACTATTGGTATTTAAGAAATAATTGAATGAGTAAAACATGGTGTTCTTTAACATCGCCCTAATATCACTCCCTAGACAACAATGAGCTTGCAGGATGTAAATATAGGGATCTTGACATTTTTAACTGAAGAGAAATTATGAACATTTAAAAATAGATTGAGTAAAAATTTACAAACCCAATTAACTTAATTTGGAGTGATAGGATAGGTACATTTATACATTGGAGTGAAAACAATTTGAACTTATATACTGTTACTTACCTTTACTTGGCTTTTGCGCAAAGCCAACGAGTAAAAAAAACTCGTTACTCAGGTAACAATGAATCCCAGCTCTTTATACCTGTCTGTCGAAAAGAGAAATGACTAGTAAATCAATTTCCCTGAAAGGTTAAGAACATACGCCTATGACACAGATACCCTACATTGCAGTAATGAATATAATATAGTACACCATATACAAAGTATTAATTAATTAAAATATGGAACAGGATATTTTACTACCTTTCTATTGAAAAATTGGAATAATATGAAAATTGTATGTTAAAAATTTGCAGGTTTGTTCCACAAGGCCATATCGGAGTCTGGAGCAGCACTGGTCCCGTGGGCTGAGGCACCACCTGGAGAACCACTGACACGAGCTTTCCAGCTGGCCAAGTTTATGGATTGTCCACAAGCACCATCTGAAGCACTTATTGACTGTCTCCGGGAGAAGGATGCTTACGAACTTATCGATACGGAATTTAAATTTTATGTAAGTTGTTTACTGTTCCGTTTAACAACGTAAATCCGATTTGCAATTCTGCCTCTTACCATTTGATTGATCCATACACCAAGTTTTCAGTTATATTTCTAATTTATTTAAGGAATCTGTGCTTCGGCATGTTAGGCCGTCGATCTCGGCTATTATCTGGGTAGTAGTGGTAAGTTTGCCGACCCGTACTTAACAAGTGTGGAATAATAAAGCCCAACCAATCTGTTTACCTAGGGTTGATCCCCTTGGTGGGGACATACGAGTATATGGGCTGTGAGGATTTTGAAAAGGTTTCTCCATTGTAACTGTAATTATTTTTATACTATATACTCATCATACTATATTCATCCGTGAAACTATAAAAAATCACCTCTATTGTCACAATTCCGTGGGCGTAGCCAATTTAGCGAACCAAAAAAAACTTTGTTATGTATGTAATAGCTTCAATACCCACTAATATGTACTCACGCCATTAGTTCCCAATGCTCAATATGCGTCAGTGGGCAATATAGGGGATCAAAACATCAGCTAACCAACTATTGATACTTAGGTATGGAACTATGCTCCGATGACACCCTTCAAGGCTGTGGCCGAGCCAGATCTACCGGGAGCTTTCTTGACCAAGAGTCCGCGAGAAACCCCCGACGTGCCAGCAGTACCTTGGATGACCGGACTCAACTCACATGAAGGCTGTCTCTTATCAGTCTGTAAGTAAAACTACGGTTATGGTAAACACCATTGTATTTGTAAGTCCTTAAAAAGTTCAAGTCCACTGTGAGATAAAGTCGGCGGGAGGCTTTAAGGGTAAAAAAGGTGTGCAATCTTGTTATTTTGTAATGTCAAGATGTCTTTAGAAGTCGCACATTGGCGTACAAAATAACTTCTATTGAGTCTACACTTTGGTGTATGTTTGTTTCTTTCTAGTTAGTTCAATAAAACGCACATATATATTAGTGACATATATAAGGCTTGATTCGGAAGGTGTACCTCTATTTTTATTAAGTAATCTATTAACACTTCTTTACACTTCTTTACATCTTTTTAGGGATAACAACGAATGAAACACTGTTCAACGAGTTTTTCGAAAGGTTTGACGAGTTAGCACCTGTTGTGTTTTATTACGAAAATTCCCCTGACGTCAAAAGTGTTACCAAATTTTTGCGTGAAAAGTATTTTGATAGTGAAGACAAGGAAGTTTTGAAGAAAGGTTTACTCGATGTAAGTATAAAATTCCAATAGAAATACTTTGTAAGAATTTTAAATTCTATATAATTGTATTAATTAAACATAATAATACTATGAATAGCTTTAACAGAAAGACCCAAGAAGCATTGAATTCTTCTGAGTCCATTTCCATTTCTTACCACTACTGTGGTTCACGAAATCTGATTGTAATAGTGTTTTCGATGAAGCAAATTTTGTGTCTGGAACTAGAAAGCGTTCACTTTTCAGCATTTCTTCTATGATACATGGATTGGTAGACTTGGTATTTTGTCACTAAATTTTTCACAAGCTACAGACTATAAACTGTATTACAACTTTGTATATACTACAGTATACTATAATAAGACATAAACGTTCACGTCATATATCCCCGAAGGGCTTGGAAAAGGTACCAATACTTCTGAACATCACATGACAGCGCCACCTAGTGTCCAGAGTAGGTACCCACGTTTTGCTTAGACAGAGAACTTACGTGATGGGGGGCAGACCTATCGCCGTTTTGTACGAATACACTGTCACATGAATAAGTAAAACTCAGCCATGTGAGTTTCCTCACGATGTTTTCCCTCATTTTTAACAACCATGATAAATTACCTTCACATATGTCTTTAGAAAAGACAAATAATGTAGGCCCGATCCGGGATTAGAACACTAGTCGTCTGCACGATACGCGGTGTTCTACCCACTGAGCTATCACGTCGTTCAAAAAAATACAATTCCCCCGTAAATCTTTCCTTAAACAATTTAATAGATCTATAACTTATTGTATTTATATCCGTACAGCTTTAAAATGATACAAGATAATCGAATTGTTTGTTTCTCAGCGTTCTCCAATACTATTTCAAAAAGCTATCTTCTATATTAATTTTCCAGGCCTTCTCCGACTTATATTTTGCGTACCCCGCGCTGGACAGCATACAGCGCGTGATGGAGTACACACAGAGCCCCGTATACTTATACGAGCTCGCGTACAGAGCAACCAACAGCTTCTCACAGATATTCGGTGATCCAGCTGGCGATTACGGTAGGTCATTACTTACTTATGTATTATCAAATCGGGGTCAACATAGATTATCGATCGCCACTTTGTAAGATCCTGGCAAACCTCTAACTCTCGAGTTTCGTTTCTTTTCAATCGATCTATTCGATCAATCTTTTCATATACGACAGCTGTGGCCGAGTGGATAAGTGACTAGCTTCTCGGCCCGGAGATTGCGGGTTCGATGCCTGCTGAGAGCTACGTTTATGTGATGAGTATTAATGATTGTTTCTTAGTCTTGGATGTTATTTATATGAGTATTATAAAATATTAAATATATCGTTTAGTTAGTATCCCATAATACAAGTTACTTAGTTTGGGGCTAACTTGATTTGTGTAATATATCCGTATAAATTAATTATTAGTTATTATTAAACATGCCGTTTGATTCTTCAGACTTCGGATATCAGACTTTTTGAGGACATTCTGTAATTATCCTAAATGTGCTATCCGTGGTCATCCTTAGATGTCATTGTCTCTATTATATCTCTATCACTACTTTTCCTACATGCGATTCCTCTTGCCTCCATCGCATTCAATATTCTTCTCAAACATGCATTTATCCGTATTTTTTAAATCTATTTTTAAATTATCTATTGTTGCAGGTGTATGTCATGCGGATGAACTAATGCATCTATTTCCGATCTATTTCCTACAATATCCTATGTCTGAAGAAGATATAAAAATGAGTAACCTCATTATTGACCTGTGGACGAACTTTGCCACGAGTGGGTAAGTTACATTGTGATTATTTTTATACAATAACGTGTTGTTTTCTTAACCTAAATAATAAGACAATAAAGCCATTTCTATATGCTGACCCACTTACACTCCCGTATATATTTTAAAAAGGGATGTCTAGAGGTCTGGACTCAACATATTATTATCTGTAAGAAGATACTTAAAAAAAACCCTTTAACCCTAGTTGTTTGGTACAAAATCCACGAAATTTAATAAAATATAGCTAATCTAAGCATACACCTAACGCCTAACCGCAATTTAGGGCAGTAATCAGAGTTGTTAACTCAATATCTAGAGCAATAGAAGCGATGCAGTTTCAAAAAAACTTGAGCTTCTTACATGGATACGCTTTCTAATATTATATTATCTGATATTTATATTAAAATATCCTGGTAAAAAATGTCACATGTTTTGAAATGGCTAAACTATGTATAATAAAATATTTTTTATTCATACACTTACTAAGGTGCACTATTAATTAACAATTGCGTTTCTTCTACAGAAATCCAAACACACCTATAGAGGTTTCCGTGGACTGGCAGGCAATCAGTAGTGCCAAAAAGCTGGAGTATTTGAAGATTGGGAAGCAAATAACCCACGAGAGCGGGTTGGCGGCGCGGTCACACGTCTGGGGTGAACTTCCACTTTGGCATAAGAAGAGATTGCACTCCGACGAGTTATGATTTGTTGTTTTTTTTTGTAATTACGTAATAGATTTTTGTTACTTACATTGTGTTTTATTTTCTTATTCCCTCTAACCTGTTATCTTAGCAAGTCTTGTTGTAGCAATGCCATTAGTTCCCATTGGGTAGACACAGGCTATCGATCGCTCATGATCATAATTTTTTCCTACATTCTGTTCCCACAATTGTGCCACCCGTGGTCGTTCCCCACTAAAATTGGCATAACTGTCCACATTGGCCTTATATACGAGTATCTCTATCATTGATTTCCTATTTATTATATTATTATTTATTTTATCTATGTGCCCAAACCATCTCAACATTGTTTTTCATAGTTTTATGCAATATCATCTTTAACACTGCACATTTCCCAAGTCACACTATTAAAATTACAATACTTTCTGAGGAACCTCATCTTTATTATAACAGCATCTAGTAAATTTAGTGGCGGTATTTTTTGCACGTTATCGTTTATGAAAGCCATATCGTTCGGCAGCTTTGCGATATATTGGAGCCGGGTTCTGGTGTGACTCGACCATCGTACTTGGTTGGCTATCTTGTAACCCTGTGCAGTTGAAACCCTTCATACGTAATCGCGTTTCGGAAATTCAGGATAGTTCAGACACAAAGGCATGGCGTTATGTCCCTACAAAAGAAAATCCAGCTGATCTTGTGTCTCGAGGATTGAGTGCTGACTTACTTACCGATTCAGTTAATTGGTGGTCAGGCCCTTCTTTTCTTAACTTAAAGGAAGAACTTTGGCCTAAACATCCTCAACCACAGAAACTTACAACACTTCCAGAAACATTCGCAGTATTTCATTCAGATACTGAAATTACATTCTTCCACACATTCATACAAAAATATTCATCTTTCTCAAAACTTCAACGCATTTTAGCTTACATATACCGTTTTTATAATAACTCCAAAAAACGTAACTCGAAAGAGATTGGAGCCTTGACATTTTCAGAACTGACTGCATCTTCTAACCAGTTGATTCGCTTAGCTCAAATGGAATCATTTCCAATAGAATACGAATGCCTTAAATCATGTAAACCTCTTTCACATAAAAATCGTCTCCTTTCTTTATCACCGTTTATTGATGACAACGACATTATAAGAATAGGTGGTAGACTTAATAATTCATCCTACGAATTCAATGTGAAGCATCCGATATTAATGTGCAGTAAAAATTATTTAAGCATTTTAATCTTTGAGATGTTTCATTTGAAACTCTTCCATGCCGGTCCCCAGTTGCTACTGGCCACAGTTAGGCACAACTACTGGTGTTTAGGGGGTCGCAACTTATCTAAGAAGATCGTTCGTTCGTGTGTTAAATGTCGGCGATTTAAAGGGGAAACAATACAACCCATTATGGGTCATTTGCCGAAGGAACGCGTAGAATTAGAGTTCCCCTTTCTTGAAACTGGAACTGACTACGCGGGACCGATTTTAATTGCTGACTGCAAGGGAAGGGGGTGTAAACTAGTTAAATCATACATTTGTATTTTCGTTTGTTTGGCGACTAGAGCTCTCCACTTAGAGCTTGTTTCTGACCTCACTAAAGAAGCTTTCATAGCGGCGCTGAACCGTTTTGCAGCTCGTCGGGGTAAGCCCAAAAAGATTTACGGAACAACGTTTGTTGGTACCTTCAATGAATTATCAAACATTCTTAATCAAGATTATACGCATGAAATGTCAGAGTCTGGCATAAACTTCTTATTTATCCCAGCTTATACGCCACACTTTGGGGGTCTCTGGGAATCAGCTGTACGTTCAACTAAGCATCATTTGCGTCGCATTCTTGGTTTAACCCATCTTACGTATGAAGAAATGACCACTTGTTTAGTTCAAATCGAAGGAATTTTAAATTCACGTCCTATTACTCCACTTTCAAATGATCCCACCGACCTGACTCCTTTAACCCCTGCTCATTTCCTAATTGGAAGATCTCTTCTTTTCGCACCGCAACAGGAGATCACAAATGAGAAAATCACAAATCTTCAGAGATATCAACGCATCGAATATCTAAAACAACATTTTTGGAAACGCTTTACTCACGAATATATTTTTTGGCTACAACAAAGGACCAAATGGTGCACATCTAAAGGTCAACTCGAAGAAGGGAATTTAGTTCTAATCAAAGATCGAACCACATCTCCACTAGTATGGCCTCTTGGTCGTATTATTAAAACCATTACTGGAAAAGACGGTGAAGCCAGAGTTGCCGAGATCAAAACTAAAAAGGGTGTCATTCGACGAGCATACAACACCATTTGTCCACTTCCTGTATATTCCATTGAAGACAACTCTTCAACGCCGGGAGTATGTTCAGAACACTGAGATTAGTGCGGGCGAAAGAGGGGCGAACAAGGCGCGCGGGGCAGCTCATGGAGTGACTAAGCCACTACTTAAGATTAGCTAACAACGAACGCATCGCAACCGCGTAGATTATAGTTTCCATATTTCTTGTAATTATTCATTATAGTGTTATACAGTCCACTCTCTTTCATTTGGTGTCGAAATTCCGTATTCCTATCATCGAATAGGGCATTAGCGCCAACAGTAAGCAAACAATAGAGTAGGTAGCATTATAATTATGAGGCGTGTAACGTTTCTGTGATTGTTGACATTATATTAACCAGTAGATTTTATGTAAAAACATACATACGTATACTCACGGCCATAAATCCCAAAAAGGGGTAGCTAGAGCTTTAGAGCTAGAAACTCTTCCGCCACATTTGGAAGATGAATAGGGACAAGATGGTACAAATAAACGGGTCTGAGTGGGGGAAAAGCCCCATACCCTTAGTAGCCTCATCCGTGGGTAGAAAGGGGTAGTGACATCCTAAGCCGTCACTACTTTTATGTTTATTTTAATATTTTTAAACAAAGCAATGCATAAAATTTGCTCGTAAAAATATCAACTGTTTGAGCTGAACCCTGATATCCCAATTAGTTTGAGAGACAGAGGGTTAGTTTGGTGGCAAGATTCTTAATCAAACGTGGCGGAACATACAGGAAGGCAGACAAGTTATTTCAGATGGTCTTCTATAATATAGTTATCGAATAAAAAAAGACTTGTGGAGAATAATTCTCAATTAAATGTCTGTAATACTTGTATCATCGGTAAATAATTTTAAGAGATGGTAAATATTGCTTGTGCGTCTTTAGAAAGAAAGGGAATATTGACAAAATGCGTAATTGAGATCTATGGTAAGAAACAAAGACAGGTGAAAGTGTTGATTTATCTGTTGGGTAGTTACTAGCGATAGGAATTGTAATGAAGTTATTGATAAGAGGTTAAAAAGGATAATGCAGTTAGTGGAACTGTCAATTGTCTAATGTCTAGTCAGTCGGTGTCCGAGAAGGCCCGAATGACAGGTCATGATGCTGTTCTAGTTCCTACGCTTATCTCCATACATATTCTGCCATCAGCGAATGCTGGTTGTTGCAGAAGAAGTATGAGATTGTATGCTCAAAAAGATAAGAGAATAAAAAGGGATGTATGAAAAGATTGATCGGAAACGAAGCTCCAGAGATTAGCCAGGATCGAACTAAGTGGCGAACAATAGATCGAGACCTCTGGCGTGGGTATATGCGTATAGGTATGTAAAGTGATGCTATTTTTAACTTCAGATGACCGACTAGTATTTTTTATTGCATTCCTGGCTAATGTGTATCAAATGACGGTATGGAGTTTGGGGTTTTTGAAAGTCTTTATTGTGGTCAAATTGTCCGAGTCCTTAAGATAAAATGATTACCCTTTACTTGTCTTATTTGGTGAGATACGTATGATTAACATTTCATGTGACCTGTTAAGGTAAATTACAACTCCAAAATCAATTCAGGGATTGTATTTCCTAAGGCACAAGTACTCCAAACAATCAAGGCAAGGTGAGGCCGTGCCGAGGACTGAGTGGCTTCAGGGAGCAACATGATTTCCCGTACCGCCTCGGGTCAGCGGGGCGTATTATGTTTTATAACTACACTTACCTTTCTAAACAAAGCTCTGAGGGTTCGGTGAATATTGCTTTGGAACCTACTCGGGTAATAAGTAAAATAAAATAAGTGCTGTAAAATCCGTAGAAGTTCACCATTTTGATGAGCGAAAATAAGAATTGATGACCTTCGAAAACCGATGCGTTGAGTGAGATGAACAGTCTGAGCCTAGGTATATCTCTAAAGACAAAAACAAAGAACTTTTTAAAATCAAGGTTTTTACCTACTCGAACAAGAGTTTAATTCTCCATTCTCGGTCTTGAAATTATTACCTTTTGTAGATACTACTGGCAAGTTTACCAATAAATTCCAAGTTTGTGGTTGCTTAATTACGATTAAGCAGAATCTATCCAATAATTAATTTTAATAAACGTATCGATGTAATAACTATTAATCAAACACATATATGTTAGGCTATGTTTATTAAAAACACGGCAGTTCACAACACTTACAATCTTACGCTACGAACAAAACACGCCAAAACATGCAGACATGTCATCCAATTTATCATAAGTTAAGATGTAATACAATAAAATCTGTTTTAACATTAACAAGTGCTTTAGTTACGAAGCTATTGGCAATCTGGACCTGAACTCGGAGCAATCAGCAACTAATTTTAAACTGAATCAAAGTAACATTTTACTTTAATACAGAAAGTATATAAATAGTTTCTCCCTAGACTTTGAAAATCAAACGAAACAAAACTGATTTAAGAGTATTAGATGCAAAAATATGAAGTAGTTTTAGATCAAAGGTATTGGATGTTTCCTTTGACGCCAACACCTGACGGTTCTACTTCCTTCTGCGAACTTCAATATTACTTTTTGATTAAAAAAAACTTATTGGTTCATTTTGTAATTTGATTAAATAATTATCGTTTCAAAACTTGAACATACTGAGTTTTGTACTGATCTGACAAATAAAGGGATATTTACATAATTGTTTTCAAGAAATTGCCACAAGCAACAAACAACAATAAATTAGTATTGATACAATTCACAATCAGTTCATAACAATGGTACTGCGCAAGAAAAGGGGTCTTAACTCTATCCCCAAACCTTCACGCTTTGATCCCATGAGCAGCTTGCCAGAGCTACCCCGTTTGGCGCCACAGAGATGGAAGTCACTCGGTTTTCATGAGCATTCAGTGTTCCTGAAGCAGAAATGGAAAGTTAATAACGTAGGTATAATGTGTGCCGTGTAGTGCCTGCTTAGAATGTCACTTACCTAACTACTACTTACTAAATGTATGCTGCTTTTTTAAGTGGTGTTTGGGCGATGCAGTTGGAGACCCATCACCAATGATACTATATTTCTACCATTTTCTCCCCTATCAATTTCTTAATGAACAATATAACAATATAATTTATGTTCGTATGTATAATGTGTTCTTCCTTATCGGCAATACGTAAACATTTACTTAAAGCCAAGTTTATGTTTCCATAGTGCCAATATAGAACAGTTTCATATCGTTAGTTTTTTTACTGCGTATTACAATAGTACAATAAAGTCTTATGGTAACATAAATAAAGTTTTTATCAGTATATATTTTATATTATGTACCACTTTGTACAATCCTTACGAGTTACATGGTATATCTACCATCACCAATTCAATAAATATATCGCATAAGCCGTGTAGTGTCGGCTTAGAATAACACTACCCCATTTCTACCCGTGGGTGATCGTAAGAGGCGACTAAGGGTACAGGGGCTTATTAAGTGATTTTTGGGCGATGTGGTTGGAGACCCGTCACCAAAAACATTTATTATTACCATCTTTTCCCCAATCAACTTCCAAAAGTGGCTGAGGAATTTTTCATTCCAAAGCTCTGGCTACCCCGTTAAGGGATTTATAGCCGTGAGTATATGTTTGTATGTATTTCACATTATAGGTTTGAAACATTTATTTACTACTAAAAAAAGTGTAAAAATTCTGCGGCCACTTTAATAAGTTGATGGGGAGAAGATAGCATGAATCATGCATGCATGAATAATGTATAGTTATGGATCTCCAGCCATATCGCCCAACAATTATTAAAAATGCCCAGTGCCCTCAGTCACCTAGTATACAACATATGAAACAAATGGGGTCATGCCATTCTAAACCAACACTATACAGCACATACATACATTTACACTTACATACATATATATTAAATCAAATGGCTAGAAAACCTATGTTATACCAGCATAGTATACATTTCATACATATACACTTTTCACAATCATCATTTAAACTTACCAGTATGAGATACTTTAAGTGTGTCCCAGGAATGGACAGCATTGTCATCAGCGCCCGCCAGCAGATAGCGACCGCTGAGCGATAATGCTGAAAAAGATACGTGTGTCAGCAAAATTTAGGACTATTTAATTAATAGACTAAATAGGAACATGTTACTAAAGGAAGTAAACTAGAAGTCTGTATCCATCCATCTATTGCCCATCGAATCCACTATCTCAAATACACACATCAAAAGTGTCTAGGGATCAGCATATATTTTTGCAATAACTTTCCTCCTGATTGAGATTAATTACAATTTTCTTTAAGAATTCATCAAATAAAGTGTTTTCGTTTGTCTACAGTAACGATAAACCAAGTCACCTTTGCATTAATAAAGAAAATTACCATATTCCTAATAAAGGGATTTTGGACATTTGAACCACTAACATTAAAGTTTAAAAAAAATACTGTAACAACAATTTTTTTTTAAATTTTATTGGGTAATTTAAACAATTAATAAAATCCGTGTTTCTACCGCGAACACTACACACACCAGAACATCGGTTTGGCATACTCAAAATGAGTTCATCCAAATCACGCTATGGAATGGCTGCCCATGTCCGTTGCAACAACAAAAAAAGGTCTTCTTGCTACTGGATACCCTCCATATTCGGCAGAGCTCTTCTCTGTAGCATATCCCATGCATGCTCAATCGGGTTCAAGTCTGGCGACTGAGCAGGCCAGGGCAGGACATTGATGTTAGCTGCGGCGAGAGTCTGTCTTATAACTCTTGTGGTGTGCGGTCGTGCATTATCATGCATTAACTGAAATAAGGGACCAATTTGCACTTGTAGAGGTACGATGACGTCTGATACAATCGTCTCAGCATACATTTGAGCGTTGAGGTTGCCTCTGATCCAAATCAATTCAGTTCTTCCGCCGATCCAAATACCATACCATGATGGTTCCACCACTATAAGGATGGACTTCCTGGCAAGATTTTAATCGCTGTTGGCGTCCAGGGGTTTTCCAGTGTCGTATACGTCTTGTATCCGGTCTCATACCAAAACGAAACTCAACAGAAAAGCACACGAAATGCCATTGTTCCTTTGCCCAATTTTTGTGTTCAAGCGCCCATTGATATCGAATCTTACGATTGTGCATTGCTATAGGTGGTACTCGTAGCGGTCTTCGGGAATGAAGGTTTACTTCATGCAAGCCGTTTCTGACTGTTTGGTCGCTAATTAAGTTCCCTGAAGAGCGATGAAACCTCACGACCAACATCATTGCGGATTTTTTTTAGCTCTTCGATCTGTGATTTGAATGTATCGGTCTTGTCTCCGTGTGGTGCAGCGATACCGTCCTCCATGGCGCTCAGCCGCGGCACCAGTACTTCGATAACGTGTCCAAAGTCGACTGGTAACACTCTTGTCACTCACTCACTTGTATTCAGAGCTAAAGCCACAGTACGTTGCCGGGAACCAGCTTTTATCATTCCCACCGCTCTGAGCATTTTTTCCCTGCTTAAATGACGTCGCCGCTCCATAATAACGTTGGTTTTAATCACTAGTAGGGAAACAGTAGCACTAATATGTTTTTCAATGCGTTGTATGTTTTTATAGGGAAAATATTGATAGCTGATTTTCATCTTTTACTCGAATTTGATTGATAGTTCCTGTTTCAAATTATGAAATGTACCAAAAAAGGATCAATATAAATTTATAAAATCATAAATTTATTACGAATCCACATCTCAATCTCAAGAAATCTGCATAAAAATGCTTAGTGATAAGATAACTTTGATTGATTAAGCTTATCACATAACCGTTTAATGTCATTAAGTTTCTTACTTACTTATGCCTATTATTTCCATTGTGGTAAGCTGACGCTATCGATCGCCATTATGCACGACCCTGACAAATCAATCTTGTTTACCTCCTATTAATTATTTTTCTCATATATTATCTTTAATTCTTCTCACTTCGGGCCCCCGCCTTTATATTAACGTTCTCAATCTGATCTTCAAACGTTAGGCGTGGAGGTTCCATACTTACTTACGGATAGTAATAAGAGCTCCGATAGTAAAATAAAAATTGTCCTTACAAAAAATATTAAATTTACTGCCTAAAATACTAAATTTCCGACTACTTTTGTCGGAGTAAAAATGACGCAACGACCGAATGACATACTTAAATCTTCGAAAAATTAATATGTCTGTTTATTGCCACAATACTTTTCTACCAAGTAAAATTATGTTCTACCGATAACAGTGGTTTGTAATTTTTACCTTTACTTGCCTACAAGTTATTCATAAATTACACTACCTGTTTCATAGGGATTATGCATTAAAGGTGCTCGCTCCGCTGCGCTTCTCTCGCTCGTTTTATACATAACCTAACCTAACCTAGCTAAATGTGACCTAACTTTTCTTCACCTGCAGGGGGCTTTAGAACCCTCAACCCCCACAACCGATAAACTTGTCGGAGGTTCAGTATTTGATTCGGAAGTTTAGTTTTATTACTCGAAGTTAAATAATTTAAATTAGGAATGTTGAAATGGTTTGGACTTATAGAGAGGATGGTTGACAGTGAATTGGTGAAAGAGAACTATAGAGCCAATGTGGAAGGTAATGTTAGTAGAAGACGACCTCGGAGGACACATTTGGATCAAATAGAAAATGTGCTCTAAAATGCAGGTGTCCGAAGTATGAAGAATAAAAATAGGTAAAAAAACTTTTTAAGTTAAACGGTTTTATTATTAACATACAAAGCAATGTTTAAGATAAATGTACTAAAAACCTAAAAATAATAATAAAATAGATACAGTAGTGGGAATTATATACATATGCATAGACTAGACTAAAATAAAACCGTGGGGCTCGTCAATTGTCTACAAATTATCGACTTAATGTGCGATAGAAGAAACGTTTAATTCGTCGTTGGGCAGTTGGCCCGCAGACGGTGAGGAAATTACTTTCTATTTTCTTGCTCATGGAAATTCCAATAGTAATACACTCCATGTAAATAAAAGAGATGTTTCAACTAGTTTCTCGTTGGAAATTTACACTGCTGGCTGGCGATGAATCGGTTCACTGCTCGCAGTTTGTCTTTAATCGACAAAACATATGATAAAAGTACTACTCGCTCAACACTATGAAACCCTAAAACTCGCTTACAATCGAGATTGCTAGCTTGTTTCCACATTCTGCCCTATTTATAACATGTCCATCGTTGTCGGTTGAACAACTGCCCAATTATAGAGTAACATTACAAAACAAATATTTTAATCAACGATTGTAGACAATTGACGTGCCCCACGGTTTTATTTTAGTCTAGTCTATGCATATGTATATAATTCCCACGACTGTATCTATTTTATTATTATTTTTAGGTTTTTAGTACATTTATCTTAAACATTAGTCTGTATGTTAATAATAAAACCGTTTAACTTAAAAAGTTTTTTTACCTATTTTTATTTTCTGGTTTTTATTTCGCATTCCGTTTAATTCATATAGTGCTTCATTATTGCAAGGTTTCTTGCCCGTTAGTTTAT
Organism: Bedellia somnulentella; assembly: GCA_963576735.1. Taxonomy (NCBI): domain Eukaryota; kingdom Metazoa; phylum Arthropoda; class Insecta; order Lepidoptera; family Bedelliidae; genus Bedellia; species Bedellia somnulentella. Next base: position 18,195,913 of record OY755170.1, read on the forward strand.
TGCAGTCCAACTCCTCGCGCGCGTTTTAACCTTTAACATTAACTTAGGTGGTGTACCGCTAACGACGTATAATTTTTAGCCACCCTAACGCCACACAGTCCTCAACACGATACAAAATCTTGACTTGGGTGGTGGATTCAGGCTGGATTTATCAGATACCTAAATTAATTACAGATTCAATTTCTAAATTTAAATCTTATTATTATATGCCATTTAGTGGCTGCGCCCATCTAAAATATTGATTTGGTATAGTGCACTGTATGGCGACCATCTTAGATTTTAATTTTGCACAGTGAATTGTATTCTACTTGTTGAGACCTTTCATTTGATACCCATGTTGATGGGATTGATATAAAACCTAAGTTATCCGCCATTTTGTAGAGGCCGCCATCTTGGATTTTAATTTAATATAGTACATTGTATTCTACTGGTTGAGCACATTCATTTGATACCCATATTGATGGGATTGATAAAACCTACGTTATCCGCCATTTTGTAGCGGCCGCCATCTTGGATTTCTATTTTTATAGTATATTGTATTTTGCTTGTTGAGCCCTTTCATTAGATACCCATATTGATGGGATAAATAAAACCTAAATTATCCGCCATTTTGTAGCGGCGGCCATCTTGAATTTATAGTGATAATGAATAAATATAATTGTATTGTCACCAAAATCCAAAGTGTATACAAAATCTCAGATTAATCGGTTGATAGGAAGAGGGTGAAATTTGAATTACTTAATTTGACCCAAGAATAAAACAAACGGGGTGAGCTAAATAAAACCGTTTAAAATTAATAAAACCGTTTAATAAAAAACCGTTTAATAAAAGAGCATGTTTGAAACGATTGATGGACGTGAATGAAGCTATAGAGTCGATAGTCTCTGCCTACCCTAATCGGAACTAACAGAGTTAGAATATGTATGTATGTATGTATGTTCCATACGCTCTATGTGCCCAAACCACCCTAAAATTTCTTTTTCTATCTTGCTTGCTACGTTATCTTACACACCTAATCGTTAACGAATCACACTATGTCTCACTCTGTGACACAAGCTTGTGGGAGTCATGTTAGAGCGCACACTACTGCGGACTCAAACGCACATAGCAGCGTCTCACTCATATTCCTACATCGCGGAGTGTAAATGTTTTTCGAGTTAAGGGCCTCCCTCGAAAATTTCACTGATTTTGGTAGTTTTCAAATCAAACTCAATGAAATCCGCTCAATAAAACAATCACACCCTAAATAAAATATATGTTCAAGTTCAATATGTTTTCTTCAATAATGACGGTTCATATTTCGTTTTCGATAATAATCGACTAAGAAAAAATAATATTTGTGGGGGGCTTTTTTATCATGAAATCTGATACTGCTGTCGGAATACTGCATATATGTTATCGATTACCTAACATTTGCGTAGACAACTGAGTAATCTATCATTGATATGATATTTTTTTTCTAGTCTTATCCTAATTATGGAGTTACAAAGCATTTTCCCTTCATTTCAATTTCAATGTTCAGCGGGTCCCTGCGCGGAGAACGGGTGGCAGATGGCTGTTAGCCTTCATGCGCAGAGCTTGTGTCGGATTTTTCTGTAATAGCTGCTTGCCACTTCCCGCGCTTTTTTGATATTTTATTTTGGTTGTGCGCAACATAGTCGCTTGTTTCGTTTTACATTATAAGTTTGTTCACAATCGTAATATTATCGTTAATTTCACCCACTAATATAAGAACGAAATGGTCCAACGCATGAAGTGTTATGGTCTATGTAGCAGTATATGCTCTTTTGTTTATTTCTTTACACGTAAAATATTTTTTCTTTATTTTCTTTCGGTTATGATTATGATGATAAATGCATTATTAAAAATACTGCGAATTATTCTGTTTTGTGAATACGCTCGTTTTATCCTAATGTTCCGTAAATCTAGCTGAAACAATTATTATCATTTTGCTTTAAATTTATGTGATGTTTTTACATCTCTTTTTAGTAATATTTCTACTTTTTTTTAAATAATAAAAAATATATTAAATAAGTTGCATTCAAACCGTTCTTCGAATAAATTATTTTGATTCATTTTCTTTTATTAATAACATTAACATAAACGTTCACGCCGTTTATCCCCGAAGGGGTTGGCAGAGGTACCAATACTCCTGAACTCACATGGCAAGCGCCATCTAGTTTCCAGAGAAGGTACCCACGTTTTGCTTAGACAGTGTACTCACGTGATAGGGGGAAGGCCTATCGCCGTTTTTTGAACGAATACACTGTCACTTGACTAAGTACAACTCAGCCATGTGGGTTTCCTCACGATGTTTTCCCTCACCGTTAGCAACCATGATAAATTAACCACACATATGACTTTAGAAAAGACAAATTGGTGTAGGCCCGTCCCAGGATTGGAACTCACGCCCTTCTGTTTTCGGGCGGGTGTTCTACCCACTGGACTATCATGTCGCTCATCAGTGGCTGAGAAATTAAAAGGGTCTCCAACCGCATCGCCCAAAAATCCCTTAAAAAGCAAATCTCTAATTAAGTAAATAAACAAATACAAAAGACGCATATTTATAGTCCCCTTCTAACAAAAAACTATAAGGTTTCCAGGAAGGTAAAAAATACAGAAAATGCTATTCAAGACCTTACAGATGAAGTTACGAACCTTTTAGACACCGGAAAAAAAGCTATAGGTATTTTCCTTGACTTAAAAAAAGCGTTTGATACCATCTCTCTACGCATTTTAACTCGTAAATTGGAAAAACTAGGGATTAGAGGCACATTCCTCAATTTGATTCAGGATTATCTTAGGAACAGAACACAAAGAACGAAGCTAAACAAAACATGTTTTAGTGAGGACCTGCCAACAACTGAATATGGAATACCCCAAGGAAGTGTAGTAGGCCCGACTTTGTTTCTAGCGTATATAAATGATTTAACAAATCTTAATCTTTTGAACGGTCGAGTCTACTCTTACGCCGATGATACAGCACTTATAGTTCATGGCACCAATTGGCAGGATACTTTTGCATTAGCTGAATCAGGTTTTAGACAGGTTCTTCAATGGCTTCAAATTAATAAACTATCCTTAAATGTTAACAAAACGAATTATATAGCATTTAGAATACGAGAATGCTCTAAGCCTAAATTTAATTTAAATATCAAAGCTCATATTTGTAACTCTAATGACGTCATCAACTGCTCTTGCCCTGTTCTCCAACCAGTAAGTAATATAAAATATCTTGGCGTTACTCTAGATCAGAACCTATCTTGGTATCCTCAATTGGATCTAGTAGCTAATAGAGCCAGAAAGCTAATATGGCTGTTTAAATATTTACGCAACATAGCCGACTACCAGCTGCTGAAATACATTTATATCACTCTAATACAGTCTGTTTTGCTCTATTGTATATCCGTGTGGGGAGGGACTTTCAAGACTAAATTTTTATCAATCGAGCGCGCTCAACGCTCTCTCCTTAAAATAATATTATTTAAGAATAGAAGATATAGTACAAACCAGCTCTATTCTGAAGCAGACCTTCTAACTGTTAGAAAGTTGTACATTCAGCAGTGTATTCTTAAGAGACAAAAAACAATTGCATTAGATGAAAAATATTTGCAAAAGCGCAATCCCTATAGCGTAATAAAGTTTAAATCTCCACGCACTGTATTTGCGACTAGGCAATATCAATGCCAATCCGCAAAGTTATATAACAAAATAAATAAGATCTTAAATATTTATCAATTAAATTACAAACAATGCAAAATTAAGATAACAACGTGGCTAAAAAGTTTAGACTATAACCAAACGGAATCACTTTTCACTTAACATATATAAATATATACATACATCCCACATACACATCCAAAATCGCACTACATACACATAGACCTACTCTCACACACACAAACACGCATTCATATACACACACACACACACCCACACACACACACACACAAACAAACACATCACGCACACTCAGTCACAATTAAATTTACCACTTAAAACTAGTTAAGAAACTAAAAATAATAATTATACTAAAGTTGCAATACAAAACAAATATTATAAATTTTAGTTGTTCACAGTTTCAGTACACATACTTTAGCTTCTTTGTTCTTTTGTTTTCAATGGGCCTAACAAATGGTATATAGCAAATCCCACTTACTTATATTGAGATTAAAGGCGACTTTCGCAAGTGCAACTTAATTATTTAACTGATAAGAAATGGACGACTGACATTATTTTTTTTTCAAAGGTAAAAAGTTTTAACATGTTTAATTATTAAATTGTATTGCAAACTGATGTTTTTGAAAAATTACTACTTATATTAAACCTTGTAACGTAATTCGCATACGGAATCACGGTATCCCCTAACACAGGCTTTGTATAGCTTAACAGGGGGCCGAAAAAAAAAATGTATAATACCTACTTGGCTTAATAAAGAATATTTTGATTTGATTTTTGATAATATTTATGAATTATTATTATGAATTATATATTATTGCTGTGTAGTGTCGGCTTAGAACAGCACTACCCCATTTCTTCCGGTGGGTGTACGTAAGAGGCGACTGGTAGTATTTACTAAATGCTTTTTCCTGTTTTATAATTTGTGCCGATTTTTTATTCAAGTGTGACTTTTGGACGTTGCGATAATAGCACGTTACGATATTTCTACTGCCATCCACGAACACTTTGTTGTGTCGGCTAAGAATAAGATAATCCCCTTTTACTTGGTTTCACATGAAACCCACTATCACGAGTTTTCTTCTCGACATATTCCCCTCCTATATTCCGAAGGTGTCATAAAAAGTAGTTTTGTGAAATTAAAGTTTTTGTTTTAGTTATTTTAATTACAATAATTATATTCATCCAAGCGAGACATAAATTATAATATCAATACGCACGTCGCGATTCTACAACGTAGTACGAGACTATTTCCATAGATGGCGCTTAATTTATGGTTATAATAGTTACTAGTGAGTCACTAGATGGCTTATTTTATGAGTTTGATTAAAGGTGAGGAAACGGCAGGGGGGAAGCCCAAATGCCGTTTCAAGGTTCTCACTTTTTCGGGGGACGCCCTTAAGCATAGATACAAATTATAAGTTGGTACACAGCAGGGTGTACTGGCCTGTATATCTTTGCTGTTTCCACAGTGGTGACCCCTCGATAAGAACACACGCTTCTTTCTACTACATTTCTCGATCTACCCGCAACTTCCTACCTCCTCCTAGCTTTGATATTGTCGTATCGACTAGGAGGGGAGTACTGTGGGAGTCATGTTAGAGCGCGTCACTACTGCGGACTCAAACGCACATAGCAGCGTCTCACTCATATTCCTACATCGCGGAATGTAAATGTTTTTCGAGTTAAGCATAGATACAAATTATAAGTTGGTACACAGCAGGGTGTACTGGCCAGTATATCTTTGCTGTTTCCACAAGCTTATATTAGAAAAACTTCTAATCATTTTTTTCACTGTATTGACTCTATTTTCATGCTTCTTTGGCGACATACAACACTCGCTAAACTGGAATAAGAACATCGGATTCGAACACCAACTGATTTAAAAACAACAATTCCAATGATAAAGTAATTATTGGTGCTCACCACAGCTGGTAAACCCGCAGTTGCCGGGCGGCGTGTAGTGCCCCAGCTGCTGGTCGCTGCGCAGGTCGAACAGGCGAGCCGTCTTGTCCTCGGACGCTGTGGCAAACGCTTGCCCGCTGTTGTGGAACTAGAATATGAAGCTTTATGAAATCGTAATTGAAGCGTATTGCCTGTGGTGGCGCTAAGATTATTTTAAGCCGTTAGCCTCTTGCCACTGCTCAATATAGACCTCCTAAAAGATTTTTAGATTAAACAGTTTTTTTCTGTCTATGTTGCAGAGATACGAGTTTAAACGGTAATAGATCTGAGGAACCACAAAGTATTCGCTCATCTTAAACGGTCCATGGCTATCCGTGCTCGTCGAACCATAAACCATAGAAAATAATGTTAAGTGAAGCGTATACTTACACACACACTGTTGACATCAGCTTCATGGCCAAAGAAGGTTTGTTTAGCCTTCTCGTCACGGATGTCCCATAGCTTGCAGGTTCTGTCCACGGAGCCCGTGACGTATGACTTCATATCTACGATTTTCAAAAAAGAATTTCAATATAATTATGGTAATTTTGAAGACAGCTGTGTAGTGTCTTAGCTAGCTAAGAATAGCACTCCCCCATTTCTTCCGGTGGGGGTGCGTAAGGGGCGACTAACGGCATTGGAGCTTTTAAGAGATTTTTGGGCGATGCGGTTAGAGACCAATTACCAACAACCTTTATTCATTATCTTTTCCACACGCAGCTTCCTAATTTCTAATTCCTTAGATCTTCCCTTCAAGGGATTAATAGCCATGAGTATGTATGTAATTTAGAAGAGTTGGTCAGTGGGAATAGTACAACTTTACAGCTTCACAAACTAATATGATAGGAAACACTGTAACGCCTATCTATCCTGCCAATATAAATAATCTACATTGTGCTGTTCATTTTATTATTAGATGAATCCTAGAACTTACAGAATGTACTTTCTATCATAAGATATAAAGTTATTTCTTCGGTATTTTCTACTTTTTCTTTTATTATATTCTGCTGGCTGCGTCTTAATGCAAACTCCACTTATTAAAGTAGACATTCAAATCGACCTGATAATGTACGCACAAAAAGTTTTAGACAATGAAAGATCAAACAAACGGCTGTAAAAGACAACATTTATACCACTCAGGTCATCAAAAGAATGATTTGGCTAACAAGGCATGGCATTATTACAAATGTAACTCCATTAATATAGATGGAATTATTATATATTAAGGATGTATGTATGTTGTTAGATCGACCGAAAGTACTTACTTAATATATTTCTCACGCAGCCGATTAATGGCATACCGCAATGAAAATGTATGGCACGCTCAATGTAAGGTGACTATCTGTATATAAGCTAACACGAATCAATAAAAAAATGAAGAAATATAATCACCTGGGTTCAAAGAGATGCTGACCACGTCTCCTGCATGAGCGTTGAACTCTGTTTCGCGGACGCCTTTCTCGAGATCCCAAACACATCTGGAATTGTGAATAATGTAAGTTTCAGATAATATATATTAATACAACATCAAGTTTTTATAAATTTAATGTTATTTGTTTTACCTTCGTTATTTACCAAGCTAACATCATTGAAATTTAATTTTATAAATTTACATTAGATTATACAAATGTGTGAGCGAGTTTTTAATGACAAGCAGATAAAGTATCCTTTCAAAAAGGCCAAATTTATGATAAGGATTAAATTATTATCCTATACTTGTGAATTTGTCTGTTTTTCTGATATAGTGATTATGATTGTGAGTGTATGTTTTACTTCCTTTATATATACATGTTCTCTCGCCTTCGGTTCTCATTGGGGTAGTCAGAGGCTATCGATATTTCTTAAAAAAGACTAAACCTATCAAGTAATCAAATAAAACCAAACAAGTAAAACTCTCTTCAAAACGTACATCTTCATATCCCCAGATCCCGTCATGATGTGCGAGTCGTCCAGGAACCGGCAGCTGCTGAGGAACCCCCCGTAGTCGGCCAGCTCGTGCACCATCTTGGCATTTTTGTTGTAACTTTTTGTGATCGTGATTAAAGGTAAATGTTTTGCTGTCTACCTTTTAAAAAAACCAAAATTGTTAAACCCCCTACAAAACTTACATCTTCATATCCCCAGATCCCGTCATGATGTGCGAGTCGTCCAGGAACCGGCAGCTGCTGAGGAACCCCTCGTAGCCAGCCAGCTCGCGCACCATCTTGGCGGCCCCCGTGGCGTCCCGGTTGTTCACGTCGTAGATCGTGCACATGTTGTCCATTCCACCGCACGCTGTAGCAGACAATAATAAGCATCATTATTAATATAACAAGGTGGCAGGGTCGCCATGCAATGTATCGAATCAAAGACTTGTTTACTCTTGGAATTTATGTTTAGTACTAACTAAAGACTTAACACTAAGTTACATTATATAATGGCAAGAGGGGACAAGATGCGCTCACACTACATTACAGTAAGCATAAATTGATGCTATACGGTATCCCATAAATATTGATTTGAGTATCAGAAATCAATATTATCCATAAACTAAAAAGGGGTTTCAGGTGCATGCTAGTGTGGGTATTTATCGGTAATGGTAATGGCTTTGTCTTTCCCCATTAATGTTGAGCGTAACGTATTTTGGGCCCTATGAGTTCGAAGGGTCTGATGGGTTTGCAACCTGTTTCTAATTTCTTTGTGTCCCAAATATTCTAAACATTTGTTACGGCTCAAACAAAATGCGAATATATTGAATTCTGTATTATTAATCAATCTTTTCATGCATACCGTTTCATGCTTCACACGATGGACGCCTGCCTTCATAAGCACATTCTCTTTCTGATTAAAATATGTTCAACGTGCTCACTCATATTACCATTGTTGTAGCTGCAAAACGGCTGTACTACAGATTAATGCCGTATTGAAAAATTTACTATTACTAACCTGCCATTGTAATACTAGCATTATAGTGCCAATAAATAGAAAAACAATGACGTACATTTGCCTTGCATGAAAAGCGGGCGTGTACAACACGATAATAGTAGAATTATAAATCCCTAGAAAGGGTAGCCAGTGCTAAGAAATTAGAAAATTCAAAGCCACTTTTGGAAAAGTTGTTTGGGGAAAAGACGGAAAAATAAAAATCTCTTAAATACCGTTAGTCGTCTCTTACGTACACCCGCCGGAAGTAATGGGGTAGTGCTATTCTAAGCCGACACTACACAGCAGTGTATATAGTTATATTAAGTTTATGCAGTTGTTATACCGACGAAGTTTCCAGAAGGTGCAAAGGCGACGCTCATGACCCAGGCGGAGCGCAGTGGGATGACCTGCACCTTGTTGCCGGTCCAGGTATCCCAGATGATCAGCTTGCCGTCCAGAGACCCCGTCACGCAATGTCTGCAGGTCACAACATATTAACCATCTTATTATTATTTTATTGCCTTTGGAAGATTAACAGACTGAACCGATCTCTGAATTGATTATTCAAGCTGAGAACGACTTAAGTATCGTTTTGTCTCATTCAGTTGTTAAGATTTCAATGCGACAGAACGATACTTAAGTTGTTCTCAGCTGGAATTCTCAATTCAGAAATCGGGCGTAATACCAACAATATAATACTAATTAAGAATACATAATGCCATTCACAAAACTTCACCTATAGAAAAATTACACAATACTTACAGAACTAACTTACTTTTGCTATTAAATACTCTACAAGTTTTGCTGGAAAGTGAATAATGTGGCGTGGCTTTGGAGTTATGGCAATAAACTAATATTTACTAGCATCGATTGAAAGATAATCGAATTAATAATTAAACTTACTCTTTTCAGTCACTATATGTATCGACTTGTTTTAAGATTATAAAAGTAGCATGCGATTCAAAAACAATCAAGTTATAGAAAGAAATCGAATTAAATAAATAAACAAACGTTTAATTGTCGAAGCCAACAGAATAGCCCCGAAACTGATGGTAATGACTTAGGATTATGAACTGGAACACTACAAAATATTCGGTCAATTTATAAATCTAAATATTATTACGACCTGTGTAATTTGATTCATGCAGATAATAAACATGATACTTTTAGTGGGTTTGAATTTGAACCCGTAACAGTAACCTTCAGGCTCGGATGATGAATAGACTACGTCTGTCGTCAAATATTTTTTTATTTTAAATTGAAATAAATAAAATATCCATAATCCACAAGAGATAATAATTATTATGAATGGCATAACTATCAAAAACATGAATAAGATAAATTAATTATAATGAATTTCGTAATGAAATAGTTAAGATAATAACAACTATCACATACATTTCGTTATGATCGCTTTGCATAATATTAAAAATAGTTTGTTTAATATGATCGCTATTGCTTACAATAATTAATTTATATAGTATTAAGATATTGTACGTGGTGTCGTTAAACAACTAGTCTTACCACTCTTAATATCCGCTTAACCGGAAAATATCGAACTATGATATAAATGCATAACAGACATAACATATGCTCACGGCTATAAATCCCTAGAAGGGGTAGCCAGAGCTAAGGAATTAGAAATCCCTCAGCCACTTTTGGAAATGTGAGTGGGGAAAAGACGGTAAAAGTAAAGGTTGTTAGTGATGGGTCTCCAACCGCATCGCCCAAAAATTCCTTAAAAGCCCCAATACCGTTAGTCGCCTCTTACCTACACCCATCGGTAGAAACGGGGTAGTGCTATTCTAAGCCGACACTACACGGCAAATGCATTCTGTCATAATACCAGATTAGTGATGTAGTGTTCTACCACACATCAAACATGGTAAAAATAAAACCTACACGAACCATATGTTACCCGGTTACGAAGAAGAAATAGAAGGTTATGATCATCTGTTCCGTCATAACATCTCTATCATTAATCACATTGGATAATTGAGGTATCGGTAGAAACGTTTTGACCACGTATATTTAGTAAGTGGGTGAGGTATGTATAATACAATAACAGTACTGAATACTATCTTTTTATCCATTAATTAAAAACTATTAATTGCTGTGTTCGATACTGATCTCATATCAACTATAAGCCCAATTGGATACCTATAAATTGTTAAATACAAGAAGCAAAACTAACCTTAAACCTGACCACAAAAACAGGGCAATAATTCATACAAAATCTGTCAGCATATTACTTCTCACGTAACGTACTCCCTCCCATGCAACACAATTTTCGAGGGCGATCAATGGGGCAGGTAGGTATATTTTAGTATATACATACTTACTGTATATATAGTAAGATATTAACTATGAAAGTAAGCTAGTTAAAATGTAGTACCTGGAATCTCCGCTATAATGGACCGAGTTGACCTTGTTGATGTGTCCTTTCAACGATTTCTTTACGGTTAGGCGTATCTTCGGTACATCGCCCAAGTCGCTGCATTTCTCAGCCAACTTTGCATCGGCTCCCTTTGCTTGTTCCGCCTGAGGTCAACATATAATAATGACTAAATTGCTGTAGATACAAAAAAAACGTTGCTTGATTTGCCAGCTGGCTAATACGAAAACTTTCCCTGCCCTGGCTCTGTAAGGCTAGCTAAGAAAAACAGACGCTTTTAATATAATCCTAAAGTTTTCTAAAAATCTATGTACTGACTTGTAATACCCACAATATTGCTATACAAAATGACGTATCAACTCTGTCCTACTGTCTTAGATCTGTGCAGCGTCGGTTTTAAATAGCAATATCCCATTTCTTCCCACGGGTGGCGTCCGAGGCGACTAAGGGTATGAGGCTTTTTAAGTGGCTCTTGGGCAATGTGAACGGATAACCATCACCAACAATACTTCTTGAGTAATTGATATTTCTAAGTCTCTATTTGAGTATATTTATATATGTATATGCCTGTCTTGCAACACAACACAACTCAACAGTTTTAGTTAAAGCTATTGTTTCCTTACCTTACATTGGGCTATCAAATCAGTGAGCTCCTGTTTCAGGGCCGTGATCTCCGGGTCCTCCTTAACCATGATGCCTGATGATGAGAAAAGTGAGGGAGAGAAAACGGGTTTCCGACTGCACCGCCAATACTGTAATGCAGAGGGCAGGCGCGACCTCTACTCTAACAACGACTCAAAGCCAATTACTGTAATTGGATATACACTGGTGAAAAGAAGCTTTATATGTGCTATAGGTTTTATGAATTTCTTACTTACACACTGAACTCAATGTTTTTGGGTTACTCTGAAGTTTTATCTCAGCGGATAAATAAATATATAGTAGCGTATCTACACGACAATATGGTATTATGGTCTTCGAAGGTTTTCCTGTTTTATGCGGGAGGCTCCGTCCAGCCTTTTTTCAGATAATCTATGGTATCTGCCTTCCTTTGACGTCATTTGGCGTTCAACTATTTGTAATATATATGTAACCAATGTAAAGTATAAAAAAATCAGTTGAATGTGTAATACAATAAGGAGCTGACTAATCAAACCATTGGTTATATGGCGGATGCCCTACATTAGTTAACCTTTAACACTACCCTACCGTTTACTATACTTATGTCACCTTCTCTTTTAGACTCCATTTGCAAAAAATAAAAATATAATTTTACCATTTGAGTTTACCATTTTAACATAACATAACATAACATAAATGTTCACGCCGAATATCCCCGAAGGGGTTGGCAGAGGTACTAATACTTATTAGTTTACCATTCTAATGCAATATTTTTCTATGTTGGTTGTTGAACACCTACTTAACGTGAATATTATTAATTGATCTTACCATCCAAGCTTCATCCAAGGGTTCGGTGGTCTGGAAGATATCGATTTTAGTGAAAAGACCTCAAATTTTACTTTTGCTTGTATAAGTGTTTTTTTTTAAGTATATCATTTGTGATGCGCAATAACGTGTTTTCTGTTATATTTTATTAGATTTTTTTGTTTCTTTTTGTACCAATTTCTACTTTTATCATTAAATATTATATTCATATTCTGCTGTGTGGTGTCGGCTTAGAATAGCACTACCCCATTTCTTCCGGTGGGTGTACGCAAGAGGCGACTAACGGTATTGGGGCTTTTAAGGGATTTTTGGGCTATGCGGTTGGAGACCCATCACCAACAGCCTTTATTTTACCATCTTTATTCCCACACAACTTTCCACAAGTGGCTGAGGAATTCCTAATTCCTTAGCTCTGGCTACCCCTTCTAGGGATTTATAGCCGTGAGTATATGTATGTTATATTATAATATAATTTTCATCACATTATAAACAGCTCTTTTTTAACTTGCAATGCTTCATCTAATATTGCAATGCAGCAATTCAAAAGATTTTGATGGCGATTTAAAGTAAGGATTCACTGAGCAGTTTTCATACCATTAAATCATAACATCGGCCATGACATTCTAATTCCGTCGTATACTCTCAAGGGGTGACAGAAGAACTTATCTTCTAAATATCAGATTATGTATTGGAACTAGGGAGTGCAATCTCGGTATTGCAAGATCTCGAAATACCGAGATCTCGCACTTATTTTGCAAGATCAATCTTGCACCCAAAATCATACGAGATCTCGCAAGATTTGCAAGATTAGGCAACGTGTTCCTTGTCTATTCTGGAGCGGTCGCTTATAAAACTAGGTAGGCTTATACAACTACTTCAGTAACTTTGAAATGCTCATAGCCTCCAGTTAGTCATTAAAAACTGTCAAGCTTTTCCGTAAATCACTCACAAAGAACAATGTTTTGCAAAAGTACATAACTAATGACTTTCACGATTACACATTATAATTAAGACAACTATTGACTTTTGGATATTTAATCGCGTTTTATGACATGATTTTTTAAGGCCCGACGTTTCGAAAACTTTTCAGTTATCATGGTGACGGGAAGACATGGGAAAAAACCATGTAATAAAACGCGATTAAATATCCGAAAGTCGATAGTAGTTTTAATATAACTAATGAGTTTGGCGAAAACATGCAGTTAGTACTCGACTGCAAAACTCCGAGACCAGTCTCGCTGATATCATCTCAATATTTAACAAATTGAAGACGTGCTTTGATTGACTTAGAGCCTAAATCAATGTTCCAACCTATCAAATTGGCAGTTAAAGTATTGTGTCGTTTTATCTACCGCTGAAACTATTTTGCGCTTCATGGTAGGAAAGTTGGAAAATCTCTCAACACGATTAGCGCTAAAAAGCTAGCTGATCCTATGAAGACTCGCATCGTGAGCGGGGAACCATTATGACTGCAGTTTTATTTTATTTAAAGATTCGGCCCCATATTATATGCATTTTAGGTCGCTCATTAACATTATGATGACACTTTCAGTTTGCCACCAAAATCTTTAGTAATAATAATAATTTAAAAAGCTGATTTAACGATTATGCCGGCAGCAGCAAAAAATTCCGTTCACATCAATTATATGTTTTGTTTCAATAATTCGCTCATGGAATTAAGTTTATTCATTTTTAGTAAAATATTTGTCATTATAAAACAAAACTTAGTATGTTTGCGAGATCTCGCAAAATACCGAGATCTTGCAAGATTAGACGTCCGCAATCTTGCAAATACCGAGATTGAGATTTTGCTGCAAGATTGCACACCCTAATTGGAACTAGCATTCAGAGGACATACTTTATGCCAGTGTACGGCTGCAAAGTGTGACTACACTGGATGTTATATTTACGGAATAGCAGGACAATCGCTGCATGTAGTTATAAAACCACGTGACTAAGTACAACCCACGATATTATCCCTTACCTTTAGCAACCTTGCTAAATTAACACCAGATATTTTATTTTATTTTGTTCAGGAATCGAACTTTAGCCTTTTATCATCTCAGAAGATGCTCTTATCTATATCTTAATAAAAAAACCAATGAGGTTTTTTAAGTCAATGGGAATTGTATTGAGTTAGCCTAAACTGTCTTAGAATAGCACTACCCCATTTCTTCCGGTGGGTGTACGTAAGAGGCGACTAACGGACTTGGGGCTTTTTAAGGAATTTTTGGGCGATGCGGTTGGAGACCCATCACCAACAACCTTTATTCTACCATCTTTTCCCCACTCAACTTCCAAAAGTGGCTGAGGAATTTCTAATTTGTCAGCTCTGGCTACCCCTTTTAGGGATTTATAGCCGTGAGTATATGTATGTATACTCACGTCTGTAAATCCTACAAAGAGGTAGCAAGAACTTCAGAATAGGTTGGGGAACGGTCCTTTACTCTTCAACTTTTCTCCACGCAAGTTCAATAAGTGGCCAAAATATTTTGAATTCTGAAGCTTTAAGTACCCCTTTTTGTGAATTGTAGCCGTGAATAAAGGTTATGTTAATTCATTTCAATTCATAAAAGTATGCAATATTCCATCTTATCTGTTGATACTTGTTTGGTGGTCCAACTACCTTATATTTGTTTACGACTATAGGTAAAATGTTCTCTCGTAAACAGACATAGCGGACCAGCAATTTTATTGATCGTCATCGTCAGTCAGCAAATAGCGTTGAACCTGGTTGAATCATGATTGTTTTGTTGTGCTCAGCGTGATTTGGAGCGTGGCGTCACGATTCGTCAACGTGCTAAGATCACTTTCTCTTGTCTAGGGAACTGTTATAGATTGGTCAGTTGATTGAACGGTACTAAATCATTATGACACCAATTTTTGCTCAGCACTGCAGTAATTCATGCCGTAGGCTTCATGCGTGGCAATTTAGGGTCTCAAGCCATCTTGTTAATCATAAAACTAAAAATAAATGTAATGGTAACTACTATAAACTTTTTAAAATATGTAAAATTCTGCCTGTCAGCCTGTAACATAAATACCTCTTATTAATTAACAACCATGACAGTCAAGAGCAGAATCTCACGAAGCTGAGTCATAGCTATGGCACGAGGTCGGTGTCGGCGGGCAGGCTGGAGGTACCCAGAGTAAATAATTACTACGGGGACAGGACGCTTAAAAAGCGATTACCGTACTTGATCAACAGTCTGCCCGAGTACATCCGCCTCGAGCCTAATAGACAAAAATTTAAAAACAAATTAAAAAAATATTTTCTTAACTCACTACCATAGATGTAACTAAATAAAAATTTATTAAAAGAGACTCTACCTGCAGAAAAACTGTAAAACAGTTTTGCAGGGCTTTGTTATAATTAAATGTAACCATTTATATTAATAAAGATTAATAACAATAATAAAAAAAATTGTCTGCTTTTTTGTTAATGTTCTTGATAAAGGCTTAGAAACATTCCCCCGTCTCCAAATGGATATTTGAATTGATCAAGATATACAACTTTCGAAGCAAAGCTTGAGTGATACAAATAATACTTATCACCAACAATCTTTTATTTCAACATCCTATCCTAATTATCCTCCAAAACAGTCTTAGCTATTAAACATTTCATAAACTCAGTCTCCATCGCATTCTTAAATATGCAAACACGGTAGATTTTTTGTGCGTTCTACAACATAAATGTTTTGACCGTAAGTTGCTAAGTACTACTACTACCGATCATTTCAACAGATAATAATCCTTCTTTTTCAGTTCAGTTTCAGTTTTGAGAGAGATTTTGTTCCCTATAAGGTGACAATATTTAGTAGATGTATGAAGAATGAAAGAGTATGCACAAAAATATTGATGGATGTAAACGAAGCTAGAGAGGTTTGCCAGGATCATACAAAGTGGTGATAAATAGTCTCTACCTATCTCAATGGGAAATAATGGGATAATGGCGAGAGTATATAAAGGTATGTATGTATTCAGTAGCAATAGGGTGCCTGAGGTTTTAAAAGTTCTGAACGACTGTCATATTATCCATTGCCAATGGATTTACGTAATAATATGAACTTTTTACCAATCGATACTGTCACATGATTAAATATTTCTGAAAACTGTGGGTTTCTACTCGAAGTTTTCCCTCATCGATATCACACCTCATAAATATACCACAAATATGAATTTAGAAACCACAGATTACCAGAGGCCGATTCAAGATACTAATATTGAACCCACGCCTCTCCGCTTAGAAGGCGGTGCTTTTTTCCATTAAGCTACCAAGGTTGTTATCTTACTTGTCATTGCGTTTATATATCAAATACATTGGATTGTTATGCAAGTCGGCAATCAATAATTTTTCCAGTAATTTTGATAACGACTTAACTCACTTATACGGTACAGTTACTATAATTCATTTAGTGACAAAACATTAATGTATTTACTTTAAAATATCACAAGCTCTCAATATCTCCAAATAATTATTCCTGTAGTTAAATTACTAAGTAATTTTAGTTTTTCTATGTAATATTTTGGCTTTATATAGCAGAGCTCAGTCACTTTCAAATAACGAAGATCAAAACATTAGTGGAAATGCTGGGCAATGCGATTGGAAACCCTTTTGGTTGGTTACGTGATAACCTCCTTTATTTTTAATACCTTTTCTCCTTGTAACTTCACAAGTTCTGGTAACCCCTAGTTAGGATTATATTAATTATAGAAGAAGGTTATTTCTATTGTTCAATAAGATCATTACTGCCTTCTAAGTAGTTCTATGGGAAGAGAGTATGGGTTCATATTATTGTGAAACAGGACACCACTAAAAGCTGTCTCGAAAGACGAATTTACTGGTGAAAACCAGTACCAGATTGGTTACCCTGATCATCAATATCAGGTGATAAAATCCTATTTCAACTCAAAAGCATAGTGACGCTACTTCTGCTAGCCCCTCGGTGATGACAGCGTAAAAATATTCATAAAACATGATAACATCGTTAAATTTCTATTCAGAGTAAACCAATATTTTGAATAAAAATACCAAAGCAAAATAGCTACTCTCAATAAAACGCTAATAAGTCGGCAACTCAAAGAGAAAATATTTTCATTTGAAAAAGTGTAGGAATTTGCGACTGGAATATTTCTCGTTTGAGTCCTTTTTACATCAAAGTTACTGGAAAAAAAATAAGAACTCATTTCAAATCTGTCATTGCAGCCATACCCGCCACTGAAATATGTTTTTTTGTGTACAGGTTTCGTTAATCTAGCTCCAGCGACGAGGTAGCCCGCTCCAGTTTTTTAGGGTATCGTAGTCAACAAGAAAGTTATCAGTTTGCACTTTGCGCGCGTCTGTCTGTATGCCCGTCAACGACATAGCTCGTAGACGCATGGTTCTAGAAAGTTTTCATTGGGTAATTTACCTTAATAAACTTTGGTGCGTCTCCTACATACAAGTTACTCATAAATTTAGATCAATGTTTGTGTCTATCTGAATAAAAATGTATTAGGTGGGTGTAAATTAAAAGTACAACTTAAACCAAAACTTAGATTTCATTAGTTAATACGTTGATGTGTTTCTTTGTAAATTTCTTTCTGGATGTTAATAAACACAATCAGACCTTAGTTGGTTTACAGAAACATAGATCGTGCTGGCAACACAATAAACATCATAATACTAACGAAACTAATGAGTACTTAAACCAAGCATGATGATATATTTTTTTAAATTCAAGGTTAATAAGAAATATGTCTTAGTATCAATTTAGTAGTGTGTTACATACTCTGATTTTGAGGTAAAAGGCGATTGTAGCGTAGCGTATGTACGAGTGCTAAAAAGGCAGGCAGAATAAGAAGAGATCGCTTTTAGCGATAAGACCGCCAATTGTACCTCACTGTAAACTGTTTGATCATATTATTATTTTTGTAAATTTGTGTTTGATGTGCAATAAAGAGTTATTCTATTCTATTCTATTCTAATAAAAGGGCACAATCGAAAAATATACGAATTTAAATGAATTGCCAAGATCATAAGTTAAAGAACTTTTGTTAACACGAAACCCTACGATGCGTTGGCCCGACGCGATCTTTACCGATTAAAAAAAATATTATAAATTCTCTCAACTGCATTTAGAAACAAATATCAACATTGGCTTCGTTTCTTTTTTACTACAACATACACGATAAAGTTTATCCGTTTGATCATAATATTTCTTGCCAAATAGCCAAGTGCGAGTCAGCTCATCTGGGGAAGGTTTCATTACAAGACACCAAGAGATGTTGATATCATTCCTTAGCTTACCTATATGCTTGCTACTAGGGCGGCATGTATTGTTAATTGTGCATTCATTAGACCCCAACTCTTTTTCATAGTACTTGTACCTATTAGATACAAATTTGTGCTTGTAGTATTGTAAAAAGTTCTAAATATCAAATACGTACCTCAAATTCTATAGTAAAGTTCTATATTTCAGTTTAAAAAGTAGTAAATTTTATTAAAACATACATATTTTTGGAACAAAGGTTCTTCGCTATATTTTTGTCGGTTATATTGATTGAGATCTACGTAATTTATATAGAATTTTCATTTATTTACATACATGCATACATACATATACTCACGGCTATAAATCCCTAGAAGGGGTAGCCAGAGCTAAGGAATTAAAAATTCCTCAGCCACTTTTGGAAGTTGCATGGGGAAAAGATGGTGAAAAAAAGGTTGTTGGTGATGGGTCTCCAACCGCATCGCCCAAAAATCCCTTAAAAGCCCCAATACCGTTAGTCGCCTCTTACGTACACCCACCGGAAGAAATGGGGTAGTGCTAAGCCGACACTACACAGCAATCATTCATTCAATCATTTATTTGCGTTCAAAGTAAAGGGGGTAGGAATAGGATTTTTACCATTTGGGTAGTTTATATCTTTCACATTATAAACTGTTACAAAGTATAGTTTGTAAAACCTCTATGTAATTTTCAAAGACTTGTAGGAAGAGTCCAAATTTTAAATATTGAAACGGTTCACAGTTCACATCTGCCTTTGAATAGCCAACTACAGATGAAAATAAATATGTATAACATACACAGAAAGTCAGACAGACTTTGTAAAGTCTAAGCTTTTTTATTTTGGCAATCGGCTACGAAACCTCATAAACGACTACGTACATATAGTTATATAAACATTAATTATATCCTTCTTCATATTGACATGCTTTATACTTGCCAAAATCATAACCCTATTTTTCCAGGTTAAAAGTGGTCCTTATATGGGCGCACTCTGTCGTATGATTTTAATAGTGTAAAACAAAATGATTTCCTTATTGCTCTGGTGGTTTGAGCCCTGTGCAGGTCCTGTGAATTTTCAAAAAAAAATTACACTCGATCTGTATTGTTGCAAGAGTTTGAATAGGTAATCCTGGTTCTTGTGTTGGACAATATGATTAAATTATGTCAAACTAGCGTTGGTTCGATCGGTTAGAAAATCGATAAAAAAAGTACGTTAAAATGTATAAAACGACATTCTATTGGTCTTTTTTTTATGTGAATGTAAAGAGGTTCTTGTTTCTTTTTCTCTTTACAAACACCTTCCGAATCAACGGTAGAGTCAGTAAGTTAGCAAGTAGTAATACATTTTGACGTGAAAAAAGTAAGTAGAATGTTTTTTTTTTCATGAAAACCGTTAAAATCTCATGTTGGGATTATTATTAATAAATAAAGGAAAGAAAAATGTCGACACTAGCGGGGATCGAACCCGCAACCTTTAATTATTAAAAAAAAGATTTTATTTTGAATAAAAACGTTCTATTTTGATATGTTGTCATGAGAATAAGTAAAGCAAGTTCCATTTCCATTTCGCAATTCCTTGAAAATACTGAAAGAAATCGACTGCAGAATAAACAGCTCGACTAAAAGTTTATCCTAGAATTTACATTTAAAATATTTTTCATCGCAACTGCTTGAAAATGAGGCCTTTTTTGACATAAACGAAACGTGTTCAAAATAGACGAAAACAGTGTGACTTAACGTTTCTTTACAAAATTTTAAATAATGTTGTAGATTCCCCTCATCTTTTAGATAAAATTTCATTCCGTATACCCAGACAAGGTGCTCGTAACAATTATTTATTTTCTGCTCCAAAACATAGAACTGTTCATACATGCAATAAATTCTTTAGACGTAGCGTTGATTTATATAATAAGGAATTTTCATCTCAAATTGATTTGTTTGAAAATAGTCGAAGCTCATTTCTAAGATGCCTTAAAAAACTATTCTTGGATGTGTAATATTACTTTTGTTGTTATTGTTATTTTTATTACTTTTGTTATTTTTATTTTATCTCACTTAAGAACCTTTTGTAACTTGTAGAATGTATTATAACTATTTAAACATACTTCTAGCTAGAATCAAACTACGCTAATTTCAATTGTTTCTATATATTTAGGGAACTATAGGTTTATGATATGTCCTTGTAAACTTTATACATTTTTGTTAAAACGACTGTTTGTTTCCTCAATAAAATAAAATAAAATAAATAAACGTATCGGTTATGAAAACAGTCAGATATTTGTATAAAAACTTAAATTCGTATTAGTTATACAGATTGGTCAGGTGAACTGTTTTTCTAATACAGGTTCAATTCTACTCTAAAAAGTGCTTGATGCGTACTTTTAACATCATGAAATGAGCAATTTCAGATGCGCTTTTCGTAATAGTAGATGCAGGTTTAGTTTTTTTCATGGCTTATTATACACAGGTCACGTTAGCCCAAAACTAAATAAGACTTACATTATGGGATACTAACTCAACAATAGATTTAATATTATATATACACATATAAATAACATCCAAGACTAACGACCGATTTCTGAATTGAGTATTCCAGCTGAGAACAAATTAAGTATCGTTCTGTCACATTGAAATCTTAACAATTGAATGAGACAGAACGATACTTAAGTCGTTCTCAGCTTGAATACTCAATACAGAAATCGGGCGTAAGAAACAATAATTTACGCTCGTCACAAAAATATTGCTCACAGCGGGGATCGAACCCGCAATCTCCGGACCGAAAGGCTAGTCACCTATCTATTCAAAAAGTTAATTTAGGAGTGTACAAAACACGAAATCAAGTTAAACTGTAATCGAACTTAGTATGCCAGGATAGTTCTACATGCAAAAAGTATTTAGTTTTCTTGTATATTGTGGATTGGTAGTAATCATATGTATGTGTAAAATAATTAGTGTGATTTTAAATTAGCAGGCAATGGCTAACAAGAAAAATAACGATTGGTATCACTCAGTATCGTGCTAAACTGTTAATTCTTTCTTTGATACAAACATAATAAGTACACTTACTTATTACGTTTATACCATACCATGAGATGAAGTTCAACATACTTGTTCTGTACAGATCTGAACAAAATAGTGAGAAGTGAAACCTCTTCAGCAATTCTGGGAGATCGAAGAGCAACACCCAAGAAACTCAAGTAAGTTTTTATTAAATGGTAGCAGAGCGTTAAACACGAACAATACTCTTGTTTTATATTATTATTGGGTTGTTCTGATAGTTGTTCTAGCATCATCATTATCGGGGAAGACAAGACAGCTTATTATACTATATCATCAGTTCTGTTACCTTTTATGCAACCGTGCAACCGTGATAGCCCAGTGGGTAGAACACTCGGGTATCGTGCAAACGACTAGTGTTCAAATCCTGGGTCGGGCCTACACCAATTTGTCTTTTCTAAAGACATATGTGTGGTTAATTTATTATGGTTGTTAACGGTGAGGGAAAACATCGTGAGGAAACCCACATGGCTGAGTTGTACTTAGTCATGTGACAGTGTATTCGTACAAAACGGCGATAGGCCTGCCCCCTATCACGTGAGTGCAATGTCCATGCAAAACGTGGGTACTCTGAACACCAGGTGACAAAGTCACGTGATGTTCAGAAGTATTAGTACCTCTGCCAACCCCTTCGGGGATATTCGGCGTGAACGTTTATGTTATGTTATGTTATGTTACCTTTGCAGAACATCACTAAACCATTTAAGATTTTATTGATCAAAGAAATGTTATTCTATATTAAAATAGGACTACTTTGGCCAACATATAAAAAAAAACATTATAAAATGGTTATAATAAATAAACACAGCTATTAGCTGTATTGCGCCGGCTTAGAATAACGCTACCCCATTTCTACCGGTGGGTGTACGTAAGAGGCGACTAACGGTATTGGGGCTTTTAAGGGAGCATCACTAACAACCAGCCCCACAGCATGAATATGAGATACGGGCAGGTAATGTTCCTTTTCACGTGACATAATTGCCCTCACACACCTTGTGCTACAGAGTGTATTTATATTAAACTATTTCACTTTAAAAAGAGTGAATTAATCTACACACATCTTATGAAGCAACTTTGTTATCTATTCGATTACTTGCAACTGAGATAACTTAAATACAAAATAACGAATAAAATGTCTTCAATGTTCTCGGTAAAATTATTAGGCAACAAATTGTCGCAGTCGCTGTGTCGATACGTTCATTTCACGCCTGGTTATTTTCTACTTACATAAACCGAACGGAAACTTTTCATTTTTGTTCTGTAAGTTCCCTTTTGAGCGTCCGGTCGGCGAGAGCACAGTAGCTCGGCGAAGGCTTTACAGGCAAGATGTTTCTTCAGAGACATAAATGCTTCACAATTAAGTGTTTCTGCTGGGTTATCGCTCTCTTCATTTCACTTAAATTTGTGGCTTCATCCCAGGAGTTTTGCACGAGGGGCGATACAGAAGAAACTTGTGAATTTAACAGAAGAGGTATGTGGAAAGCTTTCGTTGGCAATGAGAAACGTTTTTTAATTTTAAGTTTTTAAATTCTTTTAGTAGTTTTTCTTGTGGGGGCTAATAAAACTGTGATGTAAAATTAAACCCACTAAGTTTATTATTATTCTGAGTATTTATTATTTATTATTGGTAATAAGTCGAGAAGAACCTGCTTAATATTTTATACGGTTTTTTACGATTTTACACACAAATTTACCGTATTTGCAAGTTTATACATAGTTCATATATTATAATTCAAGTTATAAAACTATATTTGCTGTGTAGTGTCGGCTTAGAATAGCACTACCCCATTTCTTCCGGTGTGTGAACATAAGAGGCGACTAACGGTTTTGGGGCTTTTGAGGGATTTTTGGGCGATGCGGTTGGAGACCCATCACCAACAACCTTTATTTCACCATGTTTTCCCTACACAACTTCCAAAAGTGGCTGAGGAATTTCTGATTCCTTAGCTCTGGCTACCCATTCTAGGGATTTATAGCCGTGAGTATATGTATATATATGTTACATATATATGTTATAAAACTGATCATTCTTGGGTAATATGAGTTAAAGTGGTCGCTGTATAAATGATATCCTTGCAAAAAGAAGATATTCGATAAAAAAGCGCATATATACATTTCATTTCAGAATAATAAATTTAAGCATGCATGCATGCATACACTCACGGCCACATATGTAGCCAGAGCTAAGGAATTAGAAATTCCTCAACCACTTTTGGAAATGTGAGTGGGGAAAAGATTGTAAAAATAAAGGTTGTTGGTGATGGGTCTCCAACCGCATCGCCCAAAAATCCCTTAAAAGGCTCATTACCGTTAGTCGCCTTTTACGTACACCCACCGGAAGAAATGGGGTAGTGCTATTCTAAGCCGACACTACTCAGCATTTGAATTTAAGCTGAAGCATTCAATAATCCAAACTATCGGTATTAATATTATGATTGCGAAAGTATCCCTGTCTATCTGTCTCTTGGTTACGCTTTCACGTCATTGAGACGATCTATATGAAATTTGATACAGCACTAGTCTAGACCATTCAGAAGGACGAAGACGACCTATTATTGCTAAAAATGACTTGAGATGATTGAAATAGGGCATGATAGTATTTATAGAAGCTCGTCTCGAAGATCTTTTACCTGCTTTTCAAAATATTTTATACAGTAATCTATTTTCCAAATATCCATTGAAATGGTACCCTTGTTTATTTCGTAGGTGTAGTCTGACCTACTAAAGGGTTTAGGCATTTTAAGCAATTAATGGGTGTTGTGACTTGATACCCATCACCAGCCGTAACGTAGTTTACCATCTTTTCTCCATTAAACCACTATAACTGCAATGGAATTACGGATTTCTATTTTCTGTTTACTTCTTTAGAATTTATATCCTTTTGTATATTTATAATGCTGCTAATGCTGTAATAATGCTGTGTAGTGTCGGCTTAGAATAGCACTACCCCATTTCTTCCGGTGGGTGTACGTAATAGGCGACTAACGGTATTGGGGCTTTTAAGGGATTTTTGGGCGATGCGGTTGGAGACCGATCACCAACAAAATTTATTGTACCATCTTTTCCCCACTAAACTTTCCAAAAGTGGCAAAGTAATTTCTGATTCCTTAGCTCTGGCTACCCCTTTTAGGGATTTATAGCCGTGATTATATGTTATATGTATGTATGTATATTTATATAGTACTTCAGTATTTTGCAAACTAAACTGCAAAGTAAATAGTCTACACAGACGTTGCCTTGGGCGGTAAGCAAGTATTAGAAACAAAGAAAAGTTTCCATTAGTTTGAGATTTTAAGTTAAACTGCATTATATAAAGTTATAATGATGATACTTAATAAGAAATATTGAAGTAAGATAAGATGTAAGACTTGATTTTGTGGTTCGATTTAGGAGGCTGCTTCCAGGATGGCTCCATTCCCGCTAAAAGTAACTAAGAAACATCATTGCTAATAGTGCATATGAAATTAGAAAATGCAGTCACAAAAGCCAAAGTCATGTAGAAGTTGATATTATTTCAACGTCAACCAGTGACATAATAGAAACGATTAGTATATGATTAGTATTATCTGGTCACTGCATTTCAAATCATTTGCCGTATTGCATTCTTTAGAGGTTTGCTCAATTCTAGAGAGGCAGTGGCGCGTATTTTTTCTGTAGGTTAACTTATTCTTTTCTTAATGTTTATGATTATATTTGAAGAAAATAATAAAAGAGTAAGACCACGCTTATATTGCTATCGAAGTAGTTTCAATATTTTGTTTCAACAAACAATTTCAGGCGCCTTGGGACCCTCGCTATTATATCGTGACTTCATCGGTTATATGTGTGCAGTAATTGTGTTGACATTAATATACCACCAACGACTGCGAATAATAAATTATTTGTAATATTGTGAGGTGCATTTAATTGAACGTTTATAGATTGAATATGATATGTCTATTATGCAGCGCTCAGCATTAAAACGTCAACTTAATTTTTGGAACGCTGAACTAGTAACATTATTTATTTTAAAATTATCTTTTTTTTATGTAGCCTTTACTATAGTGTCCCACTGCTGGGCAAAGGCCTCCCCCTGTTGAGTCCACACGTCTCGGCTCTGTGCCACCTCCGGCCACCCGGTAATTTATCTTATTAACAAAATACTCGAAATAGAAATTGAGCTTATTGGGAGATGCAGAAGAAGCCTGGGAGTAGAGTGAATGCTGCAGAGATGAGGTTCTTCAAAAAAGATTGTTATGTTGGACCAAGTGAGAAATAACGTGTTACAAAGTGAAATGTTTGAAAGTCGATATTGTAAAAAGATATGAAAGTAACGTTAGTAGAAGACGACCATGGAAGACTCATTTGGACCAAGAAGAGAATATGCTCATAGAGGCAGGCGTACGAAGTAAGAAGAATAAAATAACATGTACGAAAATATTTATGGATGTAAACGAAGCTAGAGAAGTTTTCCAGGATAGTACAAAGTGGCGATCGATAGTCACTAACTACCCTAAAGGGAAACCATGGCGCATGAGTTATTATTATCGTCTTCAAAATTAATTCCTTATCCACCTAAGATCTATGTAGGGAGTAAACCAATTTAGAAAAACATACGGACAGTGACGTTCCAATGACAATCTCTTTAATTAATATATAAATATATATAAAATTCTCGACGAACCATGGAGTAATTAAAACCTACCCCCAAGTAGAAGGCGGGCGGTCGTATTTCTATCAGACAGATCATATATACGAGTACATCGAGTTAATTAATAATTAAATTACACATTAAAGACGCAGGTTGTAGCTGCTGATGAATGAAATAATACAATAATCTCATTGTATTAAATTTCCCCGAAAGTGTGGTATTGGTACTATTACAAACGGCAAGCCACGATGGTTTCTACAGGATGTATTCACATGTTCCTATTACATACATACATACATATACTCACGGCTATATTTCCCTAGAAGGGGTAGCCAGAATTAAGATTTTCCTATTCTTTTGAAAAAGTAAGCTGGTGCGTATCAAACTCAGCATTAAACAGATTTAGCCAAAAAATATACTATCTTAAATATTTTATTGTTTGTAAGGGGAAAGATGTAATGTAATGTTCGCGCACAAAAACCCCTCATTCCATTGTAATATGTAAGCACATTTGTTAATCCGTCATTTTATACTTACATACAAACATTTACTCACTCCATTATTTCCTATTGGGGTAGGCAGATAGGTGCTATTGATCGCAACTTTGTACGACCATGGAAATCTAGCTTCGTTTTCATCAATCAATCTTTTTATACATGCTTTTTTATTCTTCAGACTTTTTTCATTGCATACGTTTAACCAAAATGTACTTGGAAATGTTGATACTTTGAATAGGCTATAAAATTTTCCCTCATTGATGACTCTTTTATGTCAAGAGTAAAGCATACATTACTCACACCATTAGATGGATATAAGAAATAGATGACAAAAACGAAATTAATCGATGTTCTCAAATTCATCAATACATTCATTCATTCGTGTAGTGCCGGCTTAGAATGTCGCTACCCCTTTCTACCCACGGGTGTCGTAAGAGGCGACTAAGGGTATTGGGGCTTTTTATTGGATTTTTGGGCGATGCGGTTGGAGACCCATCACCAAAAACCTTTATTTTACCATCTTTTCCCCACTCAACTTCCAAAAGTGGATGAGGAATTTCTAATTCCTTAACTATGACTACCCCTTCTAGGGATTTATAGCCGTGAGAATATGTATGTATGTATGTATGATGAATGTTTTTGACATGAAAACCTCATGTGAGGATTATACATAAATTAAGGAAAGAAAAATTTCAACACCGGCGGGGTTCGAACCCGCGACCTCGGGTATACGCCCCCGTCACTCGCAACGAGAACGCAATCTCTACTTAAAAAGTGTAAAACATACAAAGGATAGAAGAATTTCGCACTGGAAGCCATTGACACTGTAGCCCAATTGGCAGAGGAGGATTGTACATGGTCACATTTGGGACGCCAACTTTCAAGATGTGTAAGGCGGTGGACAATTCTCAAATAACTCAATGCATTCTTTTTGATCTTTAGAATTCAATCAAGTTATTTTTTTAATTTATTAACTTTTACGAAAAAGTATGCTGACATAATACCCAGCCAAAAAGTATCTATCTGGCGTTGCTCGCGTAGCTAAAAACTTTTATCTTATACGATACGATATCCAATGCTCTGGATCGAAACTGTTATTTAAAAATGTGCCAAAAATTTGTTTTTTTACACGCAATGTTTGTTTTTTGCGGCCAGTACACAATGGCGGACGATGGCCCACTGCTCGCCATCGCCACTGTGTACAGGGGGCAATGGTGCATGATGGCGGACAATTGCCGATCGTGGCGCGCAATGGCGCGCAATGGCAAAGTTGTCGGTTTTTCGGGCACACTTCAAAGGAATCGTGGCGTAGCATGGCCGGTGGTGTTTCCACAATGGGCCATTGTTTAGTTCGTCACCGACCGCTCATAGATACTTATACTTTTTTTGGAATATTTTATTGCAAAATGTATTGATTATCACTATATGACGTAAAAATAACATAAATAGCGCCATAAATAAAATAAATTACATGCATAATAATAAATAAATAGCTGCAACCATAATTACTTCGACGTCCGTCGCAAGTGGATTGCCAGACAGTAATGAGCAATGGGCCATTGTGTGAACACCAATTGATCGTGGCCAACAATTGCCAATTGCGAAGCGTGGCCCATCGTCGGCCATTGTGTACTGGCCGCTTTAAATATTTGTATCAGACTTAGAGCATATACAACTAGAGAGATAAAGAATACGTCACGACGAGCAAGAAAAGGATAGCTAATTATAAAACTCTTAAAGATAGAAAGAGCTAGTACTGTGATTTTTTGTCAGCGGCCAGTACACAATGGCGGACGATGGCCCACTGCTCGCCATCGCCACTGTGTACAGGGGGCAATGGTGCATGATGGCGGACAATTGCCGATCGTGGCGCGCAATGGCGCGCAATGGCGAAGTTGTCGGTTTTTCGGGCACACTTCAAAGGAATCGTGGCGTAGCATGGCCGGTGGTGTTTCCACAATGGGCCATTGTTTAGTTCGTCACCGACCGCTCATAGATACTTATACTTTTTTTGGAATATTTTGTCGCAAAATGTATTGATAATCACTATATGACGTAAAAATTACATAAATAGCGCCATAAATAAAATAAATTATATGCATAATAATAAATAAATAGCTGCAACCATGATTATTTCGACGTCCGTCGCAAGTGGATTGCCAGACAGTAATGAGCAATGGGCTATTGTGTGAACACCAATTGATCGTGGCCAACAATTGCCAATTGCGAAGCGTGGCCCATCGTCGGCCATTGTGCACTGGGCGCTTAAGCGGCCAGTACACAATGGCGGACGATGGCCCACTGCTCGCCATCGCCACTGTGTACAGGGGGCAATGGTGCATGATGGCGGACAATTGCCGATCGTGGCGCGCAATGGCGCGCAATGGCGAAGTTGTCGGTTTTTCGGGCACACTTCAAAGGAATCGTGGCGTAGCATGGCCGGTGGTGTTTCCACAATGGGCCATTGTTTAGTTCGTCACCGACCGCTCATAGATACTTATACTTTTTTTGGAATATTTTATTGCAAAATGTATTGATAATCACTTTATGACGTAAAAATAACATAAATAGCGCCATAAATAAAATAAATTACATGCATAATAATAAATAAATAGCTGCAACCATAATTACTTCGACGTCCGTCGCAAGTGGATTGCCAGACAGTAATGAGCAATGGGCCATTGTGTAAACACCAATTGATCGTGGCCAACAATTGCCAATTGCGAAGCGTGGCCCATCGTCGGCCATTGTGTACTGGCCGCTTTACGGTGTAATCTGTTTTTCGCTAGTGGCAAACTGACCAAAGTGACAGTTTGCCACTATTTTGTTAGAGAAATAATAAACGCTTTGTTTACTTCATCGATTTTAGATAATATTGTGCAAATACGTAAAACAAATCATATTTTGGACTCGTAGGAAGTAAGCTGGTTTAGGGCAGAGACCTTGTTTATGTGATCGTGCTTTAGAAATAGGTGAATAAAAAGTTTTGGGCTGCAGTTATCGAAGCGAGTAAAAAGCCCCAGATGAATCACTTCGCACTGGCGTATCAAAGAAAAATCGGAATATATTTACAGTTTATGAACCTTATTAGATTTACAATAGAAGATATGCTGTTATTTATACGATTTACCTGTGTTTTTGATTTAATTCTAAACATAACCTTCAACAAAAAAACAACGGTGTTGCCCACTTCAAAATCTCAATAATCCTATAGAAGTAAGTATTCATCATGTGAATAAGATAATTACTATGAACAAGGAAAGTATTCGGAACTAATTAAAAAAATATATAGGCATGCCACATTTGAAAAAATATTATATTTTTTTACGGGTCGTTCATACAATTTTTAATTACTCACTAAATATAAGTTAAAAAAAACCACCATATTTAAAAATGTCGAGCCAGTCGTTTTCATAAAAGGCTCTGGTTCCTACGCTGATGTATGGTAGTGAATGTTGGGCATGGCAGAAGAAGCATGAAAGTAGAGTTAATGCAGTGGAAATAAGATCCCTCAGAAGTATATTAATGTAATGTAAGGTTGTATGATAGGGTGAAAAAGGAATAATAATAGAATGAAAATAAAGTAGTGAAAGAGATATACAGAGCCAATGTGGATGGGAGTGTTAGAAGAGGACGGCCTCGTAAAACGTATCCAAATCAGATAGAAAACGTTCTTATTAAGGCGAGGGTCCGAAGTGAGAAGAATAAAAGAGCATGTATGACAAGAATTATTAATGTAAGGGAAGCAAGAGAAGTTTGTCAAGATGGTACTAAGTGGCGATCGATAGTCTCTGCCTATCCCAATGGAAATAATGGGCGTGAGTATAAGTAAGTTAGTATTTTAAAAAATATATAAGTCATTAAATATAAACAGAAACAATAGCATAGTTTGTGAAATATATTTGGATATCTCGCGTTTTTAACAGATGGCAACCCTAATTTGCGGCCACTTTTTCATAGGCAACTATGTATTATCATATTAGGAAAAAATAGCTTTAATTTCATGAAATATGCGTGTAACTTATGGACGTATAAAACACGCCAAAATATAATCTACTTACACCTGGCTGCCGAGGTAGTTGTGGCCGAATTCGCAACGGCACCTATGGTTTTTTATATTCTATACATATGTCGCAGCCAACTGGTTAAATCAGCCAGCTGACAAAGCTAGCCGCTTAATTAAACGCCGGCTCCTAGTAAAGGGCTAAACTTCAGTCAGCCATTTAGTTGAACACAACGTCCAACCACTTGGCTGAACGTTATATCGCCGTCTGGTTATCTAGGGTGACTATCACTAAAATATTTTTTCTTAGGTACTTCTTATGTCGGCAATACTTTAATTATATTCATTTAATACAATATTAACAATTAAAGTGCACAAGCACAAAGCTTTGGCACAGTAACTAAAAGTACAAACAGGTACCGACTTATTAATAATGAACATGAATATAAAAATATAAAGTTCTCTTATGTATTAATTTTAACTATGTATTAATTTATTTATTGAAATTCCCATAATTTCAAACTTTTTTAAACAGTTATCCTACAAATTTTAACAGAAAAATAATGTAACGTCAGCCCAAACCAACGGGCTCACTATTCAACCAGCCGGGTGATTGGACGTTCGGTGGCGACAATTCATTTTACTAGTGGGCTAGCCTTTTAACTAGGAGCCGGCGTTTAATTAAGCGGCTAGCTGCTTTGTCAGCTGGCTGATTTGTTCAGTTGGCTGCGACATATACACTGCTATGATGGGGATGATATTATATTTTGAAAACAAGTCAAGAAAATTTTCTTCGAATAATAAATAACATTAATTAAATTAAAATTACTTGCGGTTACTTTTGCCTGGCTGCGTCTTGTCAGTGCATTCTCCTATTCATAAACTTATGTTAAAATGTGTGTTTGACTCAATACGTCATGAACGTAGAGAGAATAGAAAGATTTAGCAGCGGGATCTTATACTAAAGCGGTTATTACATTACGCAATATTCAGACAGTCTTAGTAAGACTGTCTTAAAGTCTAACTAGACAAGCTCGCTATTAGACTGTGCTTAATACCGCATGCTAACTCATTTTCAAAGCGTACGTAGCCGGTGGCGGTTGTCATAACCGCTTAAGTACGAAGTGTTTGATTGGAATAATCTTTATGAATTTTCTGCCATAAATATGGCATGTCTCGATACAAATCGAGAACATTAAAAAGCACTTCTTTTTCCTTTGAACAAGCCATTGTACACGCCCCGCCACAGCAAAACACATGTCACGCACGCCTTCGCTCTGCAGCTGCCGCGCGATGATGAACAGTCTAGCGACTCTAGCGTGCTAAATCATATTACACTACGCGGTATTCAGCAAGCAAGCAAGTAAGCACGGCCGAACCCATTCGGTCGCTCTAATTGGCCTAGACCTCGCTTTTATAACATACCCTTTTTATATTATAAATCGATAAAGAACATCATACTTAAAAACTTTGCCCATGGAATGCCTATCTAAAATATTGTATTTTTCAAAAAAAAATGATAATTAAAAATTATCGTACCTAGTTCAAACTGAGAATGTATAGAACTAGATTCTTTGCTTCAGTGAAAATAAGAAATAAAAAAAAACATTTGATCTATGGTGTAAACAAAAACATAACCTCTTTCGGTATTTTCCAGTTCAATCGCTCGCTTACCGGTTTATTTACATGATATTATTTTTCAACGACGATCAATACAACTGGAAAATACCGAAAGAAGTTATATTTTTGTTTACAGAGCGAAAAGCATAGATCAAATATTTTTTTTTATTTCTTATTTTCACTGAAGCAAAGATTCTCATTCTATACATTCTCAGTTTGAACTAGGTACGACAATTTTTAATTATTATATTTTTTTGAAAATTACAATATTTTAGATAGGCATTCCATGGGCAAAGTTGTTTAGTTTGATGTCCTTTATCGATTTATAATATAAAAAGGGTATGTTATAAAAGCGAGGTCTAGGCCAATTAGACAGGCTAACTTGCTAACTCTTATTACACCATGCTCAATCTAAGTTAGACTGTCTGAATATTGCGTAATGTAATAACCGCTTAAAAGATCAGCTGTGACTGTGATGTTTAGGTGACCTTTCAGCCAAGTTTGGCTATTTACACCGAAGATTGACGTGTATGGATGGATGGATATGAAATTAATGGATTGTTTTATAGTATTTTATTCAGTTTTATCGCTTATATTAATTGACTCCAATGTGAGATGATAATAATGTTATGTTTTGTGAGCTGTTGTAGTTGTGCAAGCAAAAACCGAAAATTACTGGAATACTTTAGCTTAGGTTGCAATACAAAGAGTATCATAAAGAAACCGTTTACTGTAAAGTTAAATTCAATTTAAATCTCCTGAAAATAATCTTCTTAGTTTTGTTCCTAATTGTGCTTTTTTAATTCTTTTAGTAAGAGTTTGAGTCACTTGTAAGTTAACAACGATTTTCGTATGGCTCAAATGATCAAGAAACCAGAGCTGTAAAATCATTATTTATATAAATTTTTCTGTGAAAATAGCCTCGGACCAAAAACAAAGTCAAGTCAAGTCAAGCATCAGATCAGTCAATCAATCAAATGGTTATTTAAAAAAGTTCGATTGTTTTGCTCTCTCCCGCTCTAATTTAGTTCTTAAAATTAATAAATTCTAAATGTAATAAATATATAATTTGTTTAACTCGTAAACCTAAGGCACTACTGATACTGATAGTATCAGTTTCTTTTTGGTTTCTGCTCCACTCCGGTATAATTGAAACTTATTTAATAGTAGTGTTCTTTATTGTTAGTACCTACTGAACTACATCTACATCTGCAAAGTATATTGTGTCTCTTGATCTCTTCCTGAAAGGTCACACAGGCTATCGGTGACGCTGAATGCGCATTCGGGGAACGCGGTAACCCTTTCTAGAACGATCGTAAATTTATTTTAGATTCTGTAATATTTGACGCGACTGTGTTAGTTTATTGAACTCCGGCACTGGAAATCTCATCAACATACTAAACTGTCGGTGAGATGGAGATTCGAATGTTATTCCTATTTCTAGGCTGCGCACTTTGTAAATCAGAAAAAAGAGGTATAGTCTAATAAATACTTGAATATATTAAATAATTTCTTTCAAGAAAAAAATTAATGTAATATTTATTTCAGGCGATGTGACAGTACTGACCGTGGCTACAGATGATAATCATGGATTGGAAAGGTTCCTTAGGTCTGCAAAAGTGTATGATATAAAAGTTGATGTTCTTGGAAAGGGTATAGAATGGAATGGAGGCAATATGAGACATGCTGGTGGAGGACAAAAAATCAATCTTTTGAAGGCAAAATTATCTGAGCTTTCAAGATCAGGCAAAGAAAATGATATAGTGCTGTTCACAGATAGGTAAGTTATGTTAATTTTCATCATTTATTAACATAAGATCTTAAACTTCATCAACAGTTTTAATATTAAATATAAATGAAACAAAACTTACAACAATAAACTGATAAATTTTATTTAGAAAAAGAAAAACTCAATAATCAAGTTGACTGTCTTGAACTGCAGTGTTCTGTATAGCAACCATAGTTTAAATAACTGAATACTCACTGAACAAACCTTCAAACTTTGCCAACCTCAAACTATTATTCTAATATTTATTTTTTACTAAGATTTCCTATTATTCTAATTAAAACTGATTAATAAAGTATATTTCCTTTTTTTAAAAAAAATATTTCCTTTTTTTGCATTATAATAAATGAATCATCCAGTTTTAAGCCTTGTTAGCTATCTTAAACACAAAATTGTAAACACAAAATTGGTTTGCAGCTACGATGTAATCTTTCTGGCTGGTTTGGATGAAATAGTTTCAAAATTCAAATCCTTCCCGAAGACCCGAGTATTGTTCTCTGCAGAGCAGTTCTGTTGGCCAGATGTCACATTGGCTGGACAATATCCTAAAGTTGATGTTCCCAACCCATTTTTGAATTCTGGAGGCTTTATTGGTAAATATATTGATTTTATTATATGAATTTTAAATATTTGGTACATGTATCTTAAATATACTGAGTACAGAGGGTTATATAAACTTATGTATATAGCAATTAAACACCCAAAATATATATACTCACATATGTATGTATGTTAAAATTTTAAATTGTAAGTTTTAATATTGCACATACTAGTCTTAAACTAACAACACTTAGAATTCAAAATCAATGATTGCCAAATCCCATATTACTGATGGGGTTTAGGGGTACTAAGACTTATGTTGTTTTCTCAGGTTTAAGTAGGCATTTAAATTTGGCAAAACAACATAAATCTTCGATGTGATTATGGGATTTGTACATTGTTAGTAAACCTTTCTTGCTTCAGTTGAAAATAATAACAGTTAGATTTAGGTTCTACCATTTAATACATTTTTTTCTTGATTTTACATACATATACTCACGGCTATAAATCCCTAGATGTCGTAGCCAGAGCTAAGGAATTAAAAATTCCTCAGCCACTTTTGAAAAGTTAAGTAGGGAAAAGATGGTAAAATAAAGGTTGTTGGTGATGGGTCTCCCCCAATACCGTTAGTTGCCTCTTACGTACACCCACCGGAAGAAATGGGGTAGTGTTATTCTAAGCCGACACTACACTGCAAACTTATTATTATTACTTGATTTTATCTCTGATATAAATAAACTAACTTTTCTGTATTTGTAGGATATCTTCCTGAATTATCTGAGCTGATTAACCATACACCAGTGCATGACAAAGATGATGACCAGTTATACTACACCAGTTTGTATCTTGACAAACATTTAAGAGATCTCCTCAAGATATCGCTCGACCATGATGCTGCTATTTTCCAGAATCTTAATGGTGCTCTATGTGAGTATTCAATGTTAATGTGTAAATTTTATTAAATGATGTTTGTAATTTGTGTTAAGCATTAAGTTGCCAGTGTTAACTTAACTCCAACTGGATAATCTAAATAAGGTTGATTGTATTCTGTTTTACTATTTTAGAACAATTGTTTTGTAACAATTGTTAATTATTTAAAGATATTTAATGTGTCAAATTTGTGTTGCTTTTGGCAATTTATGAAAACCATACTGCTGTTCAGATTATTTTTGATTAGTTTCTCATTATGCTATGAAATATTAAAAATTCCTATTTAATTGCTTATTTGCCTTATTAATTTATTTAGGCAATTTACTTATGCAAGAAATATGAAGTAAGTAGGAACATACAAAATCTTAATAGCACATTTTAAAGTAACCATACTAAATCTCCAACAACTTTGCAGCCGATGTCCTACTGGTTGCAAATAGCACAGAAACCTGGCCGTACATAGAAAACACAGTGACTAAACAGCGTCCCCTCATCCTTCATGGAAACGGGCCATCCAAACTTACACTCAATCATTTGGGGAACTATCTGGCCAAGGCATGGTCTTCTGCTCTTGGCTGTGCAGTGTGTGAGGAGAAGAGAATTGAACTCGACGTAAGTGATAGACGCATAGTGCTAATAAAATTTTATTAATATTTATACCAAAATTCACATAAAGCTTAAAAATATTAAACTGTAGTTTCTATATTATTACTTTTGAATAAAAAGTAATTTTGTCATAATTTTAATACTTTAGTGATTTAATGAGATTTTAGTCATTATGGACTTAAAGTTGTAGGATTCATTTATAAAAAAATATATTCTTTAGGAGGATGCGATGCCAAACGTACTGCTTGCCGTATTCATAGAACAGGCAACCCCATTCATAGAAGAGTTCCTCGAGCAAATCCTAAATATGGACTACCCCAAAGAAAAATTACACCTGCTGCTTCGCAACAACGTGAATTACCACGAAGCCGAAGTCGACAAATTCTTCCAGAAGCATGCAACAAAGTTTGCGACAGCCAAACGAGTCAAACCCACTGACTTTTTATCAGAATCGGATGCCAGGAGTCTTGCTATGTAAGTGGCATTTCCTTTGATCACTTGATATAATGGTGCGTTTTATCAATCAGTCTTTCAGAACGAGGATAAACTACACCGTTTATTTATAACTAGTTGCGTTTCATTTATGTGTGCAATGTCAGGTATCAAACCATACAGTATGTGATTATTTAATATTTGTTAAACATTGAATCAAAACATTAGGTATTGAAACTCTGATGAAAGAAACTAAATTTACGTGTGGTTTTTATTAATTAATTTTGTTGGTTTTCTATTTATTAAAAACAAAAATACATCGTAAGAATAACATAATTCATTAATTAAGTTAATATAATCGCGTTTAAAGTTACCTTAGAATATTTTAAAACTCACACCTCTTATCTCATGTGACACTCATAGTGTTTTACCATATCATTAACAACATCAGGACTTTTTAATTGTATGTATTCACTTTACCTGTTCCATCACATAAATTATATCTATTATTTCAAGACTTAAGTGGATGTTACAAAACATCGTACTAAGAATATGGTAGCAAGTGAACATGTAGTGAGATAAGCTAACTTATACTTACTTAGCTTATCAACTCAAACTCAAACCTTCACGCCGAATATCCCTGGAGGGGTTGGCAGAGGTACTAATACTTCTGAACATCACGTGACATTGTCACCCGGTGTTCAGAGAACCCACGTTTTGCTTGGACAGTGTACTCACGTGATAAGGGGCAGGCCTATCGCTGTTTTGTACAAATACACTGTCACATGACTAAGTACAACTTAGCCAAGTGGGTTTTCTGACGATGTTTTCCCTCACCGTTAACAACCATGATAACCACACCACACACATGTCTTTAGAAAAGACAAATTGGTGTAGGCCTGACCCGGGATTCGAACACTAGTCGTCTGCACGATAATGCTTATTACTATTACATTTTTACTTGCTACCGTACTCTGTGTACCATGTTATAAGCAGATAATGACGCGATTAGCTCCAGCTCTTATACTGTCGATCGCCACTTTGTACGATCCTGGCAAAGCTTTCTAGCTTCATTTACATCCATCAATCTTTTCATACATGCCCTTTTATTCTTATCACTTAGGACAAATATTTTCTATTTGGTATACTTATGTCCGTGGTTGTAACATTACCTTCCACATGTCATGTAATAGCCGCTTAACAAAATACTGTTTTTAGGGAACGTTGTCTAAACAGCGTTTGCGACTACATGTTCTCGATAGACAGCGTGTCCCGCGTAGACAGCGGCACTCTGAAATACCTGATGACGTCGGGCCTGGACGTGGTGGCTCCGATGATCAAGCGCCCAGAACAAGCCTGGTCTAACTTCTGGGGAGCCATCAACTCTGCTGGCTTCTACGAGCGCTCGGCCGATTATATGGATATCGCTTATAATAAGATCAGGTGAATATCAATTTGTTTATGTTTTAGCCAATTTTTTGGCTGGATTGTATCTTGTGTGGGGATCTAAGCGAATTTCAGAAATTCTTCGTGGTTACTGCGAACAATAACTATAGCCTATATTTTATATTACTATACATTAATAAATAATGTATAATTAACTTATTGGCAAATAATTGATTTTATTCGTGTTGAAAGTGCCGTAGTTGGAAACAATAATTATAGTGATGTATGGTAAGTTGTGTAACACCTACTGCCTTTAAAATATATTTAACTTTGTATTATTAAAAAGTTATGTTTAGGGAACTATTAGTGTGAGTATAGATTAATATTATGCATTAATATTTGCACCTAATTACTACCTACTAATCAAAACTATTTGATCCATTAGCTAGATCTTTTTTGCTCTTCTTAGTATAAAAAGCGAAATAATATGATCTCTTGTTTAACTTAAAAGCACATTGCATACAAAATAGAAGAACTATTTTATAAGCGATATAATATTTGGTCAATGTAAGCATCGCCGAGTTCATTTATCGTTAATACTAGTAGCCAGCGAACCGGCCTTATCTAACTTCCGGTGTCTTCGGTGTCAACTCAACTGGGTGGAACAATTTCGGTTTAATAAGATAACAACACGTTTCTAACTGATTTATTTCAAATACCACCACATTCTGCTATAAAAAATAATTGATACATATGTACATTATAATAATCTGATTGTGAAATGAAATTCAAATGAATGTTAATGGACTTAGATCGGATCTTGATCAGAAGCATTACAATCCATGGCATGACTTACACTAGGTGATTAATTTTCAAAACCACCACATTCTGCTAGAAAAATTAAATTGAAAGATAGATAGATTAAAATAAACTTTTTGTAAAATGAAATTACAAATGAATATTAATGTACTTAGATCGGATCTTGATCAGAAGCATTATATATAATCCATGGCATGACTTACACTATGTGATTAAATTTCAAATACCACCACATTCTGCTATAAAAATTAAATTGATACATATGTAGAATATAAAAAAACTTATTGTGAAATGAAACTACAAATGTATGTCATTGGACTTAGATCGGATCTTCTATCTATCAGAAGCATTACAATCCATGGCATGACCTATATGACTAATATAATTAGCAAACCGACAGAGCAACAATGTTTGCATATTACACACTGAACTTTTTTAAATATTATGAAAACATGTTTAAATTTCTCTTAATTTGATAGTAGCGCAAAAACGTGTAGAACTAAACAGAGCTTCAGAATTAGAACATGCTCAGCTACTTTTGAAGTTGAGTGGGGAAAAGATTGTAAAGTTAATAAGCCCCAATACCCTTAGCCGCCTCTTACAACACCCACGGGTAGTAATGGGGTAGTGCTATTCTAAGCCGACACTACACAGCATAAAGAATAAATCACTAAAAATCTAACAAAACCTCTGATTTACTTCAAGCATATTTTGAAAACAACTTTATAAACTTTGAAATTTCTATTGTATTTAAATATCTGTCAAACCAAGTCGTCTACACACATAAGTAATCCCAAACACTGAGGTGATCAGTCGAAAGCAATGGAGAAATCGGTCTTGAAAGATCGCCGGTCGATCGAATACATATTGTCTGCCGTGCATTCGTATACGCCGGCGTCCATCTGCGTGGCCGGGTCTATCTCGATCTTGGACTTCACGCGGTCATCTCCGATCGGCCATTCGTGAATCTGTTGGCAAATTTTATTAGTGTTATTCACAACTTAATACGGTTCATGAAGTTGGTTGTAGGCATTTCGTAAATTAGGTAGATGACGTTGATATTCGTTTGTTGTTGCTGCGCAATCGCTTTATACGCAAAAGGCTCATTTAAAAAAAAGATATCCATAGATGAGGTTGGTTGTGAAAGTTTCATTGTATAAAAAAGAGAAAATACGACAAGTTTACTTCCTAAGAAACATTCTTGGTGTCTCATTTCTATAAGATAATAACACATACACCCACTCACACACCCGCATGTGTAATAAAATACTAGTATATTTAATAAGTTCAATGCTGATAAGCGGTCAGCATTCTTTTTCATATAGGTTGAACATTGAACAGAAAAATGATTAAGCAAATATCTATGAGCAAATATCAACTTACATTTAAATAGAAATAAATATAAATGATTCGTATTCTACGATGTGACTCATGGTAACTAATATGCAAAATCAAATTTAGATTTCCTATTAATCAAGAAATTGTTTTATTTTAGAAATTGGGTTAATTGAAGTAAAATTTAGTATTGGATATCGTTGAGAGACAAAAAGAATTTGCATTCGGAATCTGTCATCTGTAAAACTAAATCTCTCTTTTGTTCTTACCACTAAATCAGGGTACCAAATATGTTGATAAATTATGTTATCAGAATATCCTATTAAGCTATGTCTGTCCGTTATATTGTACAGCATATTTGTTGATAATAACATTTAAAAACATCCAAAGTATGTGAATGTCTAGTAAGACAGAATATTGTGTAAATACTCACATGAAGATAATGATGTGCAAATATCTCTGCTCCATCTTTAAACCACGTGATGTGAGGTCTAGGCGACCCCTTGGCGATGCAAAGGAAAGCGATTTTGTGACCCAGTACGTACTCAAGGTCGAAATGCGATGCTAAAAGAATCTTTGCACCCTGCGACATAAATGCGATCGTTTTATTATTCAATTGATGTGAATTGAAATTTACATATTGCCGTTCTTTATTAATACTATTAGCGTAGGTTAGATATGTTGCATGCGCTTTGATTCTATCTTGTTTACTATAAATATTAATAAAAACATAATTTAATAATCAAAAGGTATTCCAAATATTGCTAAAAACAAGTATATAGTAAGGACAACAAAAGTGCTGGAACAAGCAATTTGGCAGTTAAGAAAACATAAAATTCAAATCGACGAACAATACTTTCGCATTTGTACAATCTTAAAATACA
This sequence comes from Bedellia somnulentella, assembly GCA_963576735.1. Classification (NCBI taxonomy): domain Eukaryota; kingdom Metazoa; phylum Arthropoda; class Insecta; order Lepidoptera; family Bedelliidae; genus Bedellia; species Bedellia somnulentella. The sequence continues at coordinate 18,237,077 of OY755170.1, forward strand.
ACGTAAATAAAAAAAAACATTGAGCAGAATTCCTTGGTACTTACATCGTTGTTATTGTAGTACTGATCGGACTCCGGGTCCCTGTACTTGCCGGTGATCGGAAGTCCAATTTGCACCTGAAAGCAATTGCAATCCATTTAGCACCAGCTCAGACTAGAACATTCGAATTTCAAGTTCCTGAACGAACCCTCGATTTGGTTCTGCTCCTAGTTCTGCCTCGGCGAGCGTGGGACGGCTGCATGAGGAGACAGCACATGATCACTATCGGTAGTAGGAATCTTGGTGTGATAAGAAACATGGCACGGGCGTCTGGCGTAGTGGTTGGCGAATAGTGTGCTCGTCCCTGCCTGGGCCGGTTCAATTGGCTAATAAAACAATGAGAGGAGCACGAGGGCCCTGTCTCCCCCATGCTCGATCGTCGTCATATCCTATGTGCCGAACGCCGATGCCGCTAATTGCCTGTCTGTGCCATTTTGTTCTACGTTTTTTGGGACGACACGCGACTTGATTTAATTTTTTTAGTTATAAATTTTATATTTCAACTAATGGTGAAAATCACTATCTTTAAAGAACGTAATGACATCAAAGCATTCGAAAGAAAATTGACACTCTTTAAATGAGATTCGTTTTAGGGTTTGATCAACGCATATAATGAGTACTGCCGTGCTCCTACTTAAAAGAAAAAAAAATAAAGGTTTTTATTTGTTATCGAATCCAAATCTACAGTATTGAACTTTAATCCTTACTACGTTTGCTTGTTCCGCTTTCACGCCGTTAATTCTAAACCGATTGCTTTGAAATTTTGCAGACGTATAGTTAGGAGTCCGGATTCAATAATAGGGTAATTTTTTTCCCGGAGAAAAAATATATTACCGAGGGAAATCGTGAGAGTGAGAAGTTTTGTTATAGTTTTATAACCGGTTTCCACGCGGGCGAAGCCGTGGGCGGAAAGCTAGTATAATATACATACATACATGCATATACTCACGGCTTTAAATCCCTGGAAGGGATAGCCAGAGGTAAGGAATTAAAAAATCCTCAGCCACATTTGGAAAGTTTAGTGGGAAAACATGGTAATAAAAAAGTTGTTGGTGATGGGTCTCCAACCGCATCGCCCAAAAATCCCTTAAAATCCCCAATACCGTTAGTCGCCTCTTACGTACACCCACTGGAAGAAATGGGGTAGTGCTATTCTAAGCCGACACTACACGGCAATAACTAGTATAATATAAAATAATAAAAATAAAATTTCATAGAATATATTTCATTTTATCGAATACTTGAGTTCGACATTGTTATGATCATACACATCTATTTTATTACCAAGTTTGTTAGTTCCGCAGTTGCTTTTACAGGGCACTATTACGTACAATATCTATGTGTTTCAGTATAAATCTATAATTGAATTAAATTAAAAAGATTTCTATTTTATTTATTGTTTACTAGTATTTGTTTGCTTAAATCAGCAAGCGAACGTATTTGAATATTCGCAGAAGAAATCTGAATTTCAAATAATCAATAACAATCAAAATTCCATGTGTATTTTATTTATCATGCGAATTTTGTAACTTTATATTTAAGGTTCAAGTTTCTGTTATGTTTGGTGCCATAAATAGATCGTGTTCTAGATCAATGTAAAACAATGCTACGCGTCTGTCTTCATTATCGAGGTAGAATCTCAATCGAAGTCTCCCTATTTGACCTATATCATGCGATGTTAGCGAATTGAGACTAATATATTTGCATCATCTGGTGCGTCAGAGCCAATATTTATCAATATTTTAAACTAAGAGGTTTACACGCATGCGTATATGCTTTATATGATATCATATCTACGACACAAAAATACCAAAAAGGGTAGCTAGGGTTTTTGAGATAGATATTTCTCAGCACTTTTAGAAGTTGAGTTGAGGGAAAATTTGTAAATCTCACTTTGGGGCTTTTATCCCAATCCCTTCGCCTTTTACGACACCCATGGGAATAAATGGATCATTCTTATTCTAATTAATATAAATTGAAATTCCTTTCTGCTCTCTTGATGTTATCTAATTTAATTTATTTCAGGGGAATCTGGAACGTTCCTTTCATCACGAATTGTTACTTGGTGAAGATTGACATCTTCAGAAAACTCCCGGCCAAATCCATCTCATTCGCGAAGGAAGGTTTTGACCCGGACATGAGTTTCTGTGCTAGCTTGAGGGACCTGGTAAGAAATATTTTAAAATATCCCTAAATTACACTATATCAAAGTCTTACTCCCTATATACTCATAAAGAATTGTAGAAGTAATAACTCTTTTCAAAATCCTGAGACTTAATGTAAACTTATAATCAGTACCGAATTTTTCCGGGACAACCTCATAAAGATAACAAACTAATTATTAGATCTGATAAGATTCAGTTTGATGTTCTTACGAGTTCTTAAATTAAAGTTATTCCTGTCGAATTTCATCAATAGAAATATCCTTTCATGTGGCCCAATTCCCATCCCAAAGATCATATAAATACTTCATTTCGGTAGAAAAGTACTTAGTATATCGTTTTCTAAGCTAATTTGCCTTGATAACCGACATCATTACTTTTGTTTATATTTTGATTCTTATTTTCATTGTTATTTTTTGAATAAAACATTGGTCACTATACATTTATTCTTTAAGTATTTTTAAGGTATTCGATATATTATTTCATGGAAGTTCCCATATACTTAAAATAAATGGGAAAGCAATAGTATAGTGTACGCTTTGTAATAGAAATAAAAGAAGAGGGAAGCATTGACAAGGTGATAAAAATTTAAATAATAATGTAAAATGTATAAATCCTGTATAAAAACTATGTCCGTTCTAAATTTCATGCAAATCCATCCTGCTGTTTCAGCCTAATGAGGTAACGAACACAAATAATTATTATATGTTATGTAATTAGTTCTTGTCAAATTTCATAGTCAAATAAAAGATTTTAAGAGTATTTTGTCGAAACATAAACAAATGGTTGGAACAAAATGCCATTGATACTCCTTTTAACTTTTATTCGACCATTGAAAATTTAAACTTGCACTTATAAAAAAATCAGTAAATAAGCCATCATGTTTTTTACATGATAAATGATTGTGGTAAAATAAATAATTGAATGTTAAGTCTAATGTATGTCTTTGTCGCTTAAGTGAATGGTTTAGGTTTAATGTATGTTCTTTCACTGCGGCCCACATTACATTAATGGCACTGATATTTTAAGCTTGATAGTTAGTTAGTTACGCTAGTTAGGTCTCATGTGAGCAATTTAAATGCTCTCTTCTTGTTTTTTATATTGTTTCCTTTCATTGATTGTTTTAGTAGCCCTTATACGACGACAGACAAAAGAAGATAAATCCAGATTTAAAAACCACTATTTTAAATTATTTAATGTAACTACTTACTAATAATTTAAATCTTTTTGTTCATGAAAACCTCATGTGGGGATTATTACTAATAAATAAAAAATAAATAAAGGAAAGAAAAACTTCGACACAGGCGGGGATCGAACCCGCGACCTCGGGTAAACGCCCCGACGCTCTGCCAACTGAGCTACCGTGTCAATTGGCTGCCAGTGCGAAATTCTTCTATCTTTTATTTCTTTTACACGTTTAAGTAGTGTTTAAGAAGTTTTTCTTTCCTTTATTTATTTTTTATTTATTACTTACTAATAGTTTTAATCATCCATTAAAAATAACAAAGTACCTGGAGTGAATTAGCATTATGTTTCCAATCAATCCACTTTTTACTACAGCCCCGTAAATTCCGCCATGCAGCAATTTATTTCCAATATAAAGTGACGCGACTTATGCCAATTTCTGTCCATAAATTTGTTTTATGATAACTGAAAAATAAAAGTCGTAAACCCCATATTTTGTTTGAGATCTTTTAACAGTCATTTATCAATCATATTGAAAAGATAAGTTGGGTTTAGCTCTGGAGGATTTAATTTGAAGGGCTAACAACTCTCACAATCTGATCGTGGATAGCAGATGGGTGAGGGCAGCACAAGACCGGTCGTTGTAGAGCTGTATGGAGGAAGCCTATTGTTATCCAGCAGTTATCTTAGAAAATAACAACCAATTTGATCTTGTCAGTTCCTTATTCGTCGTATTTACTAGGGTTCGATGTCTTGTACTATTTTTCTTTAAATCATAATAAATGAAAGCCAAAAATTCAATTGAGTTATCCTATACTAAACCATTTATTTATGCATTTTTATGGTAGTCAATGAACACACATGAAGTGTTTGGTATGTGTTTTAATGCATGAAGCAAATGCTGTAATGTTGCGCTGTTCAGGTAGCTATTTCTTTTTTCTCTGTTATACTGTATTAAAGCGGTAGTGCAGTTGAGTTGGTTTAAATTTTACTGGTATTCGAATTGGTAGAGTGGTATTTTTGGTTTTGAAACTTATTGGCATTGAAAAATAGTTGGAAAATGTCTTTCTTGTTGAAAGATAATAAATATTATCCCAAACGTTCACACCGTATATCCCCGGTGGCAGAAATACTAATACTTCTGAACCACTCTATTATCAGGGTACACACGTGTTGCTATTAATTAAGAAAACCTTAAAATCCCATTCTCATCCAATGAAATCAACATATTAACACCAAATGCTATTGATGATGCCAAAAAAAGCAAAAATATCCAAACAACCCCTCCAACGCAGGGTATATTCATGCACGTGAGCAACGAGCGAGACTTCGGCCACCTGATCAACCCCGAGAGCTACGACATCACGCGCACGCACCCGGACATGTACCAGGTCATCGACAACCGCTTCGAGTGGGAAGCTAGGTACCTCCATGAGCTGTACCATGAGAACTTTGCTGACGGGAAGAAACCGTCTATGGTGAGTTTTGGCTTCTAAGGATAGTCCTATAAGAATGTCCGATTTGTGTATTTAGTGCTGCACTCATGGCTATGAAACCCAAAAATGTAGCCAGAGCTTTAAATTAGAATTTACTCAGCCACAATTGGAAGTTTACTAGGGAAAATATTGTTTAGGATAGTTGGTGACGGGTCTCTTGTCAATCTAGTGATAATCCCCAAAAGTCGCCTCTTATGACACCTTCGGGAAGTAATTGGTTAGTGTTATTCTAAACAGACAGTACATAGCAACTGTTCATTTTGGACTCTTTTCTGCAAATACCTCTGAATATCACGTGATATTCATCAGAATCCTGATATTCTGAGTACCGACATTATGAGTCTTATCTAGAGCAATGTTGTGATGTATGTGCCCAAGAGTCTCAAACGCGTAACCTCGGAAAATATGAATCTATTTTTCTATAGACTGTACTTTCCTATTACGTATTGTAATACCATGGCCAATCAATAGCACGATAAAATTCGTTTGATAAGAAAGCAACATACAGCATCATATATCCGAGTAGTTCGGCCATATTATTGACTATTTCGCTTGCACTTCCGGGTTTATCACATTTACTGCCCGTAAGTGCAAGCAAGATAGCCTTTAAGCAAAACGTATGTTATAATATTGTATATTAAAATTGATTATTGTGATTTCAGCCGTGCCCCGATGTGTACTGGTTCCCGTTGATGAAACATAGGTTCTGCGATGAATGGATTGATATCATGGAGGCATTCGGCGGATGGAGTGACGGATCAAACAATGTAAGTTCATACATTTGTGCTGTCATTAGATTTTTTACTTTCTATTGATCAAATAATGAGCAGTAAAAAGTTGTTGTACTGAAATAGTTATTTAACTAAGTCAGAAGTACAAAACTAGTACAAAATGTCAAAAGAGTCACTGGCCGTACCAAAACATTAAAACCTTTATCAACTCCTCGTGTATATATATACTCGGCATGAACGACTTAACAGCATAACTAACCCTGACCCTTTGATCGTGAAACACAATTACTTACATACATGTACTCACGCCACTATTTCCCAAACACACAGACACACAGCTAACACTGATATATGCAAACAGGACAAGCGGCTAGAGAGCGGGTACGAGGCGGTGCCCACGAGGGACATCCACATGACGCAGGTGGGGCTGGACCGCCAGTGGCTGCATATCCTCAACCAGTATGTGCGCCCGCTGCAAGAGATGGTCTTCACTGGGTACTTCCATAACGTGAGTAGATTATTTAGTTAATACCCAATTGATCACAAAAATATATTACTACCCCTTTTTCCAAATGTAATCGTGACATAAATGTATATAGATTTTTCATCAAAAGTATACTAGAGTTCATCCAGTGATCAACACAGTGATTGAAACCAGTGATAACATTTGATAAACTGTAATGTATGTCCTTACTATTGACAAGTTGCAATTATGACAAACAATAATAATCTTAAGTGAATGACCACGGACTTTGATAATCAATAAAATTATATGCATGTGTCTCAAGTCAAAAAGGGGTAGGTAGAGCTTTAGAGCTAGAAACTCCTCAGCCACATTTGGAGGTTGATAGGAGACAAGATGAGAGACAACAAGAGGAATGTTGTTAATTTTTGCTCTTTGTATTAATTTTTTATCGAATTCCACATACAATCACTATTATAAACCCCAAACAAATACATACATACACACCACTAAAGATATAATTCCGATATTCCAGCCGCCAGTATCCATTATGAACTTCGTGGTACGCTACCGACCGGATGAACAACCCTCACTACGTCCTCACCACGACTCTTCTACATACACCATCAACTTGGCTCTCAACACACCACGTGAGTATACCACTATAGACCAATATTACAGAATGGGTACTATGATGCCCTCTCAATTTGACAACAGTTAGAGCATTTGAACAATGGAGTTCAGTGGACCAATCATGCCAACCATCGCTTCTCAGATCATGAGCCGAACCTACACTAATGTTTGATTTTTCCAAGGGTTTACCAATTCCCGGCGAGGGGTAACATAACGAGGAAACCCACATGGCTAAGTTATTATACTGACTTAATCATGATCAGTTTATTAATGACATGGTGTAAAACGCCCACCCTAAAACAGAAGGGCGTGAGTTCAAATTCCGGGTTGGGCTTACACCAATTTGTCTTTTTTAAAAGTCATATGTGTGTTTAATTTATCATGGTTGTTAACAGCGAGGGAAAACATCGTGAGGAAACCCACATAGATAAGTTGTACTTGTTGTATTCGTACAAAACGGCGATAGGCCTGCCCCCTATCACGTGAGTACGCTGTCCAAGCAAAAAGTGGGTACCTTCTCTGGACACTAGATGGCGCTGACATGTGAGTTCAGAAGTATTGGTACCTCTGTCATCCCCTTCGTTCATTAACGGCGTGAACGTTTATGTTATGTTCATTAATGTACTGTTTAAGCGAAACGTCGGTACTCTGAACACCAGGTGACAATAACGTCACGCGATGTTAAGAAATATTAGTTCTAGTAGTACTAAGAAGTATAAGTAGAATTGTAAAAGCTGTGTAGTGTCGGCTTAGAATAGCACTACCCCATTTCTTCCGGTGGATGTATGTAAGAGGCGACTAACGGTATTGGGGCTTTTTAAGGGATTTTTGGGCGATGCGGTTGGAGACCCATCACCAACAACCTTGATTCTACCATCTTTTCCCCACTCAACTTCCAAAAGTGATTTATAGCCGTGAGTATATGTATGTATGTAAAAATTATATCGTCACAAAAAGAGTGAGGACTCACTCAGCATTCCAAGTCTTTCTCATGTCAGCCTTACCCAATATTTTAACCTTTCCAGACAAAGATTACGAGGGTGGTGGTTGCCGATTTATCCGATACAACTGCTCAGTCCAGGACACTCGTAAGGGATGGCTCCTCATGCACCCTGGAAGACTCACTCATTACCACGAAGGGCTCAAGGTCACCAGCGGAACCCGCTATATCATGATCTCTTTCGTGGACCCTTAAATTATACGTACAAAGTAACGTACAAAGATGACATTAGCTCTCTTCTAGATTTAAGAACAATGTATTGTGGCTGATTAATACAAATAGTATTGTCTGCATTTAATTAAGGTTTTATTATGTTTTTGTATATTATAAAATATACCCTTGTATTTTACTCTATAACTACAACCAAAGATGATTATGAATAAATAATATAAGCTAAAATTTAAACGGTGTTTTTTTTCTTCATTTATTTATTACACTGATCTTTTAATACCTGGATAAAAATATTCTAGTTTTGCCGGGTAATGTCGGCTCAAAATAGCATTACCCGATGTTTTCTTATATGTTTCGTGCGAGGGGACTAAGACTAAGTGGCTTTGATGATGAGTAAGTTGTTGGGTGATGTGGCTGGAGACCCATCACTTACTGAATCTGAAGCTCTTGATACCTTATTTTAGAATTTATAGCAATGATAAGGGGAGTGCGTAATTTTTTAGAAAAAAAACTAAGGAGTATACTTTTACTAGCGTTCTTGCTCAGTGGGAGAGTAATGCCTATCTAGAGAAGCCTGTCTTAAAGCCTGCATAAGGGGATGGAAAATGTCGTAAAGATATCGACATCGGTTATCTTAGGAGATTTTGTTCATGTGAACTTGTATTGGTACACATAGGCCATGCGCATATGCTTCCCAGGTCAAAAGTCACGTGATGATCACAATACCTTCGACATCCCGGGATATATGGCGGCAACGATATAAGACAACGTTTCTTCTTCATCTGAAGCGATCTCTTTTAAATGATCAATGAATTTACATAATGCATGCTGGTTGGTTTATCACACCTTGCTACAAAAAGTAAGGTAGTAAGTGAACGTGACGTACAGATCCACAAACTTTTCTTGGCCGGTAAGGGCGTCACTGTCATCGATATTAGTATTGCCAGTAAAGAAAAATTAACCATTATACAGGGAATAATTTTAAATCATAGAGGCTAATTTAATTACAGTAGAACCCGTTTAATACGATCACGCTTAATACGATTTTTCGCATAATATTCTTGTAAGTTGAAACATATTTTCAATATTTTTTTAACACTTTATACGATTCGTCTTCCCGTTTAATACGCCTGCCCGATCGTCATTATTGACACGCCTCGATTGTTTTCTAATAGTGTATCATTTGTTACAATATGACTACAATTAAGCAAAAGTCATTTTCACTTCAATAAATATTGAAACTTTTCGATAAGAAGTAACAAACAACAAATCAAACTCAATTAGCTGCCGAGCTTCAGTCACCTATTTCTACGTTACGTACCATTTTAAAGAATAGAGAAGAAATTAAAGAAAGATACAGATTGGGAGGTGTGCAGATTAAAAAGCAAATGGTAGAAAATTTTGATAAATTGGAAAAAGTTTTGGTGGAGTGGCTTCTGGAGTCTTTCAAGCATGAGCTTAAAAACTGCCCATAAGTGGCCCCATAATATGCGAGAAAGCGCCTAAGGCATTATCAGCTAGATTTAAGACGCTTTGTTGCTTCTTTGGATGAAAGAGAGCACGCTTTGCAAAAGTTTAATCATGTTCAAATTCTTTAATTGCTAATGCATCAAAATCTTATTGTCAAACCAAAATAAGTGATTATTTTAAATAATGTATTGAATGTACATAATTTCAAATATTATGAACAAAATACATACTTAATATGTAGAACGTTCGTTTTATTTTCCCTATCCCGCATAATACGATTTCAAGCTTAAGACGCCTTTTTGTTGGGGTCCCTGAGAAATCGTCTTAAGCGAGTTATACTGTATATTATGTATTGAAATGTCTTAATAAAACAATGTATATAATATAAATTAAATTAATACCTCAAACAAAAAACGTTCACGCCGTTATCCCCGAAGGGGTTGGCAGAGGTACCAAAGTAGGTACCCGCGTTTTGCTCAGACAGTGTACTCACGTATTAGGGGGCAGGCCTATCGCCGTTTTGTACGAATACTCTGTCACATGACTAAGTACAACTTAGCCGCAGAACTTTGGGGACGGTGTTAGCCTACTTAGATAATTTAAGCAAAATAAATTTTAATTTTCACAAAATTTTAAATTGAATACTGGTAAGAAAAGCGTTTATTAATAAGGAAAGAAAAAAAGTTTCCACTCCAAAAATATTAATGAATATGATAATTTATTATATACGTAGGTCACCCTATAAGTTTTGTTTAGTTCAGAGCTAACTGACAATGACAAACTGATATTTCAAAATGGCGACAGTAGTACCAGTAGTGGCCGTTGGCCAAGAAAAGTTTGTGGATCTGTAACACAAGCTAACTTAGACTTAGCTTATCATACAACGCTTTAACTTACTCTATGACGCTACCGTACTCTTTGTACACAATTAATGATTTTGCTTAATCCTATTCAACCAGTGTAAAACATGTAGATAATGCAATAACCTTAACAAAACGGATATAACTTTTTTATAAGGCTACACTTGACCCAAACCTCCAAGGGCTAAGCAAGCCAACCAATGTTGGATTGGCGAAATTAAACCCGCCTGCGGCAAAAATGGGTATCCCGGAGTTTAGTCTTAGAATTTCATCAGCCACTTTTGGAAGTTGAGTCGGTAAAACGTTAAGGATGTTCCATAAAAAGGCCAAAAGCCCTAATCGTAGGTCCTTCATATCATCACATACAACCATAAATGCATAAACTGCAAGCAAGCTAATTCGTGAAGTACTGGTCCGACATTTACATGTTAACAGTACCCTCAAAGTCTCAATTTGAAAAGTTACTGTGAGCCGCTGAGATCACAAGCTAGCGTAAGTATTGATGTCATTTTGGATGCTGTGCTAGCTTTTGTTAGCGAGCTTATAGTGATTTAGACGTCGAATATTGCCTCTAGTGCGAAACCCATACATTTAAAATAACAAATTGTTCACGAATATGATAAGGACCTAAAACGATTTGTAGTCGAAAGTGAACAAAACATTCATACATGTGAATTTTTATGAATATATTGTTTTTTCGTAGTTATTTATGTTTATAGTTGAAGCAACTTAATTTACAAGACAAAAGGATGGATAATACATTTATTTCTCCATAACTATACAATTTAACTATACCAAAAAACGATTTGTAGTCGAAAGTGAACAAAACATTCATACATATGAATTTTTATGAAAATATTGTTTTTTCGTAGTTATTTATGTTTATACTTGAAGCAACTTAATTTACAAGACAAAAGGATGGATAATACATTTATTTCTCCATAACTATACAATTTAACTATACCATAAAACGATTTGTAGTCGAAAGTGAACAAAACATTAATATATGTAAACTTTTATGAAAATATTGTTTTTTTGTAGTTATTTATGTTTATAGTTGAAGCAACTTAATTTACAAGACAAAAGGATGGATAATACATTTATTTCTCCATAACTATACAATTTAACTATACCAATGAATGAATGCAGTAGAAATGAGATCCCTCAGAAAAGTGTGGAATGTAAGGTTATGTGATCGTGTGAGGAATGATGTGATTCGTGAAAGGTGTGGTGTAAAAGATGATATTGTAAGAAAGATAGAAAAAGGAATGTTGAGATGGTTTGGGCACATAGAGAGGATGGATGGGAGTAAATTGGTGAAAGAGATATATAGAGCCAATGTGGAAGGTAATGTTAGTAGAGGACGACCTCGGAGGACACATTTGGATCAAATAGAAAATGTGCTCAAAAAGGCAGGTGTCCGCAGTATGAAGAATAAAAGAGCATGTATGAAAAGATTGATGGATGTAAACGAAGCCAGAGAGGTTTGCCAGGATCGTACAAAGTGGCGATCGATAGTCTCTGCCTACCCCAATGGGAACTAACGGCGTGAGAATATGTATGTATGTATGTATGTTAACTATACCATATAACCGGCTTAGAAAGTTACTACCCGTTTCTATCCACGTCCACGGGTGTCGTAATCGAAGATGGTATGGGGCTTTTTTATGTGGTTTTTGGGCGATGCGGTTGGAGACCCATCGCCAACAATACTTTATTATGTTACGGTATTACTGCCAATAAATTCTTAACGCTTGCCTAAACGGATGAATGCTCACCAAATAGTGTATCACAACTATTGTATAAATAAAGCTAATATTTATTTTTCTTACATGCTATTGAAGTATGAGAGCACCGTAATAGTTACTTCATCATCATCATCAGCCTATTGACGTTCACTTCTGGACATAGGCCTCTCCCAAGGATCACCACAACGACTGAATAATACAAGATATGTACTTAAATTTATTTAAGTAGATTATATTCGCTATTATTAAAATGCTCATCAAAATGATTTTTCTTTTTTCTTTTGTATGCATCACTGGTTACCAAATTAGGGATGAAATGTAAATTATTATTGACTAGAAACGTCAAAACGGGGAGTTAGGATGTAGGATAGTAAAGACCATGTCAACTAAGTAATCTTTTATTTAATCTTGATCGGCTGTTCTGAGGCTGTTCTCCACCTCACTAGCAGTACTGATTTGCTATCAGTTAACACCTCAATATAAATCAGATATCCATTATTTTTATTTTATTATAAAATTTATATTTATCTACCGACTACTTCAAATTTAATTTACCTTACAATAGATAGATTATTCTTTGAGTTTGTAGTAGCAAATAAAATCAGATACATACATACATATATTCAAAACTATAATTCCCTAGAAGGGGTAGTCAGAGCTGAGGAAATAGATATTTTGATTTTAATTAAAATATCTGATTTTAATTATTTTTAATTAAAATCAGATATTTTGACGAATTACTTGGTTCAAAATAATGTGACCGGTACCAAATTGAAAATAAAAAATTTGTGTATATTTTTCAATGTAAAAAAATGTAACAGAGCTCTGGACACGGGGGAATAGCGATAGAAAAATGGTGATGTGATAAAAATATTGAGCGTAGCTTCGCTGCATTGGAACAATGCAAAATTCTTTAGGCGCGTGCGAGTTGTGTTTACACTCGTTTCCCATAGACTAACATGGGTAACTTTCAAGGGTGATTTTTCCTCAATGGTTACTATCTAAATTTTCTCTTCGTCCTTGATGTCTTGAACCATCATGCAAAATTTGGCTGAGATCGGATCAACCGTTTATGAGGACTTCTGTGTGTTCTGTAATACAAAAGTCGGGGGTGAATTGAGCTACGCCCCAATTACATACATAACATAACATAAACGTTCACGCCGAATATCCCCGAAGGGGTTGGCAGAGGTACTAATCCTTCTGAACATCACGTGACTTTGTCACCTGGTGTTCAGAGTACCCACGTTTTGCATGGACAGTGTACTCACGTGATAGGGGGCAGGCCTATCGCCGTTTTGTACGAATACACTGTCACATGACTAAGTACAACTCAGCCATGTGGGTTTCCTCACGATGTTTTCCCTCACCGTTAACAACCATGATAAATTAACCACACATAAGTCTTTAGAAAAGACAAATTGTTGTAGGCCCGACCCAGGATTCGAACACTAGTCGCTTGCACGATAACCAAGTGTTCTACCCACTGGGCTATCACGGTTGTACGCCCCAATTAGTTATTTTATTACTTACAAGATTTTTACTTTGTGTTTCGTTAAGGTATTTTTTAATATTCCAGTTTTTTAAAATTAGTTAGTAGTCAATAATAATTAAAATTATAAGTTACTATGACGATTTAATTATTTACCACTCTTATATGAAATATAAAAATAGGTGAAATCTTTAACATATATTAATTCTTTTATATTTTATAACCGTACACACGGTCACCTCTCACGCCAACAATTGACGCGTATAGAAATTGGTCACTCGCACAACTAAGGGCGACGTGATATCGTATTGGCAACCAAGTTTAACAAACTGATGATACAACCTTACTGTTACTTCTGAAAATATATGTGTATTTAAATGAAACCCTGAAACAATGATAGGACAATGTACATAATGTTCACTTGGAACAAAATAACACCATTACTCGCAACACGCCGCTTGGTGCACATCATCGCACTTGCACAGACAGCACATTATGCTTATGCTCTACTATCTCGAAAGCAGTAAACATAAAATATCTTGGAATTACTCCCGAGACGCTACAATAACTTTTGAAGTCCATTAATACACTTTGTAATAGACGAAGATAATTTGATCGCGATATTTTAAATGATGAGACACATGAGTGACTACGATCTTATCATTTATTTATGAAAAGTCCGATGAATTTAAATGAACCTTGAGAGGTTTGTCAGGGTCATACAATGGCGATCTTTATCTGTTTCTGCCCACCCTCATGGGAACATATAATATGTATATTGGTCAATCCCTACTTATCTATTGCAACCTTGGGAGTTCCTGGTATAAAATAAAAATTTAAACTGGAAGGTGCTCAAAGAGCGCTACTTAAAGTAGCTACAGTACAGCGGCAGCGTGCCCTTTAAATTTTTCTATTTCTGAACTTTATAAATAAAGCCAAGTGCAACTGTGCACCAAGTTTTTATTCTTTATTCTGTAGTCCAAAGGGTTGATATTCACTTATTCGGAACAAATAAAAATACAATATGCACTGACTGATGATTGATCCACTTGCATACATAGAAACCAATTTCCATATCAATTTGTCACTCTGATTGCTCGAACTTGCATTTTGAACGCAACAACGACCTCTTCGGGGTTTGTAAATCTTAAAAACGTTATTATACGTTGCTGAAAATTTAATTTTGTGGATATTTATTTTATTTACGTTTTTTAGTTTAGATATTTAATAAGAAATTTATTTCGGGAACACTTTTAGCTTCTCGCCTCTCCCATGGCCGAAACAGAAAATTAGAATTTTAAATGGGAGAGGCGGTACTCCCCGACAAGAGCACAGTCGGTCGGGGTCAGGGAGTCAGGTTCAAGAACCGACGGACGATCCGAGCCGTATCGAGCAGCACCGCTTTCTGCATCTGTGCTGGAACCGACACGCCACAGAAATCCAACCGCCTCAAGTTGGTCGCGAGGCTGGTTGGAATTAACCCGTTCGCGGACAAAACAATTGGGATTATTTCTGTCGAAGTCACACCCCACATGTCGGTGATCTCGTGAGCCAGATCGAGATATTTCCGACGCTTCTCGGTGTCGGCTTTCACGAGACCCTCGTCATGAGGGATAGTGACATCCACTAGAAATACCCACTAAAATACGACTTGGCTCTTGGCTCTCTTTGTAACAAGACGTGTGCCACTCGTTAATCTAAATTTTTGAAAAACTTCAAGCAAATTCAATATCTATTTGGAAGGAAAAAAGATCCGTTTTGGCATCCAAAGAAACAGCGCCCCTCACCTTCGTAAGCAGCGATAGCGGCGCCCCTCACCTCGCCGAGAAGCGGACAGAGCTTCCTCACCCCGGGATCGCCTGGTATGTGTATAGAAATTGCGCCAACAATCTCATTCCTTTCATTTTGTGCGTGAATACTGGTTACCTAATTCAGTAATGACGTAACAAGCGGATTGGTGAAGCGGCACTACTCACGACTCTTGGATCACGCACACCTAGGTTCAAATCCCATCGCCGGAAAACTCTTTTTTTTTTTTTTTTTTTGCTCTGCTTTGCTCTATTTAGTACTGCTTTGCCATCGCTGCTGTTTTACTAACATGGAACGCACCCCCCCTAAAGGTTTTGGTTCTTCCCCAAATTTATGCACTGGCGATGAAGCTTCTAGTTCACTTAGAAACCCGCAAAAACGTGGCCGTACTGGCTCAGGGGAGATCGATACTACCTTAAATAACTTTATGGTCGATATTAAAGCATTATTGGACTCCTGGAAGGCGGACCTGGATCAGAAATTTAAGGAAACGAATTCCGCCCTCTGTGACATTGTATCTAAAGTGGATGAAGTTCAAAAGACAAACAGCGAGATAGAAAAATCCGTTGAGTTTTTATCAAACCAGTTCGACGATATGTCTACAAAGTTAACCTCACTCGACAAAAAATCTATGGCTATGGAGAGGACCGTTAAGGAAATGGACAAAGCAGTAGACGAATTGAATCGAAAATCATTAATTAACACCATTGAAATTAGGAATATCCCGTACAATAAACAAGAAACCTCGGACGATCTTCTTAAAATAATTAATGCATTACTTGAGAAACTGGAAATTGATACCCACCCCCTCATAATCCAAGATGTAAGACGCCTACCCACTAAATCTGCAACCGAAAAGCCTATACTGCTCACCGTGGGAAGTACAATTTACAAAAATACGATTCTAAGAAGCCTCCGTACCTACAACACTAAAAATTACAGCAATAAATTTAACACTAATTTAATTGGAATCGCTGGAAACCATCTTCCAATATTTATGTCTGAGCACCTTACCCCGTCCAATCGCATCCTGTTTTACAAAGGTCGTCAGATGGTCAAACAAGGCGTTTATAAATTCTGTTGGACCTCCGATGGAAGAGTTCTTCTTCGTAAAGAAGAAGGAAGCCCGGTGCTGGCCGCGGTCAATTGTATCACAATTGACGATTGCCAACGTACATTGTGACTGATTTATAAATACTATGGAAAAAGTATACAACTTACCTCATTCTGTGCCATCAACATAATTCGTAATTTTAATTTTAGTATTAATTTCATTATTGTTTTTTCTTTATTTACATTTATAGACAAGTATTCAAAATCACTAGAACCATTGCCGCTTGATTACTATCTCACCCTATTTTTTTATAAAATTCCTATAATATATATTTTGCCTCAGCCAGTCCTTTCTGAATTCCATTTCGATATGATTATCAAAAAGTCAAATCCAATTCATTTTAACATCTGCTCAAGCCACCTGAAACCACAACCATTCCTCTAAATTCGATCATCTAAAAGACAACTTCCTACCTATTGACTCTATCTCCGTATCTGATTCATCCTGCTGTGAACCAGAACACTGTTCGTCTTTTACTAAAAACCAAAACAGGTCACTCAAAATTCTAACCCAAAATATAAGAAGTATCTCGGCTAATATTAACGGTCTCCATTCACTCCTGCACCGTATCGACGTTCTACCCGATATTATTGTCTTGTCTGAGTGCTGGCTGTACCACAATCCAACAATTCCAGCAATAGCTGACTTCGACTACCACGTCTCAAAAAAAGTTGTGAATAAAAGTGATGGAGTGGTTGTGTACATAAGCCAGGACTTAAACAGAAGAGCTGTAGTAGAGGAAGCCCCTTTGACAGAAGCTAGCGGATTAATAATCAAGCTCGGAAATGACACTGCAATCATAGCCATTTACCGTCCTTGGTGTTTTAAAGATTCTCAAGCATTTATTGAATCTCTAGATAAGATTCTATCTACTGTCAAATCTTTCAACTCGATAATAATGATGGGGGACATTAATATAGATATCGAATCCAATGCAATATTGTCGACTAGCGCTAATGACTACCTAAACACATTAGCATCCCATGGTCTACTTCCAGCTCACACACTCCCAACTCACGTTAAAACCTGTCTAGATCATGTGATGTTAAAATCAAAACATCCTGCTACAACTCTAGTCATCAATTCATCGATAACAGATCATGATGCAGTTTTATTGTCTCTGTCATCCTCATTCAGTCTTCCACCTCCTAAATCTTATACAACAATTTCAACCAAAGAACTATGCAAAGCTATTAACTCCCTAGATTTTAGCCCTGTTCATTTATCAAATGATATAAATGTAGCAACCTCTCTGTTAGTCGATCCAATTATAAAGCTCATCGCAGATCATACTAAAACAATATCTCTTAAGCGCAAAATTCGTCCGATCAAACCATGGATCACGCCAGGCCTCCTCAAGTGTATAAGACATAGGGATAACTTGCATAGAAAGCTAAAAACAGACCCCAACAACCATTTACTTAAAATCACCTTCAAGAGGTATAGAAATTTCTGTAATAAGCCGCTAAAAAAAGTAAAAAACTCATTTGAAAAAGCTGAATTAACAGCTGCAAAATCTAACAATAAAAAATTATGGTCTGTAATACGTAATATAACAAATACCAGCATAAAAAAATCATCTTCGATAGAACTTTTAAAGTGCGCTCCCTCTCCGCTCGAGTCCGCAAACAAAGTAAACTCTTTTTTCGCAACCATAGGCCAGAGACTTGCTGAGTCTATTCCATCTAAATCTACTTCTACTAATAATTTTGTACACATTTCTTCCCCTCCCGTATACCAACCCTCATCTTCCTTTGTCCTACTCGAAACGGACGCCGACGAAGTAGATCGTTTAATAAACACACTCAAAATAGACTGCGCTGTAGGTTGGGACGGAATTTCTGCTGCCCTGATTAAGTCATCAAAAAAAGTTCTCATCCCACCACTTACTCATATATTCAATCTCAGTATTAGCTCAGGCACATTCCCCAAGTACTTCAAAAAAGCCATAGTACACCCCGTCCACAAATCAGGAGACAAAACCGACGTCAACAACTATCGCCCTATTTCAGTTTTGCCCACTTTTTCCAAGATTCTTGAAAAACTTATTAATAATAGGCTAGTAAAGTATCTGGAGGAAAAACATTTATTATCGGACAATCAATTCGGTTTTCGAAACGGAAGATCTTGCTCGGACGCTGTCCATAAACTAACTAACTCACTGGCTATAAATCTAGATAAGGGGAAAAAGTGCCTTAGTATATTCATAGATATAACAAAAGCCTTTGACACAACCTGGTCCCCTCTTCTAATTGATAAGATGGAAAAATTGGGTGTTCGTGACTTACAGCTTAAGTTATTTTCAAATTACTTGTCTGAACGTACCCAATGCGTCAAAATTGATGGCTTAGTCGGCTCCGAACAGGGTATACATTATGGTGTACCCCAAGGTAGTCTACTGGGCCCTATATTATTCCTCGTTTACATAAACGAGTTGTGTAATCTGTCCATACCAAATGGAAATATTATCTCCTTTGCTGACGACACGGTTCTTTCTTTCGTGGGTAATACCTGGAAAGAGGTCTTTGATAGTGCAAGGGATGGGTTTGACCGCGTAAACTCATGGTTGTGTAACAACCGCTTATCCCTTAACACTTCCAAAACCAACTACATTACTTTCGCAATATCAAATAGAGCAATGCCTTTGCCCGATAAATTAAAGTTGAGACGGTTAAATATTTGGGAGTTATCCTTGACCACAGACTAAGCTTTATCTATCATATAGAGTACCTCACAAAGCGAGTCCGGAAACTAATATATATATTTAGAAATATACGACATGCTGCATCTAGCCCTCTGTCAATCACTTTTAACGTATTGTATAACGTCCTGGGGTGGTGCTGCCAAATCTCACCTTATATGTCTTGAGAGGGCCCAGAGGGCGGTTTTGAAAGTTAGTTTACAAAAACCACGTTTTTACCCTACAAAAGATTTATACGTAGAGTGGGACTTACTCACAGTTAGGCAACTCTTCATTCTATACAATGTACTTAGGCAGCACACTGAAACCCCTCCCAACGAGATCCTAACAAAGCGCAATAGAATGATAGTGCCCTCCATACGACTGAAAACTAAATTCAGCAACCGTTTTTACTGCTTCTTGGGTCCTTTCCTGTTTAATATAGTAAATAAAGCTTTTCCTGTTGTCCACCTTAATCGTATGGAATGTAAAAGACTGATAGTATCCTGGCTAAAAAAATTTGATTATAATAGTACTGAATTACTCCTTCTCCCACAAAAATAACATGGGTTCTAATGGTTTTAGTTCATTGTTTTTTTCTATATTTGTAAGAGTAGATTTCTTCAAAATTTTTTTCTTTACTTTTTGTTTTATTTATTAGCATAGTTTATTTTAAATTAAAAAGATTATTGTGAGCCAAGAGCAATTTTTAAGAAACATTTGTAAGCTGGCACTGATTTAATGCAGTGTTTGAAGCCTATAGCACAGACTTACGTCTATTATAGGCATCAATGTATAATGTATAACCCCTCAAGCCAACCATATGTCCAATTTCACAATGTATTTTTCATATATTGTATATTAGCTGATTTGTATTAGGCTTAATTACTTAATAATAAACTTTACTTTACTTTAAACTTTACTTTAAGTTTATAAGGAGCTTGGTCACTCTTTTAAGTATAAAAGGGCATTTATGAAAAGTCCGATGAATTTAAATGAACCTTGAGAGGTTTGTCAGGGTCATACAATGGCGATCTTTATCTGTTTCTGCCCACCCTCATGGGAACATATAATATGTATATTGGTCAATCCCTACTTATCTATTGCAACCTTGGGAGTTCCTGGTATAAAATAAAAATTTAAACTGGAAGGTGCTCAAAGAGCGCTACTTAAAGTAGCTACAGTACAGCGGCAGCGTGCCCTTTAAATTTTTCTATTTCTGAACTTTATAAATAAAGCCAAGTGCAACTGTGCACCAAGTTTTTATTCTTTATTCTGTAGTCCAAAGGGTTGATATTCACTTATTCGGAACAAATAAAAATACAATATGCACTGACTGATGATTGATCCACTTGCATACATAGAAACCAATTTCCATATCAATTTGTCACTCTGATTGCTCGAACTTGCATTTTGAACGCAACAACGACCTCTTCGGGGTTTGTAAATCTTAAAAACGTTATTATACGTTGCTGAAAATTTAATTTTGTGGATATTTATTTTATTTACGTTTTTTAGTTTAGATATTTAATAAGAAATTTATTTCGGGAACACTTTTAGCTTCTCGCCTCTCCCATGGCCGAAACAGAAAATTAGAATTTTAAATGGGAGAGGCGGTACTCCCCGACAAGAGCACAGTCGGTCGGGGTCAGGGAGTCAGGTTCAAGAACCGACGGACGATCCGAGCCGTATCGAGCAGCACCGCTTTCTGCATCTGTGCTGGAACCGACACGCCACAGAAATCCAACCGCCTCAAGTTGGTCGCGAGGCTGGTTGGAATTAACCCGTTCGCGGACAAAACAATTGGGATTATTTCTGTCGAAGTCACACCCCACATGTCGGTGATCTCGTGAGCCAGATCGAGATATTTCCGACGCTTCTCGGTGTCGGCTTTCACGAGACCCTCGTCATGAGGGATAGTGACATCCACTAGAAATACCCTCGACTGCGACCGATCCCATACCACGATATCAGGCTTATTCGCTAGAATAGTCCTGTCCGTGATAACGGATCGGTCCCAATAGATTTTGGCACGGTCGTAGAAATTTCTTATTATTATGGCTATTCACTTTTTTCCAAAGTCCTTTCAAGAACAAGTGAGGTTAGAGATCTTGGCATCATAATTGACTCTAAATTGCTATTTGATAAACATATTTCTAGCATATTCTCCAAAGTGTATAAATTGCTAGGATTTGTACTTCGTCAGTCAAAAGAACTTAAAAGCCCTCAAACTATTGTAACACTTTATAATGCATTGGTACTACCTATACTCCAATATGGCTCAACAGTATGAAACCCCATGTATCAAGTATATATCAAAATGCTTCAAAGAATTCAAAATAAGTTTATTAAACACCTCAACTATAGATTTCCATACTTTAACAACCTTCCTAACTTGAAACTTGAAAATGTTATTTAAAACCATCCATGATCTAATTGATTCACCTTATTTGTTATCAAGGTTAAACTTCAGATGTCCGTCCTACAACACTAGAAACTCATTCACATTCCACTCACCTCATTAAATGTTTCTATATATTCCAAATATATGTTATATTTATACTTTTTACTTATTCGTATTTGTTTATTGTGTTTAATAAATGATTTCAATGCATTGAAGCTTGAATTTAATGTAAGGTTGGGTCGGGCAGGGGCGTGTTGTGCAATCTGGTAATTGCCGACGACAGCCCGCATGGCAAGGGTAGGAATAGTAATGATAAGCTGGAACTGAGATATGATTAATGTATAAAAAGAATATGAGTTACCTAGAAGTTTCAGTGCATTAAATATAACCTTCCATTCCATAAGTATATTTACACAAATATGTGAAATATAATATGGAGTGTATAATGCTCGTATATGTGTGTAAAACTAGTAATCAAGGGAAGCAGTATTTTTTGGGGTTCTCGTCAACCAAAAACTCTTATACTATTTCCGTCTACGATTTTAAATACTAAGTTGACTATGACTTAATTACTTATTTGTATGTCGTATTTATTACTTAATGCTTCAAAACCTTTTAATCTATGAGTGGTTGGCCACGCTCTTGGATGGGCATTGGACGAATTTTTCGGTGCAATGTAAGCCTTCCCAAATAACATGAATAATAATCACTGTATCTATGCTCTATGTACAATATATTTTTACTGCACGAAATCTGAAAACAAAGGTAGCCAGAGCTTCGGAAGAACCTTTGAAATTTTTTAGGGGTAAAATTAGTAAATTATACAAGTTGGTTATGGGTTTCCATCCCTGCTCCTTAACAATTTCAATCCTCTGAGTCGTTTCGGGAGTCACGTAAAAAGTAGTAGACACCGTTATATTATTCGTTTGGTTTGTGTTATGTCAGTGAGTCTGTCTATCTGTCGATGTGTTACAGCATTTTATTTCCGAAACAATTGAGACTGTGACGATGAAAATAATAAGGTAAGTACACACAGTAAGGTAAGTAGTTATTTAAGTAGGTAAGGTAGTAAACTATGTAAACCTCTCCAAGGATGGAGTTACTTAAAATGACTAGTGAATTTTAAACTGTGATCAAAACCCAAACATTTTTTTCCTAGTGTTTATATGAAATACAAAGTACTTAAAATTTGCAGTTTTGCATATATCTCAAAAGCTCCTATATATATTTTGTTCGAACCACCGCAATCAGATTGGAAAGAGTTTTATAAAAACTGGTTTCTACGTATGCATGCATCGATCATTGAAAAGCAAAAAAATCGCATATGATAATAGATACATGTTTTTTTTATTCCGGATACTTAAATTGTAGTACTTCTGCCAAACCGAATTTTATTTTATTTTATTTATTTATTTTATCTGAAAGCTTGAGTTTGAGCAAGTAATATAAATTGCTATGGGGTAAGTTTTTATATATCTATTACCTTGTTTATTTTAAAAGTTAACACAGTTCAACCCTGACTCTCCGCTCGATGTATGGTTATATGGGAGATAGAAGTAGGATTACAAAGAATAAACAATAATAAACCATTGCTTAAGTAGATTTAATTCTTTATTTATCAATCGAAAAGCCTGCCAAAATTAGTCGATATCGGAGCATAACGGTGCATTATTAAAAAAGAACAATCGGCGTTCACCACAACACTAATACTACTAAACTTTATAATACTAAATCACTTACGTTTTTCCGACGTAACGATACAGCTACTGGTGCCGTAGGAACTACCGTCAGTCCATGATCACGCCCTCAGTGGGTGTGTATACGCGTCGAAATGAAACTCTTAATATAGTCTCCTTGTGGAGTCCATTGATAGAGGCCACGTCGCTGTCATTTAGTCAGACAAAGACCTTTGTTAAGTAAAAACCTTGCAGAGTTTTGTTCGTAGCAAATGAAAGATGCATGACATACTCGGAAATATGGTTCATGCCGAGTCGTTCTCAATCCAGAAGTTTCATAATATTTTCGAAAGGAGCAGTAAACATAAACAATTTCAAGAAATGGATTCCTCCTTGTCTGTAAAGGGATTTTGTTTTGGTCTTAGATTCAGACTGTTGAGGTTGTGACGTTGTCATACAAAAACTCGAGTAGATAAAAAAAGATAAAAAATATTTATTTCAAAATAAAAAGAATTGTTCTCTATTTTTTGAACGTCACAAACTTACGTATAAGTTAAATCTTACTCTACTGACTCTACTTCGGATTCGGAAGGTGTATTGTTGCGAGAAGAACCCGTAAGAAACTCAGCAACACACATCTTTTCTTAGTCAAATTACAATATTGGTGTATGTCTGGAAATATCCTGAATAGAGCCCTGGTGACACCAAGCAGTTTCATCTATCATATAATCATTTAAACTGTAATAAGCTTTTAAATGAAGACTGCGTTTTATAATTACTTTGAATTTCTTTTCTGTTAGATTCAAAATGTCATCAGGTATTTTATTATAAAATTTTACACATAACCCCATAAAAGATGTATTTATTTTTGACAATCTGTACTTTTGAATTGAAATTTTATTATTATCTCTAAGACTTCTAGTATGTCTGTCACAGTTTTTGGAAAATGCTTTCAAATTTTTTCTCACATACATGATGTTTTCATAAATATATTGACATGGCAGTGTCATTATATTTATGGTTTTAAACAATTCTCTAAGGGAATCTCGTGAACCTAAATTATAAATAGCTCTTATTGCTCTTTTCTGTAAAATGAATATTGACCCAACATCAGCAGCTCTGCCCCAGAGTAAAATGCCATAAGACATGATGCTATGAAAATAACTATAGTAAACTAAACGAGCGGTCTGTACATCAGTTAAATGTCTTATCTTTCTAACGGCATAGGCAGCACTGCTTAGCCTGCCAGCTAGCGCGCTAATGTGGGGTCCCCATTGGAGCTTTGAGTCCAGATGTATCCCTAAGAAAACTGCGCTATCCGTAAATGGTAATTTTTCATTATTTAATGTAATTTCATTATCAACACTTTTAACATTTGGTAATGCAAATTTAATACATTTGGTTTTTTTGGCATTTAGTACAAGATTATTTGAAGCAAACCATGTTTGAATTTGGGAAACTGCATTATTTACATCGTCAATATTTTCCGAATTCCTTTTAACGTCAAAAATTAAAGAAGTATCATCAGCAAATAATACTATTTCAGACCTTTTCTCGACCATGAACGGCAAATCATTAATATATACTAGAAACAAAAATGGGCCTAATATAGATCCCTGTGGAACACCCATTTTTACATGAGTTCCAGATGATTTTATTTTATCGATTTGCACTTTTTGTATTCGATCTGAGAAGTAGGACTTTATTAATTTAAGTGCGTCACCTTCGATGCCATAATGTCCCAATTTTATGAATAAAATATTATGATCTGCACAATCAAAAGCTTTTGTAAGATCGCAGAACAAACCGATTGCATCATTCTTAAGTTCCCACGAACCAAAAATATGTTTAATTAGGGCAACGCCTGCGTCAGTGGTAGAGCGGCCTTTCGTGAAACCAAATTGTTTAGGGTGAAACAAATTGTTGGAACTAAAATGCAAGAGCAGTTGATTAAGCATAAGTTTTTCAAATATTTTACTCATAACTGGTAGTATAGATATAGGCCTATAACCTTCAGGATTATTTTTATCACCTCCAGATTTTAGTAAAGGTACAATTTTACTATGTTTCATGAGATCTGGGAAGATACCATTACTTATACATTCATTAAATATTTTCGCTAAATAAGGAGCTATTATTACAATAAAATTATGGCATACTTTTACTGACATACCCCAGATATCCTCAGAATTTTTCAATTTCAGTGATTTAAACACTTTAATGATATCTTCGGGACTGACAACTTTAAAATTAAATATAGATTTACAAATTGCAACGTTTTGTTGCAACAGCTCTTGAGCTAACGTAGCAGATGAATTTAAGTGTTCAGTGGTCTTAAAAGGTATATCAGCAAAATATTTTTCAAAAATACAAGCAATTACATCATTTGAAGTAGTCAAACCTCGATCAGACCGAATACAAAAGTCCTGATCACATGATTTGCTTTTGCCAGTTTGAGTGTTGATAATGTTCCAAACGGTTTTTACTTTATTATCAGATGTTTTAATACGTTGGCTCAAGTATCTTGCTTTAGCCTCCTTACAAACTTTATTAAACATTTTTGAGTATTTTTTACATATTCTATAAATTCATCATTACGTGAGAACGCTTTTTGATCGTATAAATCAAATAGTATTTCTCTAGATTTATAATATTATTTTATAGTGGCTTGATATATGGCACCGTCAATCAAACACATTGAGTTTCTCTGTAAATCAAAGATTTATTTCAGTTAATCTAAGAAACAAATCATGAAACAAATCAAACAAACATTAACTTACATACCTGTAAATCAAAGAAACGACATTAAATGTTATTATTCCGGTGTCGATTTCTTATTTTATTTAAAATTAGATATTAACTTATTCTTTGTAAAGAGAAATTTTTCTTATTTGACATTAACCAAAAGCGTGCGTCATGACCGTCACAGTTTTTTCTTTCTTAAAAACTCTAAACTACCAAAGAGTTGCTATATGCGCGTGTAAATTCAAATAAAGGAAACTATAGTTTTCTTTACATCTCCCCCCCAAAAGAGATAAACAATGAGTAAAAGTGAATATAAACAATGAGGTTTATGTTCCCGGCATACACTCTTCACACGTAGATAGTAGGAGCCGGTGTGAGCTTCGATATGTGGAAGTAGTTAGACTCTGATCTCTTGTGATCAGTGTTTATCTTGTATATTGATGTAGATATTTTTTCTATAATCTTGTAGGGTCCTATTTTCAGTTCATCAAGTTTTTTCCTGTTTAATTTGTTCCCGTTTTCCACAAAAACCATGTCTCCTACGTTGAAGTCTATATATTTTCGATGCTTATCATAAATTGTCTTGTTATAATTATGTGATTTGATTGAGTTTTCTAGAGCTCTTCTCCTATCTTGGATTAAATCATGTTTAGTTCTTTCCTGTTTTAGCTCATTTGGCAAAATAGTGACATCTGTGCCATAAAGTAAGTATTTCGGAGCATATCCAGTAACTGTGTGCACTGTCTCGTTGTATTTCTTTACACAATTGTGTGCCACAGTCGTCCATGCCATTCTTGTATCTTGTTCATTTATTTTACATCTGATTTTGTTGACCAGCGTTTGGTTTAGTCTCTCATTCAAACCATTCGAGAAAGGTGAGTTTACTGCTGTAAATATGATTTGTATATTCTTCTCATCTAAAAAACTCTTGAAATCTCTTGAGTTGATACCTGGGTATTGGTCCGAGAGTATCACTTCTATGTCATCACATTCTGTACAACTTTTTATAAGTTTGATAAAATCATTTGCATTTTGTCTACTGGATGTTAGTATGTATGCATACCTTGTAAAATGATCTGATAATAGGTGTAAATATCTCTTTGTTGATCGGGATCCTCCAAAGCCTCCAATGGTATCGATGGAACATATCTGAAATGGTTTTTTGGCAGGCCCCAATTGTGACATTAATCCATATTTATTTTTTCCTCTTGATTTATTCTTTATGCATATTGTGCAGCTTTCACAAATTATTTTTATGTTTTTCGTCATGTTCTCTGCTGTATACACAGTGCTTATCATTTTTTGCATTTGTTTAATTCCGATATGGCTTAGATCTGAATGTATTTTCTTCATGAGCTCTATGCTTAATTTCTCTGATATAATAATTTTTTCTTTTTCTCTTACTTTCTTGTAATACACATTGTTTTTTGTATATAACTTATCTCTCTTGCTTTGTATATATTCATTTTGATTTTGATCTTGTAAAATATCTTCTATTGTTATCATGTTTACTATTTTTAGCTGTTCTTCTAAGTTTTCTTCTGGTTCGAGAACCGGGTTTCTGCTCAGGCAATCTGCTTCAACATTATATCTTCCTGGAGAATATTTAATTTGGAAATCATATTGCGATAAATAATGAGTTAAGTCACCTAGCTCTTCGTCTGTTCTACATTTTATGTTCATATTTTCCAGTGGCTTGTGATCTGTAAAGACTGTGAATTTTCTGCCTATTAGTAGGTGTTGCCAATACTGAACACATTCTTTAATTGCCAGACATTCCAGATACACAGCCTTCTTCCTTTTTTGCACTTCATTTAATTTCTTTGAAAAGTAGGCTACAGGTTTTTCTTCGTTGTTTTTTTATTTTTGTTTCAGAACTGCTCCTACTCCTAATATGCTGGCATCTGTGTATATGTGAATAGGTAAGTTTGGGTCATAAATTGTTAATATTGGTTGGGAACATAATATATGTTTCATTTCTTCAAATGACTCTTGACATTTGTCAGTCCAGATGAAAGGTTGTCCTTTTCTCAAAAGATTATGTAGTGGTTCTAATTTTATTGCAATATTTGGCACATATTTATGGTAAAAGTTTATCTTTCCTAAAAATTGTCTCACATTTTTTGGAGTTTTTGGAATCGGGAAATTTTTAATTGATATCAAATTATCTTTCAGAGGTCTGACTGAATTATTCTGGATTACATGCCCCAAGTATTTTACTGAATCGGCTGCAAATGTGCATTTAGAGAATTTTAGTTTCATACCTTCGCTTTGAATTGCTTGAAATAACTGCTTCAGATATCTTATATGATCCGAGAATGACTTCGAAAACAACAGAATGTCATCAATAAAACATACTGTGAACTCTCCAAGATTATGCTTCCGTATAATATTACACATTATCCTTTGGAATATGGCTGGAGCGGTCTTCAATCCAAATGGTAGACAGGTCCATTGGTAATGACCTTCTTGTGTCACAAATGCCGTTTTGTGTCTATCTGTGACACGCAGTGGTATGGACCAAAAAGCAGAATTAAGGTCCAGCGTTGAAAAATATTTACAATTTCTTGTTTTTACTATTAAGTCCTCGATGAGCGGGAAGGGCTGTGACTGTGGTACAACAATCTTATTTAAATCTCTGAAGTCTATACACAGTCTTGATTTTCTGTTTTCTTCTCTTTTATAGGCCAATGTAACAGGCGCTGCAAATGGGCTATATGATTCTTCTATTATATTCTTTTCCAGTAGTTTTGCTATTTGGCTTTCGATTTCTTTCTTGTCTTCCACTGTGCAACGATATGGTCTTTTACTGCAATATTTTTCTACTTGTAGATCGATGTGTGCTTCATAACCTTTTACCTTTCCAATGTCATATTTGTCCGTCGCAAACACTGACTGGTTTTCTGTTATTAAGTCATCAATTATTGTCTGTTCCTCAAAACTCAAGTGATTAATACAAATTCTAAAGTCTTCTGTTTTAAAACTTTCATTGTAGTTTATGATATTATTCATTTTTAATTCCTTAGAATCAATATCTGTATTTGTTTCCTTAGAAACTCTTTCCTTGTTTTGTGTAGGTAATTTTTGATGAATTTTCAGATTTTCGTCTTGAACTAGATGAAATTCTTGTATACAATCTAGTCCCACTAAAAAGTCATAATCAAAATTTTCGTTATCTATCACAAAAACATTCATTTTTTTCTCAATATCAAAGATGGCTATGTCCAGTGAAATTATTCCGATAGCTTTTTTGACGCCATTAATCGTTTTTAGATTAGTATCATTTGAAAGAGTGCCTTTGTTTTGCTTTATCTTTAATATCTTTGAGTTTATCAATGACACATTAGATCCAGAGTCATAGATCCCTGATACTTCAATATTTTTATTTAGTAGTAATTTTATCTTGATCAATGGCGGCACTATTAGTTTTTTTGGTCTTCGTACTGCAATTCACATTCCAACTCTGAATTATTGATAAGTTTTATGTTTGTAAAAAACTTGATTTCCATTCTGACCACTCAGATTGTAATCCAAACTTTATCATCATGGAGGAGTACCAATCTATGCATGTTTTATCAAGAAAAAGTCTGAGAATTTCAATCTTTTCTTCCTCTTTTACAATATTAAATCTTTCACATTCTTTTTCGAATACTTCCATCCACTGACATGCTCTTGAATTTCTTCCGCTAAATTTTTCAATCACAAATCTTTCAGCTAACTTTTTCATACTCTTCTTTTCTTCATTCTGTTTGTCTTCAACCAATTTTTCCAAAATCTTCACTATAGGATCCTCTAATGTCATTTTACTCACAGCTGGTGACTGTTCTTGGTTAATTTCTTCTAGAAATTGGTCCTGAAAAATCATGTTTCCAGTCTCATCGACATATGTTTTTAAAATTTCTTCTGTTGTTTTTATCCAAACATTTCTAGTTTGATATCTCTTTTTCAATGTACTTTTTAATGTAACGTATGTTTTCGTGGTTTGAATATGTTTATGAAGTGATATTGCTTGATACTCTTCAGGAATCAGGTAAACTTTGTCATCTAGTGTGGCAATTGAGGTTATGGCAATGAAGTTTGACTTTCCGTCCACTGTTGGTTTAATTTGAAAAGTAAATTTTAGTTTCTCCATTTTTGTGACAGTTAATGTCGTTTTATAATATTATTTTATAGTGGCTTGATATATGGCACCGTCAATCAAACACATTGAGTTTCTCTGTAAATCAAAGATTTATTTCAGTTAATCTAAGAAACAAATCATGAAACAAATCAAACAAACATTAACTTACATACCTGTAAATCAAAGAAACGACATTAAATGTTATTATTCCGGTGTCGATTTCTTATTTTATTTAAAATTAGATATTAACTTATTCTTTGTAAAGAGAAATTTTTCTTATTTGACATTAACCAAAAGCGTGCGTCATGACCGTCACAGTTTTTTCTTTCTTAAAAACTCTAAACTACCAAAGAGTTGCTATATGCGCGTGTAAATTCAAATAAAGGAAACTATAGTTTTCTTTACATATATGCCTGGTGTTGCCCACTCACTAAATTTAAATTTATTACATATAGTTACATCTTTAATAGTAAATATTTTATTAAATTCGTCTATCAGTACTTTAAAGAAAGTATTATAACTATTATTTGGATTTTTATTTATTGAAGAAGTGGGCAGCTTATAACTGATTAAGTTTATATATTTTTCAACTTTGAAAGCAGTGACACTCCTTTTTTTAACTATAATTTTTCGGTCTGGTGCCTTATGTGGAAAGTTTACAAAAAGACCACTGTGATCAGATTTTAGTTTATTTATTACAGATTTACTTATGAATTCAGCATTTGTAAATACATTATCTAAACATGTTTTGGTTCTAGTAGGTTCCAAGAATAAATTTTCTAAATTAAACGATTGGAATAAACTCATCAACCGTGTTTTCTGAGTACTATCTTTTAAGAGATCTATATTGAAGTCTCCACAAATAATTAATTGTTTTTTACTCTTGAAAATTTTAGTTAATACATCTTCCATTACACTTTCAAATCTTTCATAATTTTGACTATAGGGGGCTCGATATACGCTTACTATAAAGTAGTTTAGTAACTCTATGCAGGATATCTCCACGACTTGCTCAACGCTCAGTTTTACAATATCCTCACGATTTTTACATTTAATACTATTTTTTATAAATATAGCGGAGCCACCACAGGCTTTAGAATTGCGGCAGTAGCTACTAGCTAAGTTGTAATTTTGAAAACCAAATATGAGCTCGCAATTCTTAAGCCAGTGTTCTGAGACACAGAAACAATCAATTTGATATCTTTCTAAAAACAATTCAATTTCTAATTCTTTACAAGAAAACCCCTGAGTATTTTGAAATACTAATTTAAATTGTGGGTCTCCTTGTAAAGCACGGTTTTTAAATATTTTGCCAGAAGAACCTCCTTCCTTGTTTACAATGTTAATATTAATTGAAGGTGACGGCTTAAGGATGACAGGAGGCTCTTCTATTGTCTCACTTAAAAGTTTAAATTATGGTTTCCACCATCACATATTGTAAGTAAGTTTTCCCTTATATTAAATAAGGGAGGGTTCGATATATGATATGCTAATAATTTAGCAATGGTACGTTTTTTATTTAAGGGTATGTATATAGTACCCGATCGTTGTCTTGAATAAGGTATGAACTTATTCACGTACATAGATGTATCTGTCTATATGATACCTCTACAAACATTCAAGCATAGCCCATTTGTCCATCGAATCAAAGGCTTGTTTGTTCTTAATTCACAAGAACTGGGTCCAGAACAGATTATACTTCTCGGTATTTTGTATAATCTTACGTAGAGTGTAAATCTTGATTATGGTAAGTCTTGCAGGTAATCGGCTTGTTCGGGAGGTTGAAAGTAGTGAAACCTACGACACAGACTATTTATGATGTCTCTTGGAGACATTTTGTAAACGTGGCTCAATTTTGTAAATAGGCCTCCAAAGCGCGAGGCTTACACAGAATTTGCAAGGCAGAGCTAAATGAAAAGAGTGAAGACCTAACTCTAGTTTTGCTTAATCGTAGTTTTGATTCACTCGCTGTTGCGACACCTCAAGTAACTTTTCAAGTACGTTGAGAGTCCATTGAGCTGCCGGTAATTAGTCGCGTCGTCTGAAGTAAAGACTTCAGAATTAGACTTCGTCTTTTCTCCATGAGCTAAGCAGTCTTATCCAATAGTCGTTTAGTTTTATTGCTGTGGTAAATTATTATACAACACGTAAAGCCATTAATCCATTAATCCTACAAAAGTTCAGTGTAGTAGACTACTACAATGGAATTTTGTAATGTATATCATATCGTCAATGGATGCATTTTTTTATAAACACGTGTTAATGGTGGCTACGATATTACCTGCTTAGGAAGAAAAAGGTGTTTATTGAACAGTAACTACAGACAAATTGTACCATAACCGATTAATGCTTTTAAAAAAACACGTCTGTGATCAAGGACATTTCGCATACTTCTTTTTCCATACTTTACTTGTCTTTGGGCTTGGCAAAAGCGATTACTAGAGGTATAGTTGTTTTAGACACGTCTTATTTGTTTTATCCTATATATTAAATTAAATAATTTCTATATTATTTAAAGTTAAAAATTCTCTTAGTTATATACTTTTTCTACAACCCAAAAAAACTTATAATTAAAAATTTTACTTTAAATTAAGGTATAATTAAAATGTTGTTTTATTATAACTGTACAAAATTATCTTTGAGCAAAACTTAATTTCCCAAAGCGTAACGTGAAAGGGAAATGTGCAAGCTTTTACAGAAACTTAGGTCGTGAAACTTTCCATCTTTCGCGAAACTTTATACTTCGATACTTTATAGCCCCTTTCATGTGCCGGCAAGTTTATTCTCGATAATAAAAGTTAAAAGAAAATTGTGCTTATGTGAAATCGGTCATTTATTTTACAAAAGTAGAGATAAAGAACGCAGCTTGATTCTAAAACTAGATTGTCTAAATTATAATTTAAATATAACATTGATATAAGTCCTAAAAATGCAAGAAAAATATGAAATAAACTTAACTGGCTCGAAACAAATGAATCCATTTGATATCATAGAACTTATTATTATCAGATAAAAATAAATCTAATACATTCAGTTCAGTTATACTAAAACTACGGTGAACTTTAAACTTCAAATCATGTTTTATTAATCTACCGTCGCCACCCTCATTTCTGTTGCTGCTTCTTTGACATTTAAAGAAATAGCTGGCTATATTGCCGTAGACAATACAATAAGACATTTAAGCTATAAAATCTACGAAGCATAAAATATTGGGCGGGCTGGTAAAGCAGGATAGCGGGCGACCGGCGCGCCGCCCTGCGGATCCCGCGGACGTCGAGTGCCGAGCCGCGGCGAACACGAACCTCATCGATCGGCCCCGCCCGCCCACCGAGCAATAACATACTAGAGCACACTTCATACCATTCACATTCCTTTGCTCACTTCACTATACTCGCCTTCTGTATGAGAGTACTACTCCATACTATTGTATATCTAGGCTTTAATAACGAGGCTCGTTACCGCAACACGGTAAAAGGTCAACAGACGAAGGTGCTTTGAGTGTCGTTTAAAAGGCTATGTCTTGTGGTCGTTCATCGCATGACACTCCCCTATTTTCTGTTATCGGACTATTAAGTTTAGTGATCGTCGTGGATCGGAACTCGCTATACGTGTGGAAAGAGTCAACAAGACAATACAAAAGTTACCGATCATTACTTAAATTATACCTCACTTATAAACTGGCTACGCTTACACCTGAACTTTTGTATTTCTGAGAACTTAAAAATAAAATAGGGAACGATGGCTGTGTAAAATTTTCAATTTATAGTAAGTAGATAGTGATCGAAGTGAAATTAACTAAGTGAAATAAACAATATATATGATGGACTAACAAAAATGCGTTTATCGGTATAGAAACGAATCCGTGACAGGACATCGCAGGAGAGCGAGCGTCGTCGTTTGAAGGTCACCGTACGGCATCAATACGTTTCGCCACGGCAAGCTCCGTTACCACAACCGCTTCTCGCTGAAAGGCTCGTCGTCCAGCGTGCCGGGGTCGGCGACCAAGGCGGCGCCATTCCTCCGCCACGCTGGCTCCGGCGAGGTGGAGGCGGCCGACTATGGGCGCGGGCCGGGCGCCGCAAACACCGCCGCCGAGGCCCGCCTCGCCTACGGCTACGAGGCGCTGTCGGCCGCCAGCGACGGCAGCGAGGCCGAGCCCGACCCCGAGTACGCCGCCTTCGACATGGACATGTCCGCCGGCCGGGACTCCAACGACAACCCCTCGTCCAGGGCCTCCACCAAGGTTAACTTCCCTCCTGAAGTGGAGTTGGAGCATCGGCGGTCGACCGCCACAACCATGGCGGCCTTCCATCGCAGCCGGGGGCGGTCCATGAGCGCCTGGAGTGATATTAGCCGCTCCAGTATTAGATTTGAGGAAAGGTAAGTTCGTAGAATTCTGTAATTTCATAGGATAACATTGCTCGCAAGTAAACTACTTACCGACATTAAGTTTCTGAGAGAGAAATGAATAAATCTTTTCGATGCAATGGATGTCGCAGTTTGCCGCGCGGCAATGAGTTTCCCCCCGCACCCCGCGCCCCGCGCCTTGTCTCGTCCCTCGGCGGCTGTACGTCAATGTCTGTACATCTGATAAAAATATTACTATGCTTTGAGCTTGTGAAGTTCGCTTGATGAAGCTTTAACGGTCGTTCGTGAAGTTAATTAGTCCTACCTATGTATTGAATTCATTACATTTAAATTGTTGTTTGTAATGTTGTGCAATTGTTTGTAATCAATCATATTGAGTTTCTTTTCTTCGTAGGTATCTGTTATTGTATTACGTAGTTATACCTACCGCACTTTATTAAAACACATGAAGGGTTTATATTTGAAATAATATTTTACCGGCTTCACCTTGCTATTTGTAAAATGTAGGAGGTGTCGAGCAAAGAATATTGTATGGATCGCGGACCTTAAAAATAATTTCATTAATAATAATAGTTCATTATAAAATTAATAATATATTAATAATTTATAAATATTTAACTGTTTAAATAGGTAAATAGTTACCAAATGTTGTAATTAAGATTTAAAATGTTCGTTATTTTAAAATACTTTCAATTTTGAGGTTGCAATGCAAACAAATTAATAAAATAGTTTAGAATATGGACGTCATTAAATAAAATATATATTTAAAGAACTTCGTATGTAGGTAGGGTTAATACCCGCTTAATATCCGCTTCGCGATTACTATAAAACATAAAGAATAAGTATACTACTCATATATAAGGCAAATTCAAATAGTTACATTATGCGTTCATTAAGCCAGGTTTAATTGAAATTTAAGATTAAATTTTAGAAAGACATTAACTTCCACCGTGGTACCTAAAATGATCAAAATAAGAACAAGGAACAAGAAAGTCAATAATCTGGAATTAAGCATTTAGCTCCTCTTTACGAAAATATATTTAGCCAAGATGTGATAAGCAATTTTAGGAAGATATGCTGTGCTGCCGTTTGGAAATATGTTGATTGGGGTGTAATGTGTTTGAAATAAAATGTACTTATAAGACAGACAATTACTAATGAGGTAGTGATCTCTGTCTTAGTTTGAAAGTAATAAATATTTTGAGATCTGCAAGCAAGATTTAGGATTAGGGATTGTGATTTATATATAAAGTCTAATCTATCACCTTTATGACTATCACTATCACAGTATTGTTCCTTCGACCTTCACTGGTGTGTAAAAGGCGTGTGTAAGGGAAGCAAGAAAGTATTCATTAATTTATTTAATTTCAACAATAGGCGCACAGCACAAATATAATTCATATTAACGACGTAATATTGACTTGAGAGATTTTATAGGACAGTTGCTAAATATACATAATTAAAATAATCAAGAAACTTCGCTATTCTTAGAAAACGAAAAAAGCATTAAAATTAACGGAAAAATAAAATATATAAAAAAGATTAGAATTCATAACACAATAATTGAGAAAAAATGTAAACAATGCTCAACTATGTGTTGTAAAAGAAAGTGTTGCTAGTTGTGTGGTGAGAAATGTATGATGGGTTGTTTTGTGTATGTACATGTGTGTTTTAATGTAATATATGTATAAGAGCGAACTAATTTATTTTTGGTTATTTTGGTTAGAGAAGATCACTTTAATTTGCATCTTAAATGAATGTTTGTTAAAAACGAAATATAGCCAATTCAGAGAATTTGCGGTTGTGTGTATTTGGCAGACCGTAGCTAATAGAGTTTTGTGCATAGTTAGTGGTGACACAAGGAGAGCGAGTATTTTTGGAAGGTGTTGTCCAAGTTTGGTATGGAGAGTCAACTTGTGCGAGCATTAGTGTCTCTATATGAGGATCCATCTTTCATGGATGACGGTTTCAAAGAAATAAGCAAAAGTGATTACTTACTAGAAATAACCAATACAAATGCGGTGCAAAATATAATTTTATTTTATCGTTGTATTGAACTTCGGTTTATTCGCGCTGGTAATTTTTTTAGTTTATGGACCTTTATTCAAAATTCAGCTTGCTAGAACTGAGGAAAACATACACTTTACAAGGTTTTATAATCCAATTACGTATTTAAAACAGGAAAAGTAACAGACAGTTGCAATAGACATCTAAACTCAATGAACAGAAAATCAACTGGAGGGCAATTCTCGCAAGTTTGATATCATTCCTATCATAAAAAATATATCAAGTGTTCAATGTCGTGTGCAAAATATCACAAAGTGAAATATATTTCTATTCATAGATTGAAACTGTATTCTCGCACACGGTAGTAATTTTTCCTTAGACAATAAAGAATGAAGACCGAAATCAATGATCCAAGTGAATGAATTGAATGAAAGGTCAGTTTATCTGTCATCTTAGTTATGAAAAGGTCTTCATATATCTGTCAATATTTACATATGTTTTGGTTTGTTTAAATTTTCCTTTAACTAGCACTTTGCCCGTAACTAGCCAAGTCTGAATTCCCAACTGGACCATCCAGCAACCGGATTTAGTTTAAGAAAT
This sequence comes from Bedellia somnulentella, assembly GCA_963576735.1. NCBI lineage: Eukaryota > Metazoa > Arthropoda > Insecta > Lepidoptera > Bedelliidae > Bedellia > Bedellia somnulentella. Next base: position 18,274,050 of record OY755170.1, read on the forward strand.
TTTATAATGCCAAAATAATATAAAATAAAATAATATAATGCCATAATATATATAATTTTTATAATTTAATGATATAATTAACTTTGGTCCAAGTAGACATTATTTACAACTTCTAAGACTATTTGATCTATGATCCATTTAATATATTTAACTACATTTTAATTTTCTATCTATTTTCAAACAAAATTTAAAAAAAAAATGGCTGCCGTTCGCATGACATCTTCAAATATCATCATATCGTCTGATCGTGACCACTCTATATCATCCTTTGATATATATCATCATATCGACTGGTATTCAATAGAAAAATATCGATTGGATGAAGTGAGAATAGCTCAAGTCAAATATCGATCGCAAAATATCACAAAAGTGATAAATATCGAAAGTGATATAGTATCGACCGTGCGAGAATTGCCCCTCTGGACCACGTCTTGAAAAGATAAAAATCACACAATAAATGGCGTCTGTAATAACTTCACTGTAGTCAGCAGAAGCGATTCGTTTCAGGAAAGATAGAATACAAACAAGGTCACTGGTGAGGGTAAATCAATAAACGAACTCATCATCACTGTCACTTTTGATGAACAGTAATATATCGTAGTTCCTCGTTACTGATTTAATCTGGCCGACATATATTTTTTTTCCATGGTTAGTTCAATAAAAGGAGCTTTAATAATGTTTTATTCAGTACTATGGAACAAATAATTGGATTCACTATTGTCTACAGCTTTAAATTATTGTTTAATAAACATAGGGGTTTCTTGGTTCATTCTATAGCTACACATTACACATTTTAACATTGTCATGAAACAATAGCCGCACACTGCTTAGTACAATCCACCTTGCGGAAGATCTACCCACACTGCGCTGTCCTCTGGAATTTAACCGCCATTCCAGGTCGATTAATCGATTTTACGTCTTGCCACTTTAGTTTCGTAACGTTTGGGCTATACCTGTTACCCTGAATACGGATCTCCTCGTTGCGGACTCAATAGAGAAAAACTGAACCGCCTTCACTCGCATCAAAAGATACATGGTGTACTCACCGTACTCACCATTGATGTCGCATATCTAATGCGACATATATTTTCCGTGTCTGACTAATATCACATACAATAGCACTCGTTGCCGCTATAGGCTAGTCCTCTATCATTCAGTACACAGTCCTGGGTCCACCGGGTACTCCGATCACTTCGCGTTGCCTGTTAAAAATTACATTATTATTTTTTAATTGGTATACATTAAAAATTACGCAATGAAAATTCTCCGCAAAACTTAAGGATCGTCTCATCAAGGTGTCTTTGTGATAAAGTCGACTTAAATGAGTTTGTCGCAAAGATGAAACATAAAATGATTGCAAGATTAAGTCTCTTCGTCATAACGTTTAACTCGCCAAGAGTTACCTAGCTTTTTATATCACTTACTTAAATGCTTAAATCATTGAAAAATAATTAGGTTTTTTAAGGAATTACGGTACGGGTATTTTAGTTTAGAATTATGCACTATTTTATTGAGATTCCGTTCCATAAACTTCTAGCGAAGTTTCAGGTGGGTTTTTATTTACTCAAACGATTCACGTGGGATTGTGGCGAGCAATTTATATCCTATTGAATCAAATCAATTACTAAATTAATTTTTTAACCAAGTTTATCTAAATCTTATGAATCTAATATGGAAAATATCACGGACATTATTAATATAATAAAATTAAATACTAAACTTTCAAAAGTAGCATTGAAGTTTTTAATTTGGAAGGAAAACGTTACTTTGGTATCATATGCATGTAGTAAAACGCATTTGTTGTAACATTTTAAGTGATGTCAATTTGATTCGTATGGATTTTCAGTTAAAAAGTTACCTAGTTTAAAATATATCTTATATTCAAATGTCCTCCTTACCTGAATTCGACGTAACGTGAGCGACGTAGTCAAGCAAAATAGTTTAAGTGGGCTGAGAACTTTAAACACGTGCGTTACTTGCTCACTTTTGCACATTTTCAACGTTAATACTTTTATGTTTCTTACCAATTTGTTTAATACTAAGACTAAAATCCAGGGAATCAAGATGCCCTCGGAATACCACCTCGAGGCATAAATGTACAATTAACTTTCGATTCTCTTTTATATAAGGAATCGTCGAATAATAACTTTCTTTAATAATCACTAGCTGACCTGGGAGACATCGTACTGCCTCAGTCAAGAAATAGTAAAATCACCGAGAATTTCCATATTTATTCTCCTTTCAGAACATCTTTGGACTTCCACAAAGCATTCAGTACCAAAAACAAACAAATCGGTCGAGCCATTCTCGAATTTTAGCGAGACAAACGAACAGCAATTCATGTTGTCTTCCTATGGTACCCCACTGGTGCACAGGGCCTGCACAAGCTCCCGCCACGCCTTCCTGTCTGCTGCGACTTCCCTGGCCGCACTCCAACTCAGTCCCGCCGCTCGCAGCTCGCTCTCCACGCTCCGGCGCCAAGTGTGTACGGGACGGCCGCGGGCTCGCTTGCCGTCCGGTGGTTTCCACTCGAATGCGATGCTGGCGTTTGTGGTCCCTCTTCGAAATGTGTGCCCCATCCACCTCCATTTTCTCAGTGCGATGTCAGTCACAACTGGAGTCTGCTGGCATTGGTTCCACAGGTACACGTTCCGGATTGTCATTGGCCAGTAAATGCGGAGGATTGACCTCAGGGACTTGTTGACGAAGACTTGGAGCTTATTCGTCAGCCCCTTTGTCACTCTCCACGTTTCACAGCCAAAGAGCAGAACGGATTTCACCACGGATTCGAAGAGGGAGATCTTTACTCGACGGGAAAGGACATTTGACTCCCAGACAGTCTCACTTGGGCAAAGGCCGCGTTTGCCTTCCGTATCCTGCTTCCTGTATCCTGCTTTCAACATCCTACGTATCCAGCAATTCATATATATATATATATATAATTATATATATAATTATATATATATATATATATATATATATAGATTTGGCGCTGTGTAGATTCGTTTTATAATGGCACTAGCCGGTGTCGTAACGGACGACCTAAGATTTTTAAGGGATTACTGGGCGGTGTGGTGCGGATGCGGCTTTGCGAAGAATGGCTGAGAGTTCCGCAGGATTTTATCATTTGGTAGTATCTTTCTACTTGTATTAAACCGAATGGTATGAATCTATAAAACCACATTGTATGAAATGTAATTTTATTTGTATGTTTTTAAAGTCGTCCCCTGGTTTGGCAGCTATTGCACTCACTCTTATGTCATATTCAGTTAAGCGCAATACACACTGAGCCCGCCATGTCGCCGAACTTGCCCGGCGGCACAAACTAGGACAGTTATGCCGGCGCATGACCCGGCGGCTTGTGTTAAAAGAATTATACTCTGTATGAAAACTAGACCGCAAGCCGGCAAAAAGTTACCGACATATATCGGCGGCCCGGCTAGTTCTGTGTGTATTGTGCTTGAGGGTGACAAGGACGGGAAAAACGAGCGCTATAAATTTACATATTTACATTAACATACTCACGACTTCAAATCCCTAGTAGGATCAAACAGAACTGAACTTAAAAAACGATCAACAGCAAATTTTTAGACGATGACCTTATCATTTACGTTGATTTTCTGCAAGTTATATCAATATCATCAAAACGGAATTTATGGCGTTTGAAAACAACCAAAATGCAACTATTTTTCGGCCCTTACCAATTTAATTTTTAACAAATCAAAAGTAAGAATGAATGCTAGAATACAAACCCCACATTAAATTTAAATAAATTAAGAACTTTGTAAGTCACGAGAACTCTAATGTATAAAGTAATGCGGGATTCATGAATGTAATGGCTCCCATGTACCACACTATTTAGTTCCGTCGCGTCTCATTCTCATTCGTAGACTACACTCTCTGAGACACCAAACTGCGTAAACTAAAGTTGGTTATTCGTTGGCTTATTTTTAAGTATCGATCACATACCACACTCTTACTTAGCTTACTTTTAGGTTAAGGTTAATATGTTTTGTCCATGCCATCTGGCTTGACCATGCCAGATGCGCCGGACCAATCTATCGTCGCACCCGAGGCGACGGCACAGGAAACGCTGGCGGCGATACTGTCTTTCAAGAACGGATCTGCTGGTGGCCTCGATGGTCTCACACCACAGCATCTGAAAGATCTTTTGTGTGGGGCCGTCGGGGAACACAGAGATGCGTTACTTGCTCAGTTGACCCGCTTAGTGAACCTGATGCTGTCGGGTCGGGTCTGTGACGATATTTTGGATCTCTTATATGGCGCAAACCTTTGTGCCTTAAAAAAAAAGACGGTGGTATAAGGCCAATCGCTGTCGGCAGCCAGGGAGCTGTAGGTGTAAACAACTTTATATAATCGTTTGTACAAATGTGTTTAGACTAACTCATCAACTCTGTGTAAAATACGTCTGCGTCGTATACGTGACTAAGAATTTTGGAACTTTGCAAAAGATTGTGCGATGGACGTGATATGAGATGATATATATAAGACCCATCCCGAACCACCCTTTTTACTATACATTATTTTCCCGACTTAGCTTTCAAAGTGGCTGAGGAATTTCTATTTACCTTAACTGCACGTACAAAATATTTAATAACAATAATAATAAAAGATTTTATTTGTCTTTTACACATACAAAAAAATGGTAACATGACAGCAAACAATAAGAAATAGGTATTAACAAAGCGAACAATAGCATATAAAAGCAAAATAAAAGACAAAATGGTACAGAGCTCGGTCTATCCACTACAAGCAGATAGCTCCGATTTTCAGATCTGACCAAACCTTAAGACTACTTACACTTAAAACTAATTTAGACTATTTATACTTTAACTATTTATACTTTAACTATTTATACTTTGCACGTACACATCGAAATTAACTTATTTGGTATATGACAAATGGCGGCGTGTCTGCTTTTGTTTCCATTTTCCACGTATTCCCAGAACCTGGCAGCGTCGAACAATGAAAACAATTAGTTGCCTTAATTATTTTTCTATAGAGCCGCAAATTGCTGCCATGTCATGGGTTATTTATTCGTGTTTTACTCCTGAAACAAACATTTCGTATTCGTAGTCGAGATAAAGAACAATGTTATTTTAGTTGAACGTGTGCGTTGGCAAGTTTATTTTTCGCAGTGGGCGTTTTAATCCATTACCTCATGTTTACATAAATAACAATTACTGGCACATTAAAAATGCACTCCATTTTCTTTGTGTTTCGTGCTAGTTCGTAGATTATGATATTTAGTATTGCAATTTCAATAAGGACCATAAGCAATCTTTCATTATATTCATTAATATATAAAGCATTTTATTATTTAGCTCTGTTAAGAGACTTTTTATGCCATGAACACACGAGGGAAGTCACTAAGAAAAGTTTTTTCTCGGTCATAAGTCAAGTATCCTTACACAAAAGTGATTTTCTCCTATCATGGGAGTGCACTGTCGAGACAAAAGATGGGGTTGTGTACAGGGTAACAAAAATTACTATTTCGCTTGCCACTATTTCCGAAATGAAAGGTTAATATTTATTTACATTTATAGTTGCATCGAGAGAACCGACATCGTTTGACAACACATGTCAAGATAGTCTGCAATCGGCCTGACCTGTTTCAATGTGTCAGTTATGTGTTTATTTTGAAATGTGGTCACTTTTGTAACACGAATATTATCATTTATTTCAGTTATTTTGTAAAACGAATTTAAATACTTTAATCCAAAAGCATCTGTGAATTTTTACATCATATTCGTGAATCATTCAGTTGGTTATCCAATGCCTCGATTTATTCTTTTTATCATGTGTTCCCACTAATTATAACGGGATTAATTATGAAACTATCCCTTTTTGATTAAATCACCTTGAGTGGAACACAGCCACAGCTGCCTGCGTCATTGAAGTTGGCACGTGCTTGCATTCAATTATAATAGTTATGCTATTATAATTACTTCACAATACTCAGAACTTTACGAACATTAAAATTTATTCAACCCACGACTGTTTTTGCGAAACGGTGCAAAACGGGACTTACATTTGAAGCCACGGCTAGTAATCCCCAGTCCATTGAAAATCGCGTGATTTTACCTAATTTACATAATCTTATGGAAAATATGGTGTATTTCTATGTGTGTAATAAATAATTCTCACATCTGGTAGATTTGATAAAACTTAAGTAGCCAAGGATTTGTAGAGCAAATCTGAATGAAAGTATCAATAGACGACGGCCTCAGCGAGCTTCATAAAGTAATTCAATTATAGAGGAAAAGTTCTTAATATGACAGGAGTCTGATATCAAAAGGTCAAAAGCCATTCGCTTGAATTGCAAAAAGCAAAAAAAAATGCTATAAGGCAATCGGTATTCTTGGTAAATCCCTACGCCATACTCTTTTATACGTTTAAATGATGATGCTTAATAAAGTTTTATAAAAGTTCTGGAATCTAGACTTCGATTTCGATTCAGTATCGATTTTGGTTGACTTTGCCGTGCCTAATAGCACGTGTAATAAATCCCGTATTGTTACGTATGGCGGCGGCGGCGGCGGCGGCGGCGTGCAGACCGACGACGTGACTGCGCGAAGTAATCACGAATTCAAGTAGGCTGCCTGTAATTATCAATGAGTTACAAAGTTTCGTAGCGACTGATTTCTAATTAGGGATTTTGTTTAAACATCTCACTGATACATGTGTTCCATTTTTTTATAGAAAGACTATTTCGTCCTCTTCGTTGTGCTACATCAAAAAGGCTGTAATGAAATAGTCTTGATTCTCGTAATAGTTTTCTTGGAAACTTTAAGTTTTTGGTTAGGAACTATTAAAAAAAGTAAGAATCTTTTTTATACCAACCTTATTGATCGGTAAGGCTCTTGTTGTTTTTCTATTTTTGCTACGGCGCGGCGGAGGCGGCGCTTCTTCCAAATGAACGATACATATAATTTAAAAAATATATTAAATATTACTGACTGTGTATAACCACCAAATGCTTTCAAGGAAATGAAAAGCAGTAATTAACACTTTTATGCATTTATTGCTCGGATTTCATTCGAGATGGAGCCAGGGCCGCGCCGCCCTTATGTGCGAAGTGTGCGGCGCACACAGGCGCCAGGACTATAGGGGCGCCGCGCCCGCGCCACCTAAATTATTTTTGTTACCTACCTACCTTGTTACCTAAAAGATTTAGAAGTAAGTAGGTAGAATAGGCCCAACATACGCCTTGTAAACAACAAAACATCTATTACGCTCATTGAAGAAGTCTCTCAATATTTAATGTTTATTATTATTCACGTTTAAGCTTTCATTTTACGCTTAGGGTTTAATTTTACATTACTTATGAGCTCAAAGTTAAAACGGCGGCAGTTCTTTTGAGCCGTAGAGGCGTCGAGTTAGTATTAGTATGTATTAGTGAGTTTGTGTTGTGTTCGCAACCCGATGCGATGCGTGCGATATAATGAACGAGATAGCCAAGACAAAACAAAACAATTGAACAACCATTTGATTGCAATTGTGTGTAAGGTTGATTTTTTATAATAAATAGTTAAGAACGATTTGGTCTGGTTACGAGAATCTTATCAGGAAAAGAAAACAAGAAGAATAACGTAATAAATGCAACTAAAATAAGTTAATAGTTTACGGCTCAACCATCCATTTGGACACCATCATAAAAGACAGAAAGCAGTCAGGTCATCGATGAAAGTGTTATTAAATCTGATTAAAAAACTAATAAATATAAGTTCTGTTTAAGATATAAAACAAAAAACTAATTTAATGTTTTTTGACATGAATTCCTCATGTGGGGATTATTACTCATAAATAAAAGATGTTATTAAAGGAAAGAAAAATTTCGACACTGATTTCGCGCTGGATGCCAACTGACACTGTAGCTCAGTTGGCAGAGCGACGGGGGCGTATACCCGAAGGTCGCGGGTTCGAACCCCGCCAGTGTCGAAATTTTTCTTTCCTTTAATAACATCTTTTATCTATGAGTAATAATCCCCACATGAGGAATTCATGTCAAAAAACATTAAATTATGTGATAGTTAGGCGTTTCCAACATTTGCATTCTATCTGAAAAGGTAGACAAGTGGCCGTCCGAATTAGTTAAAATTCGGAGGTAGGAAACGCAAACACTACTTGAACGTGTAAAAAAGAAACAAAGGATAGAGAAATTTCGCGCTGGATGCCAACTGACACTGTAGCTCAGTTGGCAGAGCGACGGGGGCGTATACCCGAAGGTCGCGGGTTCGAACCCCGCCAGTGTCGAAATTTTTCTTTCCTTTAATAACATCTTTTATTTATGAACAAAAAACTAATTTTGAATAGAAAAAAATACTTTTTCCCGGCTGTTTTAGAGACTAGGCGGAAGGAACAGACATTAATTAATAATATTTTATTTTATGTACTTTTTCCCAAATGCTTACAACGTTACACCCTTAAGCATTTAGTTAAAGCTATGATTTAAATTTTACAAATTTATTTCAGTCAAAATTTACAATTAAAAATATTCATTAAAAATCGTTAAAAAACCGACCAAGTGCGAGTCGGCTCACGCACGAAGGGTTCCGCACTATTAATCCGGTCAATTTATACATTCAAGGTTACATAAATTCATAAGAAGCTGAAAATTGGCACAATTGTTCAAAACATGATTATAAATGAAACCTCAAAAGTCCCCATCGTTCCGAGGTGTGCTAAAAATTTTACACGAGGTCAAAGGGCACAAAAATGAGTTTTTTGCGATTTTAAGCGAAACGGTGAGTTTTTTCGCAAAATCACCACACCACAAAATTGTAGATCAGAAAATTCTCTACAAAAAAGATATCAATATTTTTTTCCTAAAAGCCAACATTTTGAAGATATAACGCGTTGAAAAGTTCGATCATTGGTAATGCAAACGTGTGCAAAGTATGAAGACTTAGCACACGTTTCCACGCCACTTATGAGGTAGTGTACTTGTGTACTACTAGCGCGTTTTATTTTAACGTGGTATCCCCTGTAGGCCTATTCCACGGGTCTGCAGTGATTTTATTTGTTTTGAAACTATTGTAAAATATTATTATACATATCGGTTGGTTAAAATAATGGCGGTGTAATTGAAGATGAAATGGTTAATATTCCTCGTCTGATTCGTAATTTTCCAGGATTACTGTTTCTTGTTCTTCGTCTTCTTCTTCCTGTTCTTCTTCTTCTTCTTTTTCTTCTATTTCACAGATCAACTGTCCCACTAGCGATTCCTCATTGGTATCATATGAGTCTTCTAGATTAGCTGACTCAACATTAGAGCACGATCGGCCTTGGCAGTTTGTGCATGCCAGGGAACAAAACAGTCCAACTTTTCTGCATCCACATTTAGCATTACAACATTTTTTACAGTTGCAAAATATTGAGTTGAGAAGTTTCTCAGCTGCTGGTGGAAGTAAAGTTAGAACTGGCTCTAATGTATTGTCGACCAACTTCCAACCCCAGCCACACTTGAACTTGGTAATATACCCAAAATAAATGTTGGTGAGCAGCTACTGAGGTGAGGTTGGAGGTAAAGAAGCTAGTTTATAACACCTTATAAGTGATGTTAATACGTGGCGTACGTTTGCAAAGTATGAAGATTACCAATGATCGAACTTTTCAACGCGTTATATCTTTAAAATGGTGGCTTTTAGGAAAAAAAATATTGATATCTTTTTTGTAGAGAATTTTCTGATCTACAATTTTGTGGTGTGGTGATTTTGCGAAAAAACTCACCGTTTCGCTTAAAATCGCAAAAAACTCATTTTTGTGCCCTTTGACCTCGTGTAAATTTTTTAGCACACCTCGGAACGATGGGGACTTTTGAGGTTTCATTTATAATCATGTTTTGAACAATTGTGCCAATTTTCAGCTTCTTATGAATTAATGTAACCTTCCTCCTTATTTTAGGCCTAAATTGACCGGACTATATCATCTATAATAGAAAATTACATGGAAGCCCTCCTTTGCTAGTTACTTTACTGTTATAAAATTATTTGTTTTGAAAGGTGATATACAAGTAAATATTCTGTAAAAAAATTTAGCGTCTACTTATTAACGTATTTAAAATTGAGCAATAAAATACGATAAAAACATGTTTATTGTATGAAATGTTTTTTTTTGTATTTGTGGTCATAGCGGCAACAGAAATAAATCATTTGTGAAAATTCCAGCTTTCTAGCTATCACGTTTTATGAGAAACAGCCTGGAGACAGACAGACAGATAAACAGCAAAGTCTTAGTAATTGGGTCCCGTTTCACCTTTTGGTAGGGAACCCTAAAAAGAGGCGCTTCGGAGGTTCCGCACACAGGCGCTGCCTGGGGTTGGCGCGGCACTGGATGGAGCGATTTTATTAAAGGATCTTTACTAAATACTTAGAGTTTAGTTTTTTGTGGCGTTTGATTAATGTGCGATGCTGATGGCTGCCTTCGAAAGACAATTTATGTCTATTATTTTTTAGTATACCCGCCTATTGTGCAGAGAGACATGGGTTCATATCACGAGTCCAACCTGTGCACCAAAATGTCTTTATTGAATTTAAATACCGTCTTTATGTTGAAGCTAAGTTTCACTTATTGAATCCCACACTTCATTTTATATTATTCTGTATACTTGATATATAATCGTAGCCATTATAGATATGTATGTATTAATATTTTTAATATGTATTTAGTTTATTTTTTTTATAGGTATATGTAACAAAAGTACCGACATTATTTTTATTGATTTTTATATTCTACCGTTTCTGATTCTTGAGATGCTTCCGATGTCACTTTATAATGGTGCTGGCTGAAAATCAATAGTGTGAGTCGAAGGCTCACAGAAAATGATGAGACAGTACCGATTCGCTGTTGCAGTGGCGCTAGAAGTACTGATCTTATACTGCGTTACAGTGAACATGTATTTTTGTATTTATATTGTTTTTTTGTGTTGTAAAATTATATTGTTTTTGTAAAAGAGTCGTTTTCCTTGTGCCTACAATGGCGAATAAACGTATTTTCTTTCGTTCTATTGAATTCTTATGGATTTAGCATGGTTGTTACCAGAGAGAGGAGAAAAAAGTGAGAATATTAAGGAGTTAAGTTGTTCTTAGTCATGCGACAATGTGTCGTACAAAAACGGCGATAGGCCTGCCCCCTATCACGCGAGTGCACTGTCTAAGCAAATTGTGGGTACTCTGAATAGCAGGTGGCAATAATCACAATGGCACAAAGCACAATAGGAAATACATTCAAAAAGGATATTTTTTTTCCATCCAGCCACGATATTATAACGCTCAATTTGATTTGACTATATAAAAAATCTTTATTTCTTAACATATAAGTCACGCTTACAAACTCATTACCACATTTTTCTAATAACACGAAAGGGCTAAAATATGACTTCTAACGTCTATGTGCCCAAACCATCTTAATATTTCTTTATCTATCTTCTAAACAACACCGCACCATTCTCGAATCACATTATTTCTCACTCGATCACATAACTTAACATTACAACTGTTTCATAGGGATATATATTATGTATACATATATTTTATATCCAAATTAAAAAGGAACCTTAAACTTTTGTCTTCATCTAATATATAAAATTCACGTGTCACAGTGTTTGTTTAATTTAAATTAAATTTCGCACACACATTTGGTAGGTCTGAGAATAGGTTTATAACTATTTTTCATACTCCTAAGTGATAAGGGTTGTACACCCCTAACATTTTTTTATCAAAAATATCCCTTGAAATAGTTTATGTGGCAAAACAATGCTTGCAGGTTCAGCTAGCAATCTTATATATACGAACCCTATCGAATGTAAAAGTGAATCAAAGCATTAAAGACATTTCAGAAATAACTTTTCTAAACTGTCATCTTTTCAGAGATAATGTTTCTACATTTAGTCATCAAACTAGGATTAAGTAGTGACATTAGTATTTAGTTAGAATTAAATATTACATACTGTACAAGTTACAAATTATAGCCTTGGGTGTGTTAATGAGATTTGAATTATATGGCTGGGTGAATATTTGAAAACAATATTATTTGACCCATTTCACTGGCACTTTTCAAAACTCAATATTAGGTCATTTGATACATATACGTTTGCTTAGTGGATCCAAAAATGATGTAAATATGTAATTCCAAATTTTTGGCAGACCAGTGTGTGTGACACGTTAGGGGTATTAATAACCCCCCCCCCCGCCAGATGCATTAGGAAAAAGCCTGACTAATGAGATTATTTAAATACTGACACTATTATTTGTTGTTTGCTATGTAGTTGTTGTCGGCTTAGAATAGCGATATCTCACATATTTTTTGTGTAGGTTTTGTTAGAGTATAATGAATATTGGGACTATGTTTGTTCACGCCGTATATCCCCGAAGGGTTGGCAGAGGTACTAATACTTCTGAATATCTCCTGAGATTTTCACCTGGTGTTCAGACTCCGAACTTTAAAATACTTACCTTTTGCTTGGATAGTGTATTTACCCGGCTTCTTGTTATTTAATTTAAACATTGCCAGCAAATAAGCGTTGGCATGATCCTGTTTGAACTCAAATCGAGATGTTATTAATTAAGAACTTTTACTGGTGGTTATCGTAAAAAGAAACCTCCATACAAATGAGTTTTAATGGTGCGGACGTTTTGCAAAGCTGAAAACTTTTATTTAGCTCTAGTCATAGTACAATGAAAGTTACGGACCACTTGAATGATTATTTAAATTCCATTCGCATTTATATAAACCTTTGGTTTTAAGACAATATTTTTTTAAACTGGAAGTAAACTAAGTTTGTAATTTGTGTATGTATAGTAAATGCATTTACGTAGATTTTATATACTTAAGCGATAAATAGAAGCAAAGCAAATTAAATGACATAAAAAAATACTTGTGCAGCTAAAGGCTCGGCCGCGCCCCGAACCAGACTAACATTTGTGCGAATCCCATAACACGTCTTTTTGTGTCTTGGTTATGTCTGTATCTTTGCCACTATGTGCATAAATATTGCAGATGAATGTTTTTCCTTCATTTCCGACACGCGAAAATATATTAACTTGGCATTATTTGTAAATTTTAGTACTATGAATATTTTCCATCATTTCAATTACACTTGATTAGCCGCCGAATGTTCCTTTTTTTGCCACAGTGCGCGCTGTGATTGATTCGAGTTCCCCTACCCCCTTCTTTGCACCCAGCGAATAAGTTAATTGGCCTAGACCTCGCTTTAATAACATACCCTTTTTATATTATAAATCGATAAAGGACATCAAACTAAACAACATTGCCCATGGAATGCCTATCTAAAATATTGTAATTTTCAAAAAAAATAATAATTAAAAATAGTCGTACCTAGTTCAAACTGAGAATGTATAGAATGAGATTCTTTGCTTCAGTGAAAATAAGAAATAAAATAAAACATCTGATCTATGCTTTTCGCGCTGTAAATAAAAACATAACATGTTTCGGTGTTTAGTTTGATCGATTTATAATACAAAAAGGGTATGTTATAAAGGCGAGTTCTAGGCCAATTGGAAAAAACTTGAAAATACCGAAAGAAGTTATGTTTTTGTTTGCAGAGCAAAAAGCATAGATCAGATGTTTTTTTTATTTTATTTCTTATTTTCACTGAAGCAAAGAATCTCGTTCTATACTTTCTCAGTTTGAACTAGGTATATGATATTTTTCATTATTAAATATTTAGACAATAACAATATTTTAGATAGCCATTCTATAGGCAAAGTTGTTAAGTTTGATGTCCTTTATCGATTTATAATATAAAAAGGGTATGTTATAAAAGCGAGGTCTAGGCCAATTGGCACTGTTCTGCATAATAAGTAGGTACTAGCAACATTATCATATTGTCATATTCTAGATTCGTATTCAGGCTTATTCACAATAAAAAAATATTTGTGTTATACTTATAATTACTTGTGTAACAAAATAATGTATTGTTCTCTATTAATTTTAAGCATATGGAACAAACCTTACTTAATTAAATACATATTTTTGCAGAAAACCAACTTAAATTACATACTATCAAAATTTTAATATTTAAACTTTTAATTTCTCCAAGTTAAATCATGCATAGTATATTTTGCGGTTATTATTTAACAATAATAAACAAATTGCCCTAACGTCAATTATACGGCGCGGCGATGGTAAGTGCAAAACCTTAAGATTGCCTAAGCTCAGTCACAAAGCCTTGGCTCCCATTAAGAGGTAGTGAGGTTTCAAATCCGTTCTTACACCTTTATATTTTCAGTGATATTTATTAGCATTTCATTTTGCCAAAAAGCAGCTGAAAACAGCTTTTTTACTGCATCTGGGTGTTTTACTTGAAAGGGCTTAATCTAGTTCAATCTCAATGCATGCTTAAAGTAACAATACAAATAAAAATTATAATCGCACAACTTTAAATATTACATTAACAAAATCTGTTTTCTATTTGGTAAAATACATACATACATATTCTCACGCCGTTTGTTCCCATTGGGGTAGGCAGAGACTATTGATCGCCACTTTGTACGATTCTGGCAAAACCTCTCTGGCTTCGTTTACATCCATCAATCTTTTCATACATACTCTTTTATTCTTCATACTGCGGACACCTGCCTTATTGAGCATATTTTTTATTTGATCCAAATGTGTCCTCCGAGGTCGTCCTCTACTAATATTACCTTCTACGTTGGCTCTATATATCTCTTTTACCAATTTACTGTCATCCATCCTCTCTATGTGCCCAAATCATCTCAACATTCCTTTTTCTATCTTTCTTACAATATCATCTTTTACACCACACCTTTCACGAATCACATCATTCCTCACACGATCACATAACCTTACATTACAAACTTTTCTGAGGGATCTCATTTCTACTGCATTCACTCTGATTTCATGCTTTTCCTGCCACACCCAACATTCACTGCCATACATAAGCGTAGGAACGAGGACAGCATCATGCACAACCATTCGGGCCTTTTCAGACACCGACTGACTAGACATTAGACTATCCAGTGCTCCATTTACCTCATTACCCTTTTTCACTCTTCTCTCGATATCTTTGGCAAAATAATCGATATAAAAACTTTTTGAAACTAAGACTATTTAATAAATGCTAAATTACTAAGTAGAGAAATATTAGGAAAGCCGCAAAATAGAATATCATCAAAATTAATAATTACAGATAACCGGTATTAAAAATATATGTGTTTGTGTAGATTACTTTGTACAGTTTTCCAGGCCGATATTGTGAGACATGCCAAAGCGGAGTCCAGCATACATACATACATATACTCACGGCTAAAAATCCCTAGGAGGGGTAACCAGAGCTAAGGAATTAAAAAGTTCTTCAGCCACTTTTGGGAAGTTGAGAGGGGAAAAGATTCTGTGTAGTGTCGGCTTAGAATAGACCTACCCCATTTCTTCCGGTGTGTGTACGTAAGAGGCGACTAACGGTATTGGGGCTTTAAAGGGATTTTTGGGCGATACGGTTGTAGACCCATCACCAACATACTTGATTTCACCATCTTTTCCCCACTCAACTTTCGGAGTCCAGCCGCACCAAAATTTTGACTGTTTTCTGATAATATAACTCATAATTTGTGTATCAATAACAGAAATTTTCACAAATGATGTATTTTTTTTGCCGCTATAACAACCACAAAGTTAAAAAAAATATATATCAAACGGGTTCCCTATACAATAAAAATGTTTTTTCCGTATTTATTTGCACAGTATTCAATCGGTAACACTCGTAAGTAGAGGCACCTTTCATAACAAATATTTAAACAACACGTAAGTAAAGAACAGAGAGGGGCCCCAAACAAATACGTAACTTTCTATTTGAGATTATAGTACGGAACCCTTCGAGCGTGAGCCGACTTGCACTTGGCCGGTTTTTTAATTAACGCCATTTTCTCACATGATATTCAGTGTATTGCCTACACAAATATTACTTAACATGCATGCATATCACACTATGATCCCATAGGAACCAACAGAGACTATCGATTATCACTTAATACGATTCAGGAAAAACCTCTCATGTTTCACTCGCTTTGCCGTTTTCCTTTCATAATTTCTAGTTGTATACAATAGTCGATATGTTTGTCAGAATCAAGCATACAATGTTACAAATGATATTTCCGTGAAGGCGGTAGTTACCGTGCCCGCGTCCGTAGCGGTGCTGAATAAACCATTTGTCGCAGTTAGCGAGCAAACAGCCCGGCCCGCCTCGCTGGAACACATCATGGCATATTAACACGGGCTGAGCTTTGATTGCTAGCCGCCACATTAATAAATTAATAGCTGGGATCAAACTTCGCACTCACTTATTACCGCTACCCCCTTTGTGAGCGGAGGGTGCTTTTCGACCTGAAATAGGAGCATGTTTATTGAAGGAATTTTTAAACTCGTTTACTTAGCTACCCATTCTAATGGCTATATTAACGGCGTAAAAGTTTGGAAAGTAAAGAATGGTTGACAAAAAACCTTAAAACTCAAAGCCTCATAACAACAACACAACACATGCGCGTGTCTAGTGGAAAATGGTAAATGGGTTATCCTATCCTATTATATATCCTATCCTATGCTGCCGTTCCGCAAGAAGAAAGTACTTAAAAATATTTATAATTAAAGTACGGCATCAACTAACTCCAATGATTGGATAAATGGGGACCAGATCTATTGATAAGTATATTTAAAGTCAATTGGCAGGCGGGGCGGTGAAACTTTAATTTGCGGTTGGCGGCGGTTTCAAAGAACAAGTTGGTCAGAGAAGCAAGCTTAGCTTTTACAAGTATTTTGCATTGTTTTTCTTTTTTACTGTGGCATGTGGTTTATCTGTCGTTGCTTGGTTTTCATCGTGGTTTTCCTTGTGTAAGCCGATACTACATCCTAACCGCAGTTAAAGGAATTAAATTCACGCTTTTTGGTCAATCTAGCAGTCCTATTGCCTATCTCATAGAATATAACATGAATTTACGTATATTTAACTACTTTGAAAAGCATGGCTGCATAGTGTCGGCTTGGAATAGAACTACCCCGTTTTTTCCCATGGGGATCGTAAAGGCGCCGCAGGATATCGGGGATTTTAAGTGACTCTTTGGGAGATGCGGTTGGAGACCCATTTATTTTGCAATATTTTTTACGATCTTTTCCCCATTTAAATTCCAAAAGTGGCTGAAGAATTTTCTAATTCTAAAGCTCTGGCTACCCCTTTGAGGGTTTTATAGCCGTGAGTATATGTTAATAAAAGAATGTTATATAAAAATAATATGTTTGATAAGCATTACATAGAAATTATGGTTATTAATGTTTCAAAACTTTTCCAAAGTATCAATACTGTAACTGACTTTGGATATACTATAGGAGGATGCCACATACTTGAAGGTGGTGCTCTATTATTTTATTGAATACCGATCCACAAATAGGTATGTATTTATATGGAGGTAGCAATTACTATTGGAAATCAATAGCTTTGTGTTAGCATAATATAGGTAAATTGTTTGTTACTTTGATAAAACTTGTAGTTACATTACGTCAATTTAATGTCTCCTTAATTAATTTTCCATGATTATAATACCTATTTGAATAAACAATATTTGATTTTGAGTTTAAACCACTTTAATATTGAGACTGAATAGAATGTCTTTATACATGGTCTTTTTTTCAATAACATAATTTCTAAATTTATATGAGTAACCAATTTGTTTTGATTGTCAATAATCTTGGATACACTTTCAGTACGGTACTCAAAAACTTTCAAGCAACAAGTACAGACCTTCTACTAAGAAGTTTATAAAAAGCAATAAAGAAATCTAGTCAAGAAAACCACATTATCCCTTTACGTCTTTTAATAAAAGAAGAAGCGAATAAAAGTGGCGACGGTTGTAACGACTGAGGTAAAATAAACACTTTGTATAGAAGTCGCATGGGACCATTTCCATGAGATTACGGTTCGAACATATAAATAAAATATTGTCGCATGTTTAAAAACTCTAGAACGAAACGCAATTACAAGTAAAACCACAATTTTACTTTGCAAGTTAATCCAAAAATGTATAAATAGTTGCAGGAAAAAAAACCAATAATTCAGCAAACCAAAACGACGTTACAAGGTTTCAACGGAACTCACTTTGTATAGACGAGTCTGCCTCAAAGCCTTGCTTCAATTTTACTATTAAAGGAAAATTTAATATTTGGATTCCCGAAAGTCGAGAGTTAATATTCGCATTTGCTTGTGCATAAACTGACATTCACTTCATCCTTAGTAGGTATTATAAGGTATTGATAATTAATTGACTTCCAAAACCAATACCAAGATGAAATTGTTAAATATATTGGAAAATCAGGTAGTGGTTTAAATTATTAAAGAAACAATAATATACAGGTAGATTCACGTCGAATAAAAAAGTATATTTAATTAATAATTTCGGTTTCGGTTACATATAGATAAGACGGTGTCAGATTCTTTCAAAAACAGTCAAATTATTATCAGTGGTGAACGCATAATCTCTCAATCATAAAACAATTTCACATAGAGACAACTGTTTAAAAAAAACAAGAGAAAAAAGTAAAGTAGAGTTAGTTGAAAGGGGGTGAGGGGGCCAAGGCGTGCGCGGAGGGCGTCGATGAGCGTTTCGGAGCTTGGCTGAAATTGCGTTTAGTGTTACGGGAGCGTGGCGCCGCGGTGACAGCGGCCGCTGAACCGCTGCTTTCCCTTCTAATTACTTATTACGTGCATCTCACCAAATCTCTGCATACTATCGTTCTTATAATCGAATCTAACTTGGTTTCTCAGTATGGAATTGGAATTCGGGGACGAAATATTTTACATATACGGACGCAATCGGTTTGTATATTGTTGATAACTGCTTGGTTTGCCTATTAGGATTAGGAAATGTAGGTACCGAGCGCATGAAGAGCGTTTGCGCGTTTTAGGATTTCTGTACGTTTTAATTAGTTATAACAAAAATCGGATACGGTACGTTTGAAACTGGGCTTACTAGTTATTATTTACATTTTGAGCGGGAACTTAATTATTCAATACAGAAAATAAATAATCAACAAAGTTCATCAGACTCGGTCGAATAAAACGCAAAAACTTTTTCTCCTTTGATCAATCAGTTGATTGTAATGCAATTGAATTTCGTATACCCATGCATTGTTTGATTTTATTGTGCAGCATATTTCTCTCTGCAATTTAATACCGTTAAAAAAAGGCTTTAAATTCCATGTAAAATATTTGTCGTAAACGCTCTTATCCTTGCATTTTCCTGCAACTATGCACGAAGATTGATTTATAACAGTAAAAGCACTTCCTGTATACCTTTGTTCTTCATTAAGGGTAATTGTTGAAGGTCAACAATGAAGAGCTGGGTAAGTACAGAAATAGAAACTAAGAAGTAGTGAGCTGTCTCTAACAACGACTACATTTTTGATAGACTAGTCATGAAATTGTGACCCGGAGGCGGCTTGGATGAAATGTTTGGATGTAGAATACATGTTTTCAGATTTTGTAACATGACATTGAATTTCAGAATTTTATATTGTATACCTATCTTAGGATGATTTGATGTTTAGGTTTTTTGCATGATGATCTTACTTTATGCAACCGCGGTAACAAATGGGTGTAGTCCTATTTTAATCGACCGAAGAATCCTATATAATTATTAATCGGAAAGTGAGTTAGTTTTTTTTATTCAGCTTTCACGCCGTAATCATTGAACCGGTTGCTCTGAAATTTTGCAGACGTATATTTAAAAGTCCAAATTAGATAATAGGGTACTTTATATCCCGAAGTCAAATGATGTTCCCAAGAGAAATCGTGGGAAAGAGAAGTTTTGTTACAGTTGTGCTTTATACCCAAATATAACCGATTTCAACGCGAGCGAAGCCTTGGGCGGAAAGATAGTAAAAAATAAAAGTACTTGTATATGTGTAAGTATTGTACTTTGCCGTGTAGTGTCGGCTTTGCCGTGTCTACCCCGTTTCTACCGATGGGTGTACGTAAGAGGCGACTAACGGTATTGGGCTTATAAGGTATTTTTGGGCGATGCGGTTGGAGACCCATCACCAACAACTTTTACTTTACCATCTTTTCCCCACTCGATTTTCCACAAGTGGCTGAGGGATTTCTAATTCCTTAGCTCTAGCTACCCCTTCTTGGGATTTATAGCCGTGAGTATATGTACGTATGTATACTTGTATGGTACCTAATTTAATGGAATTGAACGAAATCGGATTTGGTTTACCGTGGTCGCGAGTAGCTATTTGTGTTAGTAAACAAATCTTTATCCTTTATTTATTGTTACTAAAGTGAATTGTATTACTTATTCGGATACTCTTCCAAGTCCTTTCCATTAAATTTTCTTTCAAAATAAGTTTTAATCTATGCCAGAGACTTTAAAACTCGGGCATAAATTTCTTATTCTCACAACAACTGGCAAAATTCTCATTCGCAAGCCCAAGTTTAAGTTTAAAAATGTTACAACGTAGAAAGTTCTAGAACAATATACATATAATTAAAAATCTGATTTTATAATAGGATTTGAATTTATATTTAATTTATCTAACATTTTTCATATTAAATATTTGGTTTCTAACTTTCATGATTAAAAACTTTTTGGTGGAAGGCCTTCTTAAGTAAAAGTTATTCTTGACGGCATAAAACTACGGACAATGCATGACGATTATACGTAAAATTCAATTGCTTTACTAATTAGGTCTTTCATGATAGAATATTATCACTATAAACAATACTTTTTATATGAACTTTTACTAATTTAGTCTACTTCGTTTTCTAGTCAGTGATGTCATAGTCATCGCGCTTCCTCCATGTCATGGCACTCGGCTCTTTTGTCTTATTTCATTGTTCTTTATTTACTCCAGCTGGTTCCGGGAGTGCATCTTTGTCGGGACATGTAATATTGTAAAACCTATGTTGCTTTATTATTGAATCAACAAACTAATGGATTCGGAAAACAATATGTAAGATAAGCCAAAATAACAACGAGAGTGGTTTAAAAAGCTTTTATCCCGTAAATATTAACACATGCGTATGCGTATTAAAACAATTCTATATTGTTGCAGCTAGAATGAGAAAATATAGCATTTTTTGTTTGCTTCGTTTTTAAAGCAATGTAATAATAATAATAAAAACTCTTTATTGTACATAACAAAAAAAAAACAACAATTACAAAAAAAAATCGGTACAAAAGCCAAAGTACAACTGGCGGTCTTATCACTAAGAGCGATCTCTTCCAGACAACCCATGAATGGAAAGATTTGCTGGATTAAAAACATGTTCGGTAAATGTCCAATAAATTAAACTGATTTGCTTAAAAACTAAAATTATTCGTCAAACTATTATCTATCTATTTTAAATATTACAAAATGTAATAACGGTGTACTATTTCTTTCATTTAGAGTTCTTTTAATCAAGGTTCTGATAGTACTTGAGCCTGACTTTACAATTAAATATCAATCAGGCGATCAATCTATCAGGAGAAATAAAATATATATGATATTAATTAGTACGCAGGCAATCGAATGAAACAACTCCTAGAATCTTCCCTAGCGTTAATTACTAGTAGTATAGTAATATTACAAAACTGAAGAATTTCATTTCTTGAGCGAGTTTATCGTAGTATTAGCTATATCCATTTGACATTTTCTTTAAGTGATAGATTTATCGAATAGCCAATTTATCGAGAAAGGCTAAGTCTTCATCTTGCTAAGACTAATTGGAGAGAGAGATAACAATGACAAATGTAAAATGTAGAAAAACCGTAGACAATTAACTATTAAATGTTGTCTTTACGTATACGCATTCAAATTTGCGGATCACCGGTACTAATGTACGAGTATGTATGTATAATGTATGTATTTGAAATTATAATAAAGTTAATATTTTTCATCCCAAAACATAAGTTGTTCAAACCTGTTAAACGATAAATTAACCCAATGAAACTATTTCTATTTTATTTTAATAATGATTATTAATTTAATTCCACCTTTGTCTAATTTGTATAAATACGAATTGAGACGCCACTAAAGTTAGGTACGCGCTAAAAACTAACTGATACATTGTGATTGTTACTTCTTTGAAACATGTTTTATACAATAAGAAGTAATCTTTGGAAGTAACTTTAAAAAGTTTACAGAAGAATGTATTTTTCGATATATATATTTAGCCTTTAATTTAAGGCAAATAGCGGTAGAACGCTCGGTACACGATATCCGTATTCGATACCCGGACGGTAACTCAATAATTCAATTTGAGAGATTTAATCAAGTTTGGTAGGATATTGCAGGCCCGAATCACCTGAATGATTACGAGTTATGCGTATTTGTAAAAAATCTGCTTAATTAAATTCACATTAAAACTTTATTTATTTTAAATTATTATAAACTATCTCTCAATCATTTGATATTTTACAATTTCAGCACAATCCAATAGTACCGTTTAACCACAACGCAAACGATACTTTTCAAAAAAAACTAAATTCGTTTACATATTTTTGAAAAATATGCCGTTAAGGATACATTGATTACAAAGATAATAATAATATAACCATTGGATTTTTAAATATATAATGAGTTTAAGATTTCATGGATATTTATTTAATAACGCAAAACATCAGTTGCCCGTAGCATGGCAAATGCCATATTTGTTTACAAAATGCTTCATCTATCGCAGACTAAATTTTAATTATTATATATAATGTAAATATATACAATTATATATATACATATACAATTATATATATTAGGGCTGCCAGGTGTCCAGCTTTCGCCTCATTAACGCTTATTACTCTTAACGAAAATTGACATGTGCCGTCTATTCAGCTTTTGTTAGAAAGTTTTTCGTCAGTCACGTGACGCACGCAAATCTTTTGAAGGCAATGGAACATTGCTGACACTCGGGTAAGTTTGATTGATTTCGTAGTAAAGCTCTAAAAAACACCCATCTATCACCGGATCTTCATAATATTCCACATTACTATTTACAAATATTTTAAAATATTTTTTTATAACGTTTGTTAAAACTCTCTCAAATTACGATGAAAAGCAATTGAGCTTTTATATAATTTATTATTTTTAATAAGCCGATAATAGTTCAGAAGACATCATCATCAGACTAAATCAGGCATTCACCAAAGTTTATTTGAGGAAACCCATAAGTGATAGTGTATCCGTACAAAGTAATTTCTCACATAGTTATTACAAGTAAAGAAAAAAGCTGAAAAAATATGTTTGCCAATTGTTTAAAGCGTATTGCGGTAATATAGGCATTATTTATTTTACAAACTTGATACAAGTAATTAAAGCCAAACCAGACACAAATTATTGATTAAGTTATGGTTCTTTATTTATATTCGCGATTAAAATATAATTTCACTGTGTCAGTACCTACCAAAAAATATGGAATAAACTGTCTCAGTCAATCCTAAGATTGAAATAACACTCAATAAAAATATGGCTATGAAAACTACAACGAATCAAATTTAGCAAACTTTGAGTCGTACTATAGCACACATATAAACCACTTACATTGGATGCAAAAACGAATCTGAATCGAAATCGAAAAAAATATAAATTGAAAATAGAGAAATACGGAAATTTATACGCTAATGCAACTGAGGAAAGTTTTAAGCTAATATGAATTTATATGACGGTGCTGAAAAAGATAAACTAAAAAGAGACAGTTCTTTATTCAGTCGAGCCAAGTTTCACACAAATTTTCAGTGAACGTACTCCTTCAAAATTGATAAAGTAAATAGAGTCACTCTTCCGAAGCGTAGTACTGCTAAGTTTGAAGTCCCCTTTCATAAACTTTGTAACGAAATTAACTCAAGTCAAACTAGTACTAAAAATGTTGTTCAACATTTTGATGAAAATTTCATTTTTATGATCGGTTACTTGTGGCCACGGGAGTAGCGACGGGCAGAGCGGGCGGCAGAGTGGCAGCGGTTTGACGAATAACAAAGGATTTATATATTTTACTAGAGTCAAAACGAGAGAGAAAATAACTTTAGTCTTCCCATATCATCTATTGTTGCCCTACAAATGGAGCCATTATCATATGATGACAAATTATTGTTCTGTTTAAAAAATACTAGTAGAACAATATAATATTATAAAAATCAGTTAATAAAAAAGTATAACTAAGCCTAAAAGCGGGTGACGGACGATTAGCAAATACGGGCAAAAAAATGGACAGTATAAAAGGAGATATTTAATAAAAATAAGTTAATTGAGTGATCCTAAATAATGTTAAATCTCTTTATTAACTATCGTAACGCCAAAATCTAAATAAACCTTAAAATTTAAATTTATTATTAAAATAAAGATAAAATTTATATCTTATTATTTAACCTCAATAAAGTTATTTAAGTTAGAATATAAAAATCTGATTTCAGGATATCTATTGAAGTTTAAATTTACTTAAAACTTATTTTGATTCAACAATACTTAAAATCAACCAACTTCATGTCGAAGTCACAAACAGTTTCTGGCGCCCAACTTCAAAATTCGGTTAAAGTTATGTAGATAAAATAACAAGATTTATTAATGTTCAAGTATCTTTTACTTTTACGAGTATAATAATCATAAACAAGTTCAGCCGGAATTAATGTCTAAGAATAAAATTTTATGTGGTGATGAATTAGTTATGCCCACTGTCTTTTCATTTTTTTTTACTGATATAGGATCATGTTCATTTTACTTGTCATTTCAATGTTATACCGATCAATATAATCTGTGCTCTGATGGGAAAAAACCCATTAGAATCGATTCCCGAACAATTTATTTAAAAAGTGCAGTCTTGAAAGCGGAAGTCTCTTGATATCCATGTTGTTGGAAATATGCAAAAGACTGCAAACAAGTACTTGCCACTAATGAGTGAGGGTCTGGTCGAGTGCATGCAGCTAGTGCCGCCCGCCCTTCGCCGCCCGCCCACCGCGCTCTTCTCTCGAGTGGGTCATCGCCACTACGTTTAGTACGTGACCACGGGACCTTAACACTAACCTTACTTTAGGATTACAAATGTCTCTCATTATTAAATTCTAACTATATTCCATCTAATAGAACACTAGCAGCTGCGATACACTACAATTCAAACATACATCCCACGATAAATAATAAATAAAAACTACTCAAGATAAGTTACTAAAGTGCAGACACTTCAGTGAACATTAAATAGTGTAAAGTACCTGAACATCGTTCGGAAGATAAACTTAGAGTGCAGTTCGTAAAGTCACGCAAACCTATATTCCGTATATCATAATTTGAAAGAAAATTGTGGAGAATGCTCCTGCACGCTAAGTTATCGTTGTAAGGATAAATAACATTTTCAAAAAGATCAGTGCTAAACTCCAAAGTGAAAGTGATGTGTAGATATTTGGACTGTATGAGAGTGTAGATGGAACATACTCAACTGAGAGCGTCGTTATATGATGTCGATGTTCTTCTTTCGTTTCCACAACCTACGTCGTGCTGAAGAGTCCCGTAAAAAGCGTAGGAAATCCCGTAACCGCCACAAGATGTCGTCCGACCTGCTGACGGGGCCGTCGCGGCTGCTGGAGCGGCCGCTGAGCACGCCCGTCGACAGCATGGACGAGATCGCCCTGCAGATTCCCAGGTGCACCACCACTTCTAACACACTCTGCATTGGGAGCTAGAAATCAGGAAATTCTATTGAATTCCCTTCACTTGCTTTTATTTTACTGGAAGCTTAGTTTGATTCTTTCACTATAAATATCAGGGAACTAAGTTAAATTCCCTTTTCTAGCAATAAATATTACTGTTTACATCGCTATCTACACAGCCCAACCATTTCATAATAAATTCATTGTTTCGCTTTCGCTCCTACTGCGGACTGTGTAAATGTACTAATTATACAGTTTTGGTTTTAATAATTGTTGAAACAGTGAACAGGCAGGCAGTTAAAGTTTTTAATTAACATAATTATAACGCAAAATATTTCATTACATTGGCATACAAAAGTTGTCATAGTACCTTTTTTTTCAAATAATGGAAACCTAAATCAATCTGTTATAAAACCCTAGCATGTAAGGCATATTGCTGACCAAGTGATATACTAAGATATACCAAGTGGTATTAATCACAGTACTCATATTTAATAAAAAAAAAAAAAAACTTACTTTTTTGTACTACATTGTTTATTTTCGGTTGGTTTTTCAACTATGAAGTCGGTTTTCTTTTTGTTAAAAAATATTTTATTTTACGAGTTTTAGAGATGGGTAGACCTGGCAAAGATGACTCTCAGTAAGAAAGCGACGGTTACTGTATTTTAACATTTTATACAGAAGATTTTGGCATATTGCACAGTATTAAATAGGCTCAACCATATGTAACTTTACACTGTTCTTGAAGTTCCTCGCAAGGCGATGGTCTACAATGCTACATCTTGACTCAAAAAAGACTCAAACTTTCACGCCGAATATCCCCTAAGGGGTTAGCATAGGTACTAATACTTCTGAACATCACGTGACATTGTCACCTGTTGTTCAGAGTACCCACGATTTGCTTCAAAAGTGTTCTCACGTGATACAGGAAAGGCTATCGGCGTTTCAAACAAATAAACTGTCACATGATTGTGAGTTTCGACAGTCCCCTCAATTTGCTGGGATGCCATCATCAGATCCTGGTCTCATGGTGCTTTCTCGGTAACAATAACATAACAAAAGAAATGTTTAGTGAACCTGTACTTCTCTGCATAAAAGCTACGAAGAGGAGTATAAATCTATATAGAATGTTGAAAGAGCTATTTCCTAACTCCTAGTAATTGAGGACCTATCCCTTCCATCATCAGCTCAGCAGCATAATATTATGATTTCCAGAAGCAATTGCCAATAAAACTTCAGAAAATATGTAAAACGCGGTACATGTGCCTATAAAATTTGAGGGTTCCCCTCGATTTCTCCAGGATCCCATCATCAAACCCTGATATCCTCATCGTGGTACCATTTCGGGAGTATCTTCTTTCCAACAAAAAAAATAATAATCAAAATCGGTTCATAAATGGCGAAATAATCGGTGAAAGTACAAACATAAAAAAAATTAAAAATATACGTGTCGAATTGAGATAACTCCTTTTTTTGAAGTCGGTTAAAAAAATCCATCGACACTTGAGCGCCGAGATCTGTCGGTGTTTGGTACTATTTTGTTAGTATTCCGCGTCACACACAAATTTGCGCATATTTGCAAATCTTTTGGACTAATTATGTATCTATCGCTGTTGGTCTTGTAAAAAAAGTAGAGACTCGTCCTAAATTCGCAATATAGATACAACATTCATTTTTGCGGTATTTGTGAAGTACTAATCTAAATCAGCTTTGATTGGAAATATCCTTTGAGAGTTTTGAATTCCACTACTGTTCATATAATTGTAAATTATTAATACTCTGAACAGAAATAACGTGCAATTTCCTATGCATACTAACTAGAATTGTACTGGGTGATAAACTACAAATGTAAGAAGTAATGTATTCAGGCAGGCAGAACTATTGCACCCAATTTTAATATGCTCCGAACCCACGACCTTCAGTCCCAGAAACTACACATTTCAACTCAGCCACGGACTTGGTCAAATATGTAACGCCCTTGTCCAAAGGTGCTGAATCAAGCGCCAATTTCCATAATTCGTTTTTTGAAATTTGTATTATAATTGTAAGTGTATTGAGAACAATAAAACGCCGTAAACTTATTACACCAAAAAAAAAACAAATAAGGAAAGGTGGAAAAAGGTTCCTATTATTCAGTGTTAGTATTCAAGTATAATTAGCGCGATAAAATCGTGTTGCGGCTGCTACTTTTACTATGAAACTTTCTTGAATTATCGGTATTTCTAAATCTAAAGTATCTATCAAGTATTTAAGTGCATCAAATTAAAATAAATAGCTATTAAACATTTCAATAAAACATTTCTTCATTTCAACACAAAAATACATATATGTATCACTCACATAAGTTTAGATACATTTAAGATACAACTAATAAAACTCATAGATTAAGGTTATTCTGTACAAATTTTAAACTTAGCATTATAATAAACTTTGTATCTAAATATAAATAAGATACAACTAAAAAAGAAACCGTAATTTTCATGAAAATAATAATAATACAAAACCATAGAACAAAAAAACTAATAAAATACAGATGATTAAACAGTGTTACATTTGAAATCCACGTGAATATAATATGCCTGCGTAGCAATGCAGTGGTGACTGACCCAGCGATATTGTTCACAGTATCTTGACTTTATAGACGTAAACATATTTGAATATGTAGTACGATAAACATTTTTGCATTCATTTCTTTCGTAGCACATTTGTTGAACGTATAAACTTTGAAAAACAACAACGTTAGTGGCAACCATCCATCTTGGACGGTACTATAAAGGATTGGATGCTAATAAATGTTGACACGAATGAGGTTCCGTCAATCTCAACGTAATAAATTAACCAAGGTTGTCGTGCTGCTAATCAATGGTGGAAGCGGAAGTCACTCTATCACGTGGAAACTACAACTGCAACGAGTATTGTATACAACAAAGATGCCCTATAGTGTACTGACAGCTATAAATGCCATTATAAAATTAGGAAAATCCTTAGTATCTTTGAAAGTTACGTGGGGAAATATAACGATATTATGGATGGTTGACGATGATGATGATGATGCCACATCGCCCAAAATTTTCTTGACGATCCCCAATACTGTTAGTCGCTTCATGCGACACTCACCAAAAGGAGTGAGTTAGTGCTTTTTTACCGTTGTACCGATATCACACAGCCATATAAATGCACCGATTTGTTTCCTGGATCCAACCAAAATGTGTGAAATTTGTTACTTATACTATGTTTGGTTGTGTAGTAGAATCCATTTTAGGACAGCTTATTTCTGGACATACAAACCTTCAACCATTAAAGAATTTTAAGAAATGTGCTAGGTAATAATAATTTTTGTTCAATATTGTGAGGTTACAGAGGAGAGAAATACTAGTTACAATACCAACATAAACGTCAAAACATGATGGTTGATACTTTACCATACTAAAATAGCAAAAATCTAACTCGGAAGTTAAAGCTAACTCGGAAGAACCGTATAGAAACAGCGATTAGTAATATGACGCCAATTCATTATTTCAAGATTTCGAATTTAGTTTCACATTTATAGTATCAGATGACCTCATTTAATTGGTTACTTGATCTCAAACGTGGCTCTGCCAAAAGCACGTACTTACTACTTGAGCTAATAAAAATAAAAGAACAAGTTTGATGAAATAATAACATGAACAATTGAACATATATTTAAAACGAAATGATACGCATATAAATAACCTCTTACTATTATCCATTAAATCTTATTTAATTTGACATTTATGCAAAGGACTCAATTATATTGATCACTTGATCTAAAATGCGGTATTGTTAAATGCACCTATACTACATGGGTGATTCTACCGTGGAGTAGGAAAATAAAAACAAAAATAAAAATCTATTTTTTCTTTATTTTGTCGTATTATAATTATCATTAAACCTATAGGAACTGAAGTATCACAATGATTGAGATCAATATTACTAATTAAATCGAAAATGACACTTTTCACGTTTTAACCGTTAGACAGGAGTGAACACAAAGTCGACAGGAAAGACATTAGAGTGATTTAGACTATGTTTCATAAAAATCTGACATAAAATACACTTCTACAAATATAAACTCAAAGTCATAATACTAAAAGTCGTTAACAAAAATAAAAAATATTCAAAAAAGTAGCATTTTTATAAAAAGAAAAGTTGTCGACAGAAAATCACGTCACTTATGTCGACAGATCAAAATATCCACTCGTCACTTGAACTTGATTGCAAACGAATGCGTTTCGTATGAGATAGTTGGCACATGGCCGCCAATTTGGCTGTCAGCTCGGGTAAATTAACCGCACCGCCACGCCACCGCCACCGCAAATTAAGAGCTTCCATCGCAAGAATATGATAGCAATCCAAATCCTTTCCGATAACGGTACGAAATGGTATCGTTTGAATCCACTATCATAGTGTGGAACAACCATGGGGTCTGAAATTTGAAAAATCCAAGAAAATTACGTCTTTGTGCACTTTTTACGAATGATGTAGATACTATATTGACGATACTAGATATACTCTGAAAATTTATAATCTAATAAATACTTTTTGACAACACAAACAATGCATAATACATACATACATATACTCACGGCTACAAATCCCTAGAAGGGGTAGCCAGAGCTAAGGAATTATAAATTCCTCAGCCATTTTTGGAAGTTGCGTGGGGAAAAGATGGTGAAATAAAGGTTGTTGGTGATGGGTCTCCAACCGCATCACCCAAAAATCCCTTAAAAACCCCAATACCGTAAGTCGCCTCTTACGTACACCCACCGGAAGAAATTGGGTAGTGCTATTCTAAGCCGACACTACACAGCAGCACTATAATGCATAATATAACCAACAAAACATTAAAGCCAAATACTTTTGGATTAATGTTCCAACGACTGGTTAGATAATTTAAGAGTTCTTAATGCACTTCTGAATACATCTTACATACATATACTCATGGGTATAAATCACAAAAAGGGGTAGCCAGAGCTTTAGAGTCAGAAACTACTCAGCCACATTTGTAAGTTCAAAGGGGCCAATATTGTATAAATAAAGTTTCGTTGTTGATGGGTCCCGAACCGCAAATAGTCGCCTTTTACGACACCACCAGTGGGTAGAAAGGGGTACTGTAATTCAAAACCGACACTACACGGCACTTCTGATTATCTACTATTACGGTAATTCTCAGAAGTGGACCTACTAAGAATTCTCAATGACTTCTGACGATGTAAATAATTA
Organism: Bedellia somnulentella; assembly: GCA_963576735.1. NCBI lineage: Eukaryota > Metazoa > Arthropoda > Insecta > Lepidoptera > Bedelliidae > Bedellia > Bedellia somnulentella. Next base: position 18,304,955 of record OY755170.1, read on the forward strand.
TGTCTAGTAATAGTCGCTCAGGTGTTGATTTCCTTGGAAACAATTTCAAACATCAAAAGACAAAGCATTTAATTTCATATCGTAAAATGACGTATTCACAACCCGACTGATGTCGAGTACTACTAAAATTTCTAACATTTATAAAAAATTGCTATCGCATTAGAATGGGTTTGAGACTGTGGGGCAAGGACGTAAAAATCCATGTAATTCACTTCTATCTAACCAAGTTTGGGAAATTGGCATACAATAGTTTGTAGAACAATAAGTCTAAACATTTTATAACTACGTAAAAAAAAAGAAGATTGCTCTGCTGAAAACAGACGAATAACATTTCTTTGGCAATATGAGGAACTTGAAAATAGTACTACCAATGTAACAGATGTATCAATGTATCGTATTGGGAACTCAAAAAATAATAATTTATGCTCATAACATTATGGGATTTCTTTCTTTCTTAATTTCTCTGAGGTATTCGGACGAAGGCCAAGGTATCGGATAATTCTAGATTTCGAATTTAGTTTGGCATTTTCTGTATCAGATGACGTAATTAACCCATTCCATTCTTATTTAATTTAAAAAGTAGCAATTATAAAGAAAAAAATACATTTATTTAATTCACCACTACAAATTACATTTAATTTAGACATATCCTAGTAAGAGTAAGTAGTAAGACTATCGATTGCCACTTTGTACGATCCTGGCAAACCTCTCTAGCTCGCTCACATCCATCGATCTTTTCATATAGGCTATTTATTCTTCATACTTCGGACGACTGCCGTTTTGTATTGTTTTAGTTGGAAACAATTTCAAACATAAAAAGACAAAGCAATGGATACATTCTTCTTGTTCATATAGTAGAATGACGTATTCACAAGGCTATTGGCGTACGACTATTAAAATTTCTTATTAAAAATGGTGTCGGTTTATAATGGGTGACTATGGTTCAGGGACGTAAAAATTCATGTAACTCTTATCTTACCAACTTTAAAAAATCTGGCCTATACTAATAGGAGTAAAATTTGTCTAAACCTTTTCTTACGTAAAAATACGACTGCTTTCCTGAAAATGAATGAAACAAGATAGTTACAGTTAAAAAGATGAGGGTCTAGAAAATGGTATTGCCAATGTAACAGACAGTATCAGTGTATTGTATTGGGGAGCGGCAGAGGATAGAACTTTCTGGATACCAAATCAATTACTGCATGTGCCCGCGGGGTACATCTTACACAAATCTAAAATACTGCTCTCGCATTCTATCCCAGGCAATACCGTTCCCTGTTTTCAAGGGATTAAAATGAATAAAAACTTTTATTCGCCTTGTTTTTTAAGTTAGACGTGTAAAGTAGTTTTGCTGGCTGAGGGGATAATCGATAGAGCTGTTAACTATAACATTGAATATATGAATTATATTGTGATGCGAGCTGGTACATGATGTAAATCGCCGCTTAGCACCAACAATACTGTATATTACCATTTTTGTTGTTGTTAATTATTCATTTTTGGTAATTTGTTATTATTATTTACTATTTTTGTGATTTTGGCGTCTTCTTACTCAACACTTGACTATATAGTATTCATATTTTAAATTACTTTATAGCAAAATTATGCCAAGTGACAAAGGATTTACATAAAAATCAATCAGAAAAGCTCGTCACTCAAATGAATAACTAAGTTTGTCTCGTTTTTCTACTTTTCGCGGTAAAAAGACTATATAATACTAGAAGACTAATACTCGGCGATCGAGCCGACGGACGCGTCACTGCTTGATAAGAGATTGTTACCGCTGAGCTATCTTGGTTGTTAAATATATATGCTTATTAAACATTAACGAATTATTAAATTATAATAGTTCTACATAATTTTTGGAGCTGTTAATGTTATTTGAGGTTTTTGTTATACTTATATGTGGGTGAATTTCAACAAATGCTGTTTTTTTTATCATATCGGTGAATCTTTTGAAATCATGTTTTTATAAATATTTTCCAACTGTTATGTATTCTTCTATGGGTATTTATATTGTTACACTTACTTACATATTAGTATTTACTTAAACTAAGGAGATATTGAGGTTTAAGTTTTGATGGCCACCGATATTATACAATATCCAGCGATCGTTTTTCATGTACACCGATATGAGAAGACTTGGCACCGACATGATAAGTCGAATCACCGATATGATAATTCTATCCACCAAAATGATAAATCTATCAATTTTAAAAACATTAATGAATAACCTGTTTTACAAGGTGTTTTAAGAACAAACAATTTATTAATATCTTGCTATTGTATTCATAAAAATTGCGTACGTTTATTTACATCTACCGTCATACCGTTTAGATTCTGAGTGCAGCCGTACCTACCAATCTAGCTGTATTACATATATTATAGGCAATCTGTATTTAAGGCAATGTATGAAATAATACACACACCTTGCCTAGGCATTCTAAAGAATGCCTAATAAACATTAGGCAATGTGTTAAAAATTAGTGAAAAATATACCTTGCATTTTCGGTCGTAAATTTTTCAGTGTCTGATAATAACCAAACACGCGAGGCTTCATTTCACTGCGCTGCACTTCACTCCGTTCCACGAAGCTCCACTTCACCAGCTCCGCAAACTCCCCATCATCGTTCCGTGTTCTCCGCTGGCTCCGTGGAGCTTCGTTTTACTTTGTTCAGCTTCGCTTTGTCTATTACGCACTTGCATTTATTTTTACCCCTCTTTCCTACTTTCCATTGTAGCATAGGTATTAGATTTTATAGTTTACCAGTGATTCAACAGGCATTCTATAGAATGCTTAGGAATTCTTTACATTGCCTAGGAAAAGTATGAAATAGAGTTAAGATGATATATCATTTCATAAATTTCCTACAGGATCATGGCCCCTACACCTATAGATTGCCTATGTATGGACATTATACATGCCAGATTTTGTAAGGATGGATGGATCTTTGTTACTCTTTCGCGCAAAAAGGGCTGTATGGATTTCAATCAATTTTGTTGGAGAGATAGAATATAACCTGGATTAACACATAGGCTATGTTTTATCCTGAAATTCCCACGGGAACCATTATATCACTAAAATTACCTTGTTACCTTTATTCTAAAGATTACACAAAAAACACAAATTTTCTAATGACGTAAAATAAAGTGAGCTACAACGGGCTTATGCTGCAAAAAAATGCTCTTCCTCTGGGCCAGTTTACATTAAATTATCATTTCTCGTTCCCGCGCTCTGTTCATTTTTGTAAAAAAAACGAATCGTTAATCTATGGTAACTACACACGGATGTTAATAATAGGATACACCGATGTGATGAATCAATCCACCGAAATGATAAAGCCATCCTCCGACATGAGAAGTCCATTCACCGATATGATAAAACTATGCGTTGTTTACAATTCAATGCACCGATATGAGAAATAAGCCACCGATCCAAGTTTCCTTATCATATCGGCGGAATTTATCACATCGGTGGGGAAAAAAGCCACCGATTCCACCGATATGAGAAAACCGACTTGAGAAAATGCACAATTTTTCGCAGTTTACTGAAAAAAAATATATCTAGGCACTATTCATATATTCTATAACAGTTATGAAAACTAGTATGATAAATGCCTTTGTTAAAAGTAGAAAACTGTAAAATTTCCAGTAATTAAGCAAGATAAAGAAACCACCAATAACTTGAAAAAAATGTCCAGGACCCAAAAATTTTAATACTTACGTTTATGGCGGGAAAACGCAGCGATCTTGTACACGTTGCGCTTACGCACGTCACTAAATCTGAGCACATTTGCGGGAGGGGAGGCCATAGAACTGGTTTATACAAGATTGGAGAGACTTAAATTTTACCCACCGATTTGCTACATTATTCCAAGACAAGTATGTTTGTGCCACTCAGTAAAAAATATCGCTAGTTATAAAGTAAAATCTATCATTTACTTATAAAATGATTTATACGCTATCGATTAGAATAATTTTTAAGCTACATTTAACATTATTGGTGGTCTTAAAAGCACATTTGTCTGTAAAAAAAGTAGGGGGACAGCACCGATGTGAGAAAAAACTGGGTTTAGGTCTTAATTTCTACCTAAAGACATAGACTTAGCCAAATAATCTTTTTGCCCCAGTCAGGTAACTACCTACCCTATACGTTGATAAATAATTGAAAACGGTATTCTCTTTTTGAAATATGAATTTCAACGAGGACAAAAAAAAAACATCACTTGGGAAATTCACCCATGCATTTACTAAACAGAATAGGCATTTTCACTTGCCTAACAATAAACTTACGACTCAAATATCCGTGCAATTTGATGAAAATTCAATATTATTACCAATAACTGTCTGAAAGTACATGAAAGCGGTTTTATAGAGTCATAAAGTCAAGGGTTATTTCGCGAAGCCTTCCTTTCGCTCCTCGATTTCCAATTTTCAGCAGATTCTTAGAAAATATGAGAAATTATTTTTCATTTTTATATATCTTCGACTGGCAGAGGTAATACTACTAAATATCACTCGTCATATTACCACTTGGGTTTCATTTTATTCGCTTTTTAATTGGATAGTGTTCAAATTTGCCGGATAATGACTTATGTAATTAGGACACGTGGGTTTCTTCACGATGTACTTTCTCACTGTTAATAACCTTGTCACATTAACCTTACAATTTAAACTGTTCCCTACATGGACTAATAAAAAATATAGTAAAAATAGCAAAAGGGGACATTGATTTCAGCCTGATTCAGTATTTAAACCCATACCTCTGCGAACAACATTGATTGACCGTAGGAAGGGAACAACACCGCTTCTTATACAAAAGATGGCAGTTCAAATCCTGAGTCGAGCCTCAACAACAGTTTTTTTAACTCATTCTATTTATTGATTAATTGATTTCTTAGTGTATTTGTACTAAATAGCGATATGCCTGACCTCTATCACGTTGATGCACTTTCCAAGCAGAATATGGGTCCTATGCATCAATGGTTAATAGGACAAAAATGATACATAGTGTTCAGAAGTGTTAGTACCTCTGCCAACCCTTCGGGGATTTAAACCTAAGACTCACAAAATTTAACGTTGTGATTCACTAAGTCGTAGTTTCTGCATATGTATTTATTTCCGAAAGTCAGCCAAGAACCTTTGGCACCGGATTAAAGAACAACCTTTTTCAGATTAAGCACGTCTTCTGGTAGACAATTAAAATTAAAAGCTCAACTTTTGTAATTGTTACAAAAATTAAAATTCTGTATTATTTTCCCTCGAAATCACGTAATATGTTATCACTGAGCAATAAAAAATAATAATATCAAGGTTAACATTTAACGCTAATCACTCAGCGGCCATGATTTCTACCATCTCGTAATTAGCACCGAAATGATGAGAGTGCCAAATTATTATCGTAATTCGACGTGATTCGACTGGATTAGGCTATGATTGATAGAGTATTGGCTGGGATTTATGTCTACGTTTATATTGTTCGAGAGGTAGATCTCAGTTCTGATAATACCTTCTTTGTCAGGCTTAGCAAATTAGTACACTGAATTCGAGCATTAGTTACTTTACTTGCTATGAATTACGCTAAAAAGTAACATATACACAGCAAATGTTACTCAAATGAAGCGTTTCTTTGATACTGAAAAAATAAATACAAAGCTTATATGTATATGACCCCCGGTAGTAGCCGCTGCGCAATCACAACCAAAGGGCCAACTCTTCACATCGAGAAATAATAGGCATACTTATATCTTTTAACCACTGATCTCCATTAAACTATATAAGTACGCTGGACTATTGATGAGTTTTAAAATAACAGCTATTTATTGTGCCGATTTTAAGCACCCCCAATGTGGGGGAAAGGAACTAAATCTGACGTAAACTGCAAAATGACCAGTGTTTTTCTTCTACACAGCATAATATATCGATATTCGATAGTGCTGTGAACATGCTGAGAAATTCAGTTTCGATAAAACTTACCGAATAGGCCGTGTAGTGCCTATAGACAGATTGTTAAACAAAGATTACCTTGTAATTTCTAGGTTTCCAACTGAAAATAGGAGTCTGAAATTATGGCTGAAAAGTATTATTAATTCTTGTTGGCGTCCGAAAGAATAAGATTGGTGGTTTTATTAAGCATAAGTCATGCACTACTTTGAATAAGTGTATAATTTAAAAACGTTGTTTTTGTTTATACATAATATAATAAATAATTAAACTATGTTTATTTTCTATTAATACCTTACCTACTCTATTGTTAGTGTTGTCACGGGCAAGAGAAACGCGTAGCAGCTCATACGTACTGAAGTACAAGTTTCACTTTATTAAGAAAACGTTCCCTATCTATTTTTGGATTTAGTCACATACCACCCTCATTCCCTAGCATCGGCTAATCCTACGATTACTAGATCCTTGCTAAATCATATTAATAGCGGCTAATTAAATTAGTTTGGACATAAGCCATACATACATATACTGTATTACATGATATTAGCCATGATTTATACATTAAGAGTATTTTGATACATTCCTTCAAGTAGAAGCTTTTATCGATATATTCTATCTTACTGTCCCATCCCTTCATTAGTTCCTTTACCACTTACTGCTGCCGTAAGCGCCAAAATGGCGAAAATCAAATTGCCTCAATATGTCAGGGCCATGAAGATACTATCTAAACAGGAGAGCGCACTTACAAAAATATGGTACACAATAATGAAATGTACTACCCGGCAATAAAGCTTATAATCTTTAGAACACTGTCAAGCAGAGAAACGTCCTAGAACGAGAGCCCGAACTAGAGGAGTGTGTCCCGCTCGCTCGATTGCCAGTCGAGACTATGTTCCAAGAAAAACAAAAACAAACGTATTTATAGGGAATATTTAATAAAAAGCAGGTTACCAACTATTCCTTTTTAATAAATTGATTTAAGTATTAACGTCGTCTATCAACTAAGAGATAAATAATCTATTAAGTTTGGTAATCGGTAAATAATATTTATAACGGGTATCCCCATGGAAACAAGATAAATAAGGTGTCCATAATTTATCATCTTTTCGTTTATTTTGGAGCTTTTAACATTTAACTAAGAAAATACCCTTCTATTTCTAATAAATAATATAAGTGAAATAAGATGCAGTGTAGTATCGGCTTAACATAGTACAAATATTTTCCTACCCGCCCATCGTAAAAAGCAACTTAGGCTTTTGGTTTGGGGCTTTTGAACTTATTTACTAGATACTTTATCATCATTTTAATACCACCATCCTTTAATTACTATTTTTTCTCCACTCAACTTCATAAAGTGGCTGAGGAAATTTTAATTCTCAAACCCTGGCTACCCCTTCTTTTATATTCTACTAATTAAGAATACGAATGTATGTAAATATAAGTGTTTTTGTAACTTTTAGAGGAACTCTCATTAAAAAAACTAACAGATGGTCACCCTACTAGTAAGCCATCCTTGTTCAGGACACTTTAGGACGCCAGAGCGCATTCCTGTTTAAATAGTACTTCCATGTTCAGGGCCTATAATTGGTCCAGCTTGCTTATATAGTATAATGGAGGTCAGTGCTTTTAACCTATATTAAAAGTTATTTCTGTCTCGCTTACACGAACCGAATATTTGTATTTTGACATTTCTGATTTACGAGAATACATAGCGATATTTGACTAATCTAACGATACTTCCGTAGTTGTCGTTGGTTTCATCGAATAGAAAGCGCCAATATTTATATTGTTCTATAAATATCAAAATATTAAAATCCGAAAATACGATCGTGTGAGGGAGAAAGACATAAATGTTAATATGGGTAGAAGAGGCAGGTATGCTAATTATCGTTGTCGGCGTGAAGAGAAGACCTTCAGTTAGACTGCTAGTGGAGTTCGAGAATGTGTGTTTTTCAAGACTAGTCTTCTTCGAAGTCGCAGCTTGAAGCGAAACGGTTTCAGCATCCCATGTATCGACAGCCTAAACTGTACAATATGAATGAAAATATTAGGAGCGGATTCCTTTATAAAAACTATTGGCATGTATTTAACGCGGCGACCAATTGATACCATTCCGGATCGTAAAAAAACTGAAAATGGATGGTAAATAATCTGCTTTGGCGACTAATTAGAGTAGAGGTAGCATCTTAACTAGAAAGCGGCGGCTTTTTAATGAGTTTTGAGGTTTTATTTAAATTTTATCTGGCAGTGATTTTGCTTTTGTGGCAATTGAATTTCTTCTAAGGCGACAAATTATTGGCCGATAAAAAAGTTAAAATAGGCTCTCATAAATTCTAAAATGGGGTTGTCTATAAACATGACCAAGGTCTCAAATAAATACAAACAAGATCTTAAAAAAAATACTTTTGGCTACATTTGTAGGGATCTAAATTAACCAAATCGTGACATGCAATAAAACTATTCTTGGTCTATTTTATTAACATTCCCTCTTTTAAATGAACCTACACTTACACAACTTAATTTAACCTAACAGCGTATCGACGTCACCCCGCTTCGCGGTTTGCTTATTTCCGCTCTAAGGGGCATAAGCTAACCCTAACCTAACCTAGCACAAACGCATTTGTGGTGATTAATTGATTTTTAATGAGGGGGGCTTTGCCCCCCCTCCCCCTCTGTTTTCTTTCCCTATCTTAATTGCATCTGCCCATTAGGGTGGGAGAAGCAACTTTTAACCTAACCTAATATATTTTAATAAATAAAGAATAAATAAAGGAAAGAAAAATTTCGACACAGGCGGGAATCGTAATTTTTCTTTCCTTTATTTATTCTTTATTTATTAGTAATAATCCCCACCAGAGGTTTTCATGAACAAAAAGATTTAAATTATCTAATATATTTTAGTTTTATTAATTTTTACTTCAATACACATAATATGTAATTTACTTAATATAATAGACACAAAAATAAAAAGCCAGCGAGCGCATTTGCCGCCTTTCCAAGAATTTACAAATCTGCGAACAATATTTTAATATCCAAATAACATACCTAATAAAACCTAAAAATCGCTGCCAGATGTGTATTTTTATAATGAAATCCAATAGTTGCCACTGAAGAATGTATGATATCCCCTCGGAAAAATTAGTCGCCACATTAAGTTTTCTAATACCTGAACCAGTTTTTCACTGATCTCGCTTGATATATTTGATACCTTACAGTAGCAGCCGTTTTTTTAGTTTTTTGATCCCAGCATTTTGTTGCTTGTATAGTTTAATAGTTGCTAAGATATTTAATCACTGCAAAGTTAGTTTTTTTGTGACCTAATAGAAAGTTGTCTAAAAAGGATTTTAGTTGCCGTGTTAAATATTTGCCAAAACTATTTATGACTCTATTTTTTCAAAGAAATTGAAAATTTTATTTTGTAATTCCGGCAAACTTAAAAATAATTATTTATGAGTAACCTGTCCCTAGGATGCGGGCAAAGATTAATTGCGGTGGTCACTGTGATATGACGATCCTTCAGGCCAACCTTTACCCGACGAGGATTAGTGTCATTATAATGATTAAGGTTAATTATTTAGTATTCAGGCCGTCTCTTGCTGGAATAGACATTAAGAGGATTGTGAAATCACGGGCCGAGAGCATTTAGAATAAAAAAATATGTATCTGTTTCACTTCGATTAAATTGCGACCGTTGTTGTGCGATAGGGATCGGGTGTAAATTTTGGAAGCAAACACCCGCATTCCACACACAAATGTGGTTTTAGGAGCTGGTTTTCGAACCTTCTAATACATTTGATAATGATCAACTAGGTCCAATTTAATCTCATTGTGTTCTTTAGCGATTTTGTTAAATTTCGATGTTTTATATAAAGAATTACAGCCTGAAAATGAACGTTGAAATTACGGACATGCAATAAGTTATTGTTTGTTGGTGATTTGATTGCCGTGTAGTGCCGGCTTAGAATGTCGCTATTCCTTTCTACCCACGGGTGTCGTCAGAGGCGATTAAGGGTATTGGGGCTTTTTATTGGATTTTAGGGCGATGCGGTTGGAGACCCATTACCATAAACCTTTATTTTACCGCCTTTACCCCACTCAACTTCCAAAAGTGGCTGAGGAATTTATAATTCCTTGGCTCTGGCTGCCCCTTCTAGGGAATTATTGCCGTGAGTATATGTATGTATGTGTGTTGTTGGTGATATGATGCAGACAGATTTAAAAATGCATCCCTGGTTTTTAAAATAGTTTGCAGACAGTTCTTTGTCAGCAATCCAAAGGTATTTTCAATTTATTTACCGCATCAATTGTATTTAATAGAGTAAGGACATAAATGGACGGATTTAGAGGAGTTTGCGAATAATATTTGAAAATATTATTTATACATTATTCTCATCTTTCTCTTTGAGCTTTGAAAGCTCCAGACCTGACAAGGCTAACGACCGTTTCCGCGTTGGAGAATCGACTTTGCGACCATATAAACCGTATGATATAAGTTAGAGGAATCATTATTTTCAAGGAATTTTCTTCGTGTGCTGTTTGAATGTTATACTTCAACTAAATTTTAGCTAAGGTTAAATTACGAGTAGAAGTTTCACTATGTCATGATGCAATAACTTGTTTTAACTGGCTTAAAAAAGTAAAGGACGGCCACGGAGGACACATCACGAACAATAGAGAATGTTCTCAAAAAAGAAGGTGACCGTAGTCTGAAGAATAAAAGAGCATGTTTGCCCGAACCGTACTAAGTGGTGATCGATAGTATTTGCCTACCCCAATGAGAACTAATAGCGTGAGTATTGTATGTAAAACACAATCAGATTCCAAATTTGTACATAAGATTTTTGGTTAATATAACTTTACGGAAAACATACGTTGATGTTAATGGTATACTATGATGTAGCTAAAACTGTTAACCCATTCATACAAGATAATGTGTGTCCATCATTGCTTTCTCAGCTTCCAGAAGGGCAAGCACGAGCGCTATTTTATCGACACGATAACGGTTAGATTAAGATGGCAGTATACGATACTAAGTAAGTGCGTGAGAGATGGATGCTTTATCCCACGCGATAACTAGTTTAAACACGGCTCGTACTAGCCGGGCAGGAACGGCAATACTTTGACTTTAAAGTTTTTTTTTCCATTTTTGGTATTATTGGCAGGGGTTAGTTCTATGTTTTAGCCATGCTATGTTCAGAGCCCAAAACAAGTGTAAACGAATTGTGTTAAGGTGGGTCTACGCTGCTGGTGACCCGCAAGTAACGAACCGCAAGTACGCTAGTAACGAAATGCGCAGCGCTCGTTCGGGGCGTATAAGTCGATCCACACTATACGAACTGAACACAGTTCAGTTGGCTGGTGCTCTGCTCGTGCTCGGTTCGTCTAGACCCACCTTTATAAACTTTATATGCGTCTAACTAAAATTTGTGATAGTAAATTTGTTTAATATAAAGCTATCACAGTAACGGTCCGCAAAATAAAAGTACAAACAAAACGCATTAGACAATTATTACTTGTTTTGCTCGTTTATCACTAATCTGAAATAGGGATTTTCATTCCAGTTCCATGTGAGGCAATGCTACTACTCCACAATCTCTAAGAATGCAAACTTGGTGACATAGAACGGAATTGCGGCTTTCCCGACACACTTCGAACAGTAAAGTCGAGTTCAAGTCTAGGAAGCGCTTCAAGTCGTATATTTAGTTGCCGGAAGTCGTCAATACGATGAGTCGACATACCGCTAGGGGCGGCGGCTTTCACGATAAACAATACTAATTATTCTTTATGTGTTTCAGAAAAATACTGTGAGTTTATATTTGCTTCTATTTGCTTTCGGGACATGTCGTTGTATATGGCAGTGTCATGATTATAATATTGAGCGTAATATTTCCTTAATATCGGTTAATCAGAGTAAACTCTACAAACGGATTTATTTTAAAAGAACTATGGCTATAAAATTCGGCTAATGCAAAAATGTATATCAACTTTTTGTTATTATTCAAATCATCTGTATCTCCTTGTTTGACTAAAAGCGATTTTACCACATAAATGAGTATTCTGTCTATACATGGTACTAAAAACTATGCACTGAAAACATTTTATTCAAGAAAAATGTAGGATTAATATCGGTTAGCAGTTCCTTGTGAATATATATATATATTGGTTTCTGGAGAAAAAGATAATTGATTGATTTTAATGACATCCAAATACTGTGCTGTTGGCGCTATCTGTTTTTCGCATTAGAAATATATTATGATATTCTCCATTTTCATTTCAAGCTTTAAGTGAGTCATGTTTGAAAGTTTATTTGTAAATTCCTCTAATCACATAAATTTTGCTTCGAAATACAAATTCTGCTTAGAAACAAGCAACGCAAACTTTCTTAAACCAAGAATATCCATTAAACGCTTGAATAAGCTTTCAAAACATAATTAGAAAACATTTATATAAAGTGGGTCATCTAATTATACGAAGCGAAAAATGATATTCTAAATTAATTCTCAACGAAGTTAACTAGACGCTATCCGAGAAGGTTGTATCGTATCGCATCTTATATTTTAATAACTGTATATTTTATTTGTGGACCGTTATGACCTGGTGGTTGGTAAGCCGCAATCTGGGCCCGGAGATAGCGGGTTCGATTCTCGCTCAGGAAAACATCGAAGTGAAGAAAACAAATAACCGAGAGGATATGTAACTAAGTGATAATTTATCAAAAACTAATAAAATGATGTTGGGGCTTTAATTTATATATTTTATAGAATTTTAGAACCGCGCACATCTCACTTACTATTTCTTACTTTCGTCTACACTCCACTCTTGATAGTTAATATTAATATCGTGGTAACTCTATTACCACTAGAGTGTCAGTTTATACAAATGTTTTACATCAGTAGTTCAAGGGGTCGAAATATATCTGACAATTTTATTGTAAATCAAATTTTATTTCATGGCTAATGTACTTTATTCATATCAGTTTAGTTCCGAAAAAGTCAAAAATAGAAAAAAACAGCAAGTACAAATTAATATAAAGCAATAAATCGTACAGAGACACAAAGAGGCTGACACACAACATTTTTTGTGTTTTACTGTGGCAGTAAATAAACGAAGAGATCCAAACCAATATTAAATTTAGGAGGATATCCTAGTCTCGCACTTTATTGCCTTATTTCATTGGATGGAATTCCCCTTTTACGATACGACAAGCTTCTAGATACTTCGAACTGTTTTTGGTAAGGCTACCTACAATTCAAAAATAGCACAAGCCCGCTTTACATTTCTGTATTTATCCTGCATTTATTAGACGTACGTATATATCTGGATTATGCAAAGAGATATGTGGAATAAGATACGTTAATAATTTTTATGTTTAGTTGTTAATAGATAAATTATTAATAGAGAAAGAGAGTGCTTCGTCGATACCTGAGCAGGGCGTTTCTACTCTGATATATAGATTTACTGGCATCACTCGCAATGGCTACGCCTCGCTTCCTTTTCAAATCGGAATTAATTAGGTTTTAATTATAGAAATGTAGGACAGCTCGCAATGTGAATCCAAATTCAAATAAGGTTCATTTGAATAAAATTAAGTGTTTAGAATTTACTTCAGCTTTTACTTTTGATACGCTGCTGTAAGGTTTTATTTTTGATTCATTAGAACTTTGACAGGTATCACATTTTCATATATATCTACTAATAACTATAACCTTTTTTAGTCGGGTAGTTCATTTGCAAGGTATCTTGATCACCTACGTTTATAGAAATTTATTTGTTACTGAATATTATAAGAATTCACTTTCAAGAGAAGAGTGAGAATTCATCACAACTAGATTTATAGCGAGTGATGTTTACGCCCCTTTTCATGATGAATAGCAGAACGCTGCGTTTTTTTATAAACATACAGATGGAGTAATATAGATACGCAGAATTCTACTAAATTAAAAATCTGAATTAAGGAAACTTCTCAAAAACTGTTTAATTTACTACAAATACGGTTTATCTGTATTGATAATTATCAATACTTCAAATTTATCTAGACCCATATTGCGTTATTTTAAATTATGAATATATTCAATAACAATCAATATTACCTGACTCCTACCTACTGTTCAAAATGCGTGTTGCTAATAGCACAACTAAAACAAAATTTAAATGGATTTATACTCCTATTTTTTTTGCAAACTACCTAAAAAATATTTGCTATATACTGTTGTTTATAAAGGTATACTTAGCAACGTTCAAAACGTTTCAAGCGATGAGACTTCCACTCGACCAAATCAAAGGCAATGTAAATGAGGCACCTATCTAAATAACAAAGACTTGTTCAGACGCAACGCAACAACTTAGCTATTACGATCGAATTTGCATGGACTCAATTATAACTTTGTTCACTTACAACATTTTTGTTTGGATCATACTTGATACAAGAATAAAACAATAACTTACTTTGGAATTGTAAATTAAAAAAAAATAATTAAAATATTTACATATAAACATAAACATAAACGTTCACGCCGAATATCCCCGAAGAATAATTAAAATATTTATTCTCTTTAATCTGCATTATTGTGAATATTCAAAGTAAAAGCTTCAAATAATTATTTGATCGAGTCCTAATAGACAGTAGCCACGGTTCCTCAGACAGCAACCTCTTTCTTTTATAAAAGATTTTCCCTCTAAACCCCAAACTTCGGTGGTTTCTACAGCGAGAGCCGCAAAGAAAAAAGAAGACATAAGCTGACTATACTTAGAAAGCTTATGTCTCGCAGCCGTTTCAGCAGCAGCCCCCGGAGCTGCAGTAGTAGATCCTACATGGGAAGGTGCAAATTTATCATGCAATATCATGCAATGCAACCTGACAAAGCTCCTCGTCCCAAGCACGCTGCCGACCAGGCTGCTCTGGCAAATCACTGCTTGGACATCGAACCCGCCAAGATCTTAAAGCCTCCTCCGTAAAAGAAATCTGGAATCCATCACCTTTGATATATAACATGGTAGTGACTAGATCCAAAACCCTTTCCAATGAAGCCAAAAAAGCCGGCAATCATATGTCTCGAAGACAGCGAATACCCCAAACATCTATGTCTAATTGGCAAAGCAGCCTGACACCACTGAAAGTCTGATAACTCTGTATTTATAACATGTTCGAGCAATACCCGAAGGGTGTCTTCATATTTCTGTGATAATTCATTATGACGCCAGACTAGAGCGGTACGAAGACTGTAAGTTAGTCGTAATGTAGTTAGGAATAGATAGGCAACTACGCAAAATTGTCAAAGCTACATGAGCAGAAACCTGTTTTAAATGTTGTTTCGTGTCTGTCAAAATATTCATTTTCGAAAGAATAACACCTGGTACACCCTCTGAAAAAATTGGAGCACCTAGAAGAGTGAAATTCGTCTTGTCCAAAACTTGTACACCAGGTATAAGAGCGTTGATACTCGAGTGAACCTCTTGAGAAGCTTGTGCAGAACAAGGAAACAACTCACATTTCTCAAAATTCAAATGCAAACCTAAACGATCAAAATCTTGTATTAGCACTACAATATCATTCATCACGGACTCCAGGCTGCCGCCAATAATACCGTCATCGAGATACCAAACATTAAGAGAAGAACTTAAAGAAGAGATCACAAGACTAAAAAGCATAGGGCTCAAAGGATCCCCCTGTTGCACTCCCACCTGCGACTCCACCAGGTTGTCACCAAAAAATAAGTTGGTTGGTCTAGAATAACATTGGTGCAGAAAAGGGTAAAAAGAACGGATGAACCGATTTGGCTGAAAATTGGTAAAAAAGTAACTTCGAACCAGGAAAAAAGAGTATGTCTTTTATGTTGTGTAGTGTCGGCTTAGAATAGCACTACTCCATTTCTTCCGGTAGGTGTGCGTAACTCAAACTCAAACTTTTATTGTATACCATAAATGTACAAATAGTTGGTGCAATCACGGTACAGTAATAAATATGGACCCTGTTGGGCACATGCAATTTCACAAGAGGGCTGTAGATACTAAAACTAAAAATGTAGGTAGTAAACATAAACATTACATAGCACAAAATTAAAATCTCTTCAAATAAAAACATTATGAATATAAATATCAAATTTAAACAACACAACAATAAAATTATTGTTATTTTAGGTAAAAGTATTATAATTTTAGTAAACATTATTAATAAATTAGGTTTAATCTATATTAGTCTATCATTATATAATTTTTTTACAAAATAGTAAGAGGCGACTAACGGTATTGGGGCTTTTAAGGGATTTTTGGGCGATGCGGTTGGAGACCAACAACCTTTATTTTATCATCTTTTCCCCACACAATTTTCAAAAAGTGGCTTAGGATTTTCTAATTCCTTAGCTCTGGCTACCCCATCTAGGAATTTATAGCCGTGAGTATATGTGTGTATGTCTTTTATGCTGGTAATAAAAAGACCCCGCAACAACATAACCGTTTTCAAGATTATTTTACCGATGTATATCTAAAACTTTAAAAAGCAAAATAGGCTATCGTCTCGCTAAATATCATATGGGTAAGCAGTGAAAATACGTAAATCTATACGTGCGAAGCCGGTGGAGCCCTCTAGTTATAATTTAAACGTGATATTTGTTTTATACATATTTAAATAAACAATATTTAAAATGAATACTGTTTGGTCACCTGCAGTATTTATTATCAGTTAGAACCGTTACAGCGTTTTTAGGGTGGGCGATTGCTCTATTTCAAATTTTTCAATTAAATTGTAATCGCAAATTGAACGAAAAAGATTTATTTATTTGATAGGTCTTTTTCTTCTAAATCCAGGATAATATGTTTTGGAGTTTGACTGACATTAGTTTGCCAATTTACAACATGTTCGTATACAGTTGACATCGTGTATAGTACGCGTCCCTTAGTGTGTGAAAAATGCAATAAAATAAACAATAACCTCCTCTTATTTAAATTATTTTACTTCATTAATCTCTCACTATAAAAACCGAGCGAACTTTAATATACAAAATCCAGCATTAATCTTCATTTATGCTGCATAAATCAATATGCCTACTCGACAACGTGTGCCGGCAATCCACTTTAAAAGCGCTCGGAGAATATTTGAATTACGTCATCGAAATAATTAATTAACCGCGTATCCATATTTTGGTGAGTCGTTCTCCAAATGTTCAGGTTGGTGGAAAGCCAAACAAACCGTGTTGGTGTGGAGCAATGGCGTAGCGCCGGGTAGTTGTATCGCCGTAGGGAGGCGAGATCGGAAGTTGACCTCCCTCATTAATGCAGTATTCATTATTCAGGTTACATCCACCAGGAAGGCATATTATTAAAATATACTTATACAGAACAGTTGTCAGCAAGAGATTACTTTTAGTGGTGAGTTATTCGTTCATGACCCTCAAAAGACACGTAAAACATGGCCAAAACCAGAACACAAAACAATTAGTGACCGAGAATTGTATTTGCATTTTCTATCATATTCACTAGTACGAGTAAAACTGACTCATAAATCTCTTTTACACCAATAGAGGCTGCATGTTCGAAACATGCATGAGAAATTCAGGAGTCTGTTAATCCTGATTTGCACTTACGTTCCGTCCGCTTCGTATGCCCTAGGGAAAATAAATGGTATATGGTACTTTAATCCGCCTAGCTGTACAGTATTGTTATTTTCATGCAGTGAATAATAGTACATTACACATTACAAACAAGCAAAGTCACTCATTACAGCAGAGGGGGATTCAGGGGAACCGAGTGTTATGACTAATTCCAACTCACGCACGCATAATTTTCGTGATACTGACCGATATCATGAGACTGTCTAAAAACACTAAATGTTTGTAACACAAGTCTTGTGAAAGAACATCATATAAATCAAGAAAATCATAATTATAATATCTTAGTGAACAAGAAAATAAATTTTAAAAATCTCTGAAAAACCGAAAAAAACAAATATCACGTGATTATTACAATTCAAATGGGTTTAAATCTGCCTTATTCACAATTAAATAATAGTGGACAAATAAGAAAATTGATACAAATCTCAAACATACCCTCAAACTTATCCACCCCAGGTACTCAAAAAACCCTAAATATTGGGGAGAAACCCCTTAGTAACACAACTGACAGGATTTCTAAATAAGTGGTTTTACATAATACTATTTTATCAGAACTGTTAAAAAAATACCTTGCTTGAACAATGTACTCACTTATTATGATGTCTTTAGGAAGTGTGATTTACTGTGATTATTAAAATATTTCAAATAGCGTTAATTTTCATATCACTACTAGAAGTATCAATTTATCTGTTCACACATGCCTTAGAATTTTTACAAATGTTTTCCATAATATTATGCACCAGTGGATAACAGGTAGCGTATTTTTTCAAACATAGAAAGTTTCTTCAATTTCCATATGGTAACACTTCCAATTAGTGTAGCTTTCCGATATAAAAGAATCTTCATGATTGTTTCAGTATTTCCGAAGATAAGCAAAATTACAGACTTCACCTCTTTATAACATTAGTACGAGTATATACTATCTATTAAAACGACTATAAAAACAAAACAATACGTGCAAAATGTCAAACTCGACGTTACTTCAGCAAGCACTCACCACATGACTGTGGAGCTGCTAAATCGCTTTTAGTATTCGGAAAAGGTTCTCCAATATTACTCTGCCGTAACGTCCTGAATCCACAAGAGGCCTGTTCGTGACGGCATTCGATTCTCAGTGATTGCTGCTGTTTGCCTCCTCTCTCGAGTATTACTAACCCCACTATCCGTCATAATTGCATGTTGCATGAGGATTTCCTAAGTCGATTGAACTTATTGAGATGTCAGGCTCCTGCTGCTTGCTACTACACGATGCTTTTATCTTGAACCTAATCGGTATTCATGTATTTGAGTGATTCCAATCATCTTTATTGCAAAAGAATTTGACGTTATCGACTTAGTTGCAAATATAACATTAATATTAATATAGAGACTTCGATATGTTTTGTGTTTGCTTACTCACTTTTATTAATGTTTATTGCTATTAGAATCCAATTTGATTGCCATCCATATTAGCAGATGGGTGAGCAATTACACTAAGTAATTCGAAGAATTCTGCTACCAACACTCACAGTAACCTTGGCTTCGTTAGTACCGAAGTTCTGTATAATTTACTGTGTTACTCTTCGCTTATGCAATGAATGTATATTATGTTACTAAACATGTGCACAAAAATCAATTTAATCAAATCTTTTCTTGTCAAATATATACGTTAAAGCAAAGCAATTATTTACGTGGTAAAAGTTAAATTGCAGTCGCCTGACCTGAAGGCATGATCCACCGCGTCCGTTACACTCTATACTGCTTTGCTTTTGTAACCAACCTCGTTCATGAAAACATTAATCCCTGCTCTTGCTACTGATATAACAGAAATTAACTATCATAACCTGAAAAGTCTTTGTTTCAGACTTTTAATTTAAACTTTACATATAAAAATGTTATCTATGAAGGACTTACCTTTTACAAGTGGTTTCTGTGGTGAACATTCTATTAGTTAATCCTTACCGTTACTACCTTTGAAACAACGGGGAATTGTTAATTAAATTTTCCCCTGAACCAGAAAAGCCTTTGCATTATTTTCCAAAGCAACCAGATATCTACTTTTAGTTTATTTAGTTATGCCGTTTTCCTGCACAAAACAGGCAACAAGGTATTTTATTTCATAGTAATTACATTATCTTTATACAGAGCTTCAATGAAATTAACGAAGGCAAAGTACATTATTTCATAAAAGTTGGTTTCATTCATGAGCAGCTAAAATCTGCATGTAACACAATATTTGGCTAATTGCAGGCGAACCTCGAACGATCTTTTCACAGAGTAGAGAGTGGGATGCAGTGTTGCATTTAGAAAACTTATTTCGGATCCCTTAATTGCGCGTTGAGTCAAGAATGTAAATAGTGCCTTTACTTAAAACCTGAACTAGTCCATCGCTTTTACGATTACCATACAATTTTATTGGTTTTAACTAACGCAATTTTTAGATATAAATTAAAATTTGAAAATTTAATGACCGCGATATTATCCCTTATTTATATTGTGGGAAATTTTATGTATGTGTCGTAGGATGATTTGATGTTTAGGTTTTTTGCAAAAAACCTAGGGATTTTGCAAAAATCCGGATCCGGAGAATTAACAACCAATCAGAGATGACGTGTTTATGAGACACTGAAATCGACCAATCAGTGTACAGTATTCATAAAAACTGACATTTCGTTTCGGAGTCATACTAAACCAACTAGTTTTTTTGCATAAATCCTAGTAAGATTAAAAAATATAATAACCGTTGTCTAATTATCCGGATTTTTGCAAAATCCCTAGGTTTTTCGCAAAAAACCTAAACATCAAATCATCCTACGACATATACATGCTTGCATGCATGCATGTTTTTTATAACCGAATTTATGAACTCCGTGACAAATACATACCAACACGATTAATGGTACCCAACTCTTACCCTCCATGGTATAGTTCAGCTTTGATAAAAATATTAAAAGAGAAAGCTAAGTATCATAAAAAATATAAGAATTATCAAAACATAACAGATTATAATACCTTTGCTCTCTTAAGAAATCGCGCAGTTAAAGAGGAAAAGCTATGTTTTGCCGCTTATATATCGAGAGTTGAATCATCTGTTATTGATAATCCTAAATATTTTTGGACTTACGTAAAAGGCAAAAAAATGGGTTCATCTTTTCCATCTTCCATGCATTATAAAATTAAAACAGCTGCGAATGGTGAACAAATTAGTCAGCTATTTGCAGAGTATTTCCAGACGAATTTCGTGGCTTCAGATACTCACTCAAGCTCTACTTTTCAACACACCACCATGAGCCCTTGTAATACCATATCTGCCATTGAAGTTATTGACGATGAAGTGTATAAAATATTAAAAAACCTGGATCCCTATAAATCCGGAGGCCCAGATGATATACCCCCTATCTTTATTATTAACTGTGCTAAAAGTATTGCGGCTCCACTATCCATTCTTTTTAGGCGATCTTTTGCGGAGGGTATTGTACCCAGTATTTGGAAGTCCGCATTTATAACACCAATCCACAAGAAGGGTGATAAAAGTCACATTGAAAATTATAGGCCTATATCTAAGCTATGCCTTTTTGGGAAAACGCTCGAGAGACTAGTTTACGACCAATTGTACGCAGCATTACAGAACGATTTTAATGATGAACAGCACGGCTTCCTCAAAAAACGGTCGACCACGACAAACCTACTACTAGCGACTGACTTTATTAGTGAAGGTATGGAAAATGGCGAACAAGTAGATGTTGTGTATACGGACTACCAAAAATGCTTTGATCGTATAGACCATCAAGTTGTGCTGAGGAGGTTGGTTGAATCTGGCATACATGGCGACCTTTTGAGATGGTTTGAATCATACATTCGAAATCGTAGCCAAGCAGTTGCACTTCAGGGGTTTATGTCAAGCTGGTCAAGTATTCCGTCTGGTGTCCCTCAGGGTTCGTTACTGGGACCGCTGTTGTTTATTATAGTTATTAACAACATCAACAAATGTTTCTTACATTCTAAGATACTTCTGTTTGCGGACGACATGAAAGTTTTAAAATATATTAAAAGTATAAGTGACGCCCGCAACCTACAGTCGGATTTAGATCGTTTCCAAAATTATTGTCTCACAAATAAGCTTGACCTGAATGTTTCTAAATGTTACTGTGTGTCATTTTCCCGAAAGAGGGAACTCATTCAGTTTAATTACACATTAAATGGTCTAACCCTTACCAAGGTGAACTTTATAAGAGATCTAGGCGTTGTTGTCGATAACTATCTTTTATTTGATAATCACATCAACAGTATAGTGAACAAAGCGTCTAGAACATTAGGATTTATAATGAGAACTGCATCTGATTTCCAAGATATTAAAACTATAAAAATATTATACTGCGCCTACGTCCGAAGTCATCTCGAGTACGCTTCCTCTGTGTGGAACCCGCGGTATCAGATTTATAAGAATAGAATAGAAGCCATTCAAAAGAGATTTCTAAGGTATCTGGATTTTAAATGTAAGCAATCGATTTCAGGCTACTATGAGCGTTGCAAAAAATATCATTTCGTCCCACTCGATGTTAGACGTAACATTTCAGATATCTGTAACTTGGCTAAGATAGCAAATGGTTCGGTTAATTGTCCTGAGTTACTGTCCAAGGTACAGCTGCGTACAAATCCGATGGCATTACGTCAGCGGTCTTTATTACATGTGCCTCAGGCCAGAACCA
Organism: Bedellia somnulentella; assembly: GCA_963576735.1. Classification (NCBI taxonomy): domain Eukaryota; kingdom Metazoa; phylum Arthropoda; class Insecta; order Lepidoptera; family Bedelliidae; genus Bedellia; species Bedellia somnulentella. Next base: position 18,327,192 of record OY755170.1, read on the forward strand.
ACTACAGGCAGAATTCATTTATAATACGAGTTTCTAGGGAATATAATGAAATTCAAAATGATTTCGACATATTTAACTCCAGCATTTCAGCAATTAAGCGATTACTTACCAATTCATTTTTTCAAAACATTTAAGTTAATTATTTTTCTTTTTTTTTCTTTTTTAGCAATAATTAATTTAGTTTTTAGTGTTGTTACCTTTATTTCTATTGTTTTCAGTCTGTTATTTGAATTTACTTTTAGTCTGTAAGTTGTTGTTTTTAGTTTTTATTGTTATAGGTGGAGATTTTTAATTGGCATTGCACTGTTCACTTTACTGTTTAGTTAATGTATACGCTGTAAATCTTCCAAATAAAATAAAATAAAATAAATAAATTAAAAACAAAACGCCAATTATTTAAAATGTAAAACAATAGTGGTGTACTAAATAAAAAAAACACCTAGACTGGTCACTAGTACATTATCGCCTCTAAGTTGCGCTTTTTTTTTGAAAAACAAATCTAGCTACGAAATGACGACAATTTTGAACATTGTTCTGTTTTTCCCATTAACCTACGAAACCCAAAAAAGATACAAAGGCAGAGGATTGTTTTTTAGCTTGAAGATTATTATTTTCTAACAGAACTCTGCAAATTGCTGTGTAGTGTCGGCTTAGAATAGCACTACCCAGTGGCGGCGTTAGGGTAGGGCGCGGGTGGGCGACCGCATAGGGGCGCGGACGAAATCGAGTCCTCCGGCGCCTTTTTCTGATTCTCTATGATTCACCACAGGCGCCCCCTTATAGTTCCCTCGCTCATTGAGCAAGACTTACTGGGTCGGCGAAAAAAGACAAGAACCGTGAGAGATTTTTTTTTTGTTTTTAAGTTGCATCACTGGCAGCATGAATGGAAAGGAAACTCAACATGAAAAATATTATCGTAAAATAGAACAACATACCGATTACCAATATGAAGATTAATGATTCCTATATCATTGATGAAGATATGTATTTTATTAGGTAAGATGACGTACATATATTCGCGGACATTACCGCTAGGCAATTTAAGAAAATTTTCGTTTGAGCATGTTTTAACGTTAAGCTGGAATATGCTTGGTTGTTTCTTGCTGCAAGCGATAATCGGCTTAGAGATGACCGAGCGCCTGTGTCTGCGATATTACGTCACGATAAATCAAATTGTTCTGTTTGACGTTGTATATGTATTGGAGTAAGTATATAATTTTTACAATTCAGAGAAATAAAATTAAAGTAATAAGCAGTTTAATTTCATATTTTAATATTGATATAATGAATCTAGTGCTCCATGACATGAGCTATTTTAATTTTTAAATAGACTGGAAGTAATTAGATCGACTTAATAAATAAATAAAAACAATAGAGTATTATTTTATAGCAGCACAATTAATCCGGTCAATTTATACATTCAAGGTTACATAAATTCATAAGAAGCTGAAAATTGGCATAATTGTTCAAAACATGATTATAAATGAAACCTCAAAAGTCCCCATCGTTCCGAGGTGTGCTAAAAATTTTACACGAGGTCAAAGGTCAAAAAAATGAGTTTTTTGCGATTTTAAGCGAAACGGTGAGTTTTTCGCAAAATCACCCCAGTACAAAATTGTAGATCAGAAAATTCTCTACAAAAAAGATATCAATATTTTTTTTCCTAAAAGCCACCATTTTGAAGATATAACGCGTTGAAAAGTTCGATCATTGGTAATCTTCATACTTTGCACACGTTTTCACGCCACCTATGACTTATGTACTTAGCGCGTTTTATTTTAACGTGGTATCCCCTGTAGGCCTATTCCACGGGTCTGTAGTGATTTTATTTGTTTTAAAACTATTGTAAAATATTATTGTACATATCGGTTGGTTAAAATAATGGCGGTGTAATTGAAAATGAAATGATTAATATTCCTCGTCTGATTCGTAATTTTCCACGATTACTGTTTCTTGTTCTTCGTCTTCTTCTTGTTCTTCTTCCTGTTCTTCTTCTTTTTCTTTTATTTCACAGGTCAACTGTCCCACTAGCGATTCCTAATTGGTATCATATGACTCTTCTAGATTAGCTGACTCAACATTACAGCACGATCGGCCTTGGCAGTTTGTGCATGCCAGGGAACAAAACAGTCCAACTTTTCTGCATCCACATTTAGCATTACAACCTTTTTTACAGTTGCATATTATTGAGTTGAGAAGTTTCTCAGGTGCTGGTGGAAGTAAAGTTAGAACTGGCTCTAATGTATTGTCTACCAACTTCCAACCCCAGTCTTTAGGGTCCAGCTGATTACCAAGCCACACTTGAACTTCGTTATATACCCGAAATAAATGTTGGTGAGCAGCTACTGAGGTTGGAGGTAAAGAAGCTAGTTGTACTTGCTTCTTATTACGCGTATTTTTAACAAAAGTTGCGTATCGCAACTTATCTAAGCAAGTGGTAGTATAGAAACAAGTTACAATCACCAATAGCAAATAAATTTAAGTTATAACACCTTATAACTTATAAGTGATGTTCATACGTGGCGTACATGTGCAAAGTATGAAGATTACCAATGATCGAACTTTTCAACGCGTTATATCTTCAAAATGGTGGCTTTGAGGAAAAAAAATATTGATATCTTTTTTGTAGAGAATTTTCTGATCTACAATTTTATACTGGGGTGATTTTGCGAAAAAACTCACCGTTTCGCTTAAAATCGCAAAAAACTCATTTTTTTGACCTTTGACCTCGTGTAAAATTTTTAGCACATCTTGGAACGATGGGGACTTTTGAGGTTTCATTTATAATCATGTTTTAAACAATTGTGCCAATTTTCAGCTTCTTATGAATTTATGTAACCTTCCTCCTTATTTTAGGCCTAAATTGACCGGACTAAATTTCTTTTCTACCTTATTATATTCCAATCTATCGAAATATGAACGTATAAGTATTTGATTTCATAATAAAATATTGAAATTTCGAGACGAGAATTTCCCATATATAAGCAGTATTTTACTTTAAAGATCAATTTAGAATTTTTATAATACCTAGTAATAGTCATTCAACTTAACCACATAAAATATTAACTAGTTATTGTCATTTTCCCTAAATTTAGGTACAAATTGTTAAGTTGGCAGCTCTAGAATGGAACGTGGTGTTCAATCGGTTTAATTTCTCGGGAATCCCTGAGTTCCCGACCATACAGAAACAATGTGTTTTTCTATGTTCGGGGATTTCCGCGATCTATCTTTTATTGATTTTTGACGGAGCAGAACACAATCATCTTCTTGCTTAACATAAGTGGACGCTCTTAAATCAATTATTCGATTGTTTTAAAACAAATAAACACAAGTGAAATTTGATTAGTTTATTAAACTATTTTTTAATAGATGGTTATTTTATTGTAACCATTGCCTTTTTTCGTATGTGATTGAATTGAAGTTAGGGGACGCCGAAGAAATCTCGCCCAAGGGCGCTAGTAGTGCTAAAACCGGCACTGGCACTACCCCATTTCATACACTCACGGCTATAAATCCCTGGAAGGGGTAGCTAGAGCTAAGGAATTAGAAATTCCTTAGTTACTTTTAGAAGCTGCTTGGGGAAAAGATTGTGAAATAAAGGTTTTTAGTGATGGGTCTCCAATCGCATCGCCCAAATATCCTTTAAAAGCCCCAATTCCGTTAGTCGACTCTTACGTACATCCACCGGAAGAAACGGGGTAGTGCTATTCTAAGCCGACACTACACAGAAAATACATTCTTTGCAAATGTATTCTTTAAACATAAACATAACATAACATAAACGTTCACACCGAATATCCCCGAAGGTAATTAAAATGTCACGAGCAGTTCAGAAGTAGTAGAACCTCTGACACCCCTACTGGGATATAGGCTGTGAACGTTAAATTGAGTTTAGTACAATTAGTTATTCTCCTAAAAAAATCACAAATGACCTAAATCGTCTAAATTGCCTACTAAAAGCGCGAAAATTGTTGAGTTTCATGACAAAGCTATAATTTTGTCGACCAGTGTAAATAAGGTAAATGCTGTTGCTGCATGAGTTTTAAACATTTCTGAATTCAGCAAAATATGTTTTCCAACATGTTGTTTAATAATATCAACACAGCGGCGGCAATATAACGTTTATAGTATCAAAACTAATATGAGTTTCTATGCCTGTATGTCTTTTCCAGAGTCCTAAGGGTACATCCGTCCTACATCACTCACTTCCAACTGAGAAACCCTTTTATTTCGTGGTGAATTCCCAAAAGAATGCATCGCACAATATCTCTTTCGGAATTGACGCTTACATTTATCATCAGATTTTTGGTCAACAGAACGGTTAGAAGATAACTTAATTCGCTCATACATTTTTATATTCCCATGTTAGATCAGAATTCCATAGAAAAGGAAAACAGTTTGATTGCATTTGGGATTTGGTTTACAATAACTATAGCTCTCATTTAAAATTGCCCTAGCTGCTGCCTATCTTTGGCGGGTTAAGTTGTATCAAAAGATTAATATATATTTTAGGTCATGACAATTCATATTTCCAATCGAAAAGGACAGACAATAACGCCTACTGCCTTTAATAGTAGCTGGGGCCGAAATAGAGGGCAGAGCAAAGCTCAGAATGGTGTAACTGTTCAGGAATACATTCAAATACATACTCATATATTACTATACTCACGCCATTATTTCCCATTGAGGAGGACAGAGACTATCCATCGCCACTTTGTGCGATCCTGGCAAACATACTTAGTTATACTCACGCCTATTATTCCTATTGGGGTAGGCAGAGACTATCGATAGCCATTTAGTACGATCTTAACAAACCTCTCTTGCTTCCCTTATATTCATTATTCTTCTCATACATGATCTTTTATTCTTCTCATTTCGGACCCCCGCCTTTATGAGAACGTTTTCTTTGTGATCTGGAAACGTTTTATGAGGCCGTCCTCTACTAACAATCCCATTCACATTGGCTCTATAACTGTCTTTCGCTACTTTATTTTCATCCATCCTCTCTAAGTGCCCAAACCACCTCAACATTCCTTTTTCTATCTTGCATACTACGTCATCATTCAAACCTACTCGTTCACGGATCATACTATTTCTCACTCGATCACACAACCTTACATTACATATACTTCTCAGTGATCTCATTTCCACTGCATTAACTCTACTTTCATTCTTCTTCTGCCCTGCCCAACATTCACTGGCAAACATCTCGAACTTTATTTACATTCTTAACTTTTTCATACATGCCCTTTTATTCTACAAACTTTGTACTCCTGCCTCTTTTTAAGAAAAATGAAAAAAAAATTTTACATACATATACATATATATTGCTGTGAAGTGTCGGCTTAGAATAGCACTACTCCATTTCTTCTGGTGGATGTACATAATAGGCGACTAACTGTATTGGGGCTTTTAAGGGATTTCTGGGCGATGCGGTTGGGGACCCACCACCAACAACCTTTATTTTACCATCTTTTCTCTACTCAACTTCAAAAATGGCGGAGGAATTTTCTAATTCCTTAGCTCTGGCTACCCCTTTTAGGAATTTTTAGCCTTTAGCATATATATATATATATATATATATATATATACATACTCACGGCCACAAACTCCTAAAAGCGGTATCCTAAGCTTTAGAGTTAGTACTCCTCAGCTACATTCGGAAGTTGATTGTATTTCTGTTCTTATAAATCCTATGAGTCAGCGCCTTGAATCGTCATTCTATAACCCTAATTATATAACCACATGGGAAGTAAAACCTCATAAGCTTTAAATATATCAATAGTTTAATACCTTTAGTGTATTCGACAGGTGTGTCGATAAGTAAAAATCTACATAAAATAGCTGGTCTTCCTTTCATTGCTATTCAATAGGAGTTCTTGTGAATGGACTTTTCATGGATTTGTAAACTTTTAACGTTAACGTAACAAAACGTTAGTTCTAATCTTTGAATATGTAGCACTCCAATCACGAAAGAATTCTTATTCAGTCTGAAGCAAACACTTAGACTTTAAAGATGGGTATAGGTTTTATTATTTTGTAGTATTAAAATCAAAATATCATGTTAATTATGTTTTCAAACCTTAAATTACACATTGAACAAAGTGGACGATTCTCGACCGACCATCGTATCTGACCCAATTGAAATGATAATTTGCGACTTGAACAGGTAATTGAACGAAAGAAAAGCCCCAAGCGTATGTTATTACAGTTGGAAGTAATATAATACATTTAACAAAGACTGCGCTGAAACAGTGAATGCCGTATGTTAGTTAGGAAGTTAATAGCTGTAATAATTATAATAAATTGATGTAGCTTGGAACGGGTCAAATGATTTATAATTGATGTAGTGGCATATCTGAATGGTATTTATTTGAATAAATTTACGAAGACAAAGTAATAAAAAAGAGTGTATCTTTCATGACACTAATATATTTTTTTGTATTTTTTACAATACCTTAAATCTTAATTATGCTTCCTCTAGGAAAAATAATAGTATTAAAACTGTTTTTAAATTATTATAATTTATATTTAATGCACATTAAAATACTTGAAAAACATTAAAGTCGTGATGTTGAGAGATATAATGCCTGCAAAGATACACTAATAAAACCTTTAGGGCTTAAAGCTTTAATAAACAAAAGTGGTTGGCGAGTCGATTTTCAAAGCTCATTAATAACGAATTGCCACTTATATCAGCGGAATAAACGGTTACAGACAATCACCAAATTTTTTTGAATACTTGCAAAAATAGAACTGTGGTCAAAAGTAAATTCTTCACCAAATATTCGCAAGACTAAAGCTATTCCACCTATGATTTCGATACTGTGAGTCCTGAAACCGCGAGCTGGAAATACCGCTAAAATAATATGAGTGAATTTGCAACTATTTTGGTTAAAAATGAATAAAATACCGCGAGTAGGTTGTCTCTGTCTAACAATGCAAGCAGTGGTACGACGGAGCGGCGCGAAAAGTCGCAGTGCCTGGCCGCCCAGCCGCACGCCCGCCCGCCCACCATCGCCACTGCAGTCAACTCCATTTATGTCACCGGCCTAACGTGCATCCATTAACTGATGATGGCTCTATAAAAATATTTAAATACATTAGAATTATTAAATTAATTCCCTAACATCGTATTGATATTTAGTTAAATCGTCTATATTTTTATTCATATTTATTTAAAATGCTTGGCGCGAAAAAAAAAAATATGAACCGGCGAAAATCGGCACCGCATCTGAATCGCCACAACTCGGATGCGGAGAGCGGCGTGAAGGCGATCAGCACGTGCGTGTCCTACAACTGCCTGTCGGTGTGGGAGGACGACAGCTACGAGAGGATACCCAGGTATGCTCTCCGCACGACTTACATCAGATATTACACATTAGGATCTGCTCCGCCTTAAAAATTAAATAAAAATAATAAAAATAAAATTATAACAAAACTTTAATTCATTGTTTAAAAATTTACGCAAGCCATTCACGTTATGTAAAGAATCGCCGACAAAGAAGAAAAATAATTAATTGCAAAACGTATTTACACTTAAAGAAAATTCATTGTTTCGTTAAAATGCAATAGCAAAAAATATTTAGGATTTAATTTTTAAAAATTTTATAGTGTTAAGAAAGTGTACGTAGAGATACATTACTTATTTAATGTATTTACCTAGATAACTCGCTGAAAACAACGAGTAGCTTTGGCTTTGAAAGGCACAATCCCTTCTCATTTCACACATATAGCGCAAGGTGATTCAAAATAAGGGATCTAAGGTTAATTGTTGTTAGGCGATGCGGGTGGAAACCCACCATCAACTCTATCCTTTATTTGACTATCTTTACTCCTTTGAACTAAAAAATCTTATCACAACTTGGTGAACTTTTGTCTGTAAAATCTAATAATTCGTGGCCACTGTGAGTAATCTTACGATCATTTTGTGTTTATTGACTTTAAGTGACTTTTGTGACGATGTTTTCTATTTAAAAAATGCCAATGAACTAAGATAGTTCTCTTTTAAGTTGTTTTACAGAATATTAAAATAACTTTTAAATTTCCAATTTCTTTTTACATAAAATATATATTTAAGACGGTTAAGGTGAAGTAAGGAATCATCTTAATTTTGGGATTAATAGGGTAATAAGGTACAGAACTGGGTTAAATTCCAATTTGACAGTATAGATAGGCTGCCAGGAATCGAAACCAGGATCTCTGGTTCATGAACGCAATTATTCAACAATTGAGCTATAAACGGTGTTGGCAGTTAACCGAAAAATAAATCTAGCCAATGTAAAGGTAAGTAAGGAAGGTAATTTAGTAGTAGACCTCGGAGGACACATTTGGATCAAATAGAAAATGTGCTCAAAAAGGCAGGTGTCCGAAGTACGAAGAATAAAAGAGCATGTATGAAAAGATGAATGGATGTGAATGAAGCTAGGAGGTTTGCCAGGATAGTACAAAGTGACGATCGATAGCCTCTGCCTACCACAATGGGAACTAACGGCGTGAGAATATGCATGCATGCAATACGATATTCTTTTTTACGTGTCTTTGGTAACTTAGGTGATTGGTATGTGATGCGCTTGGAACGTAAAATTAAGAATATTTTCTTTAATAACTTTGCCACCGCAACTGGCAAAACTGCCTACATTTATTTGATTTAGAGGATTGTTTACTGTAATTGGGAATAAACCTAGGATTAAATTTAGAGAGCTGTTAGAAAAAAAAAGGCAGAATAGTTTTGTGTTCTATAACAGACATTTAAAAAATACTACTAAACTAAGTTGCTTTCAGTTTTACCGCTTGGCAACATAATATAATAATGATATCGTTTTCACATATTCGCTTACAATTCTTATAAGTAAGATCGGTATTGCAATTCCTAATAGCTCTCGGTAAAACGGCCCGAGCACTATTAGAGTAATTTCCGACTCTCGGGTTCAAAGCAAGGGTTCAAAGCCGCTGCTATAATGGAACAATGCATATCTGCAAAGACAGTTTGTCGCTTTCACAAAGTCGCACCAGATACTATCAAAAAAACACATACGTATACGTACGGCTTTTATTCTATTAAGGAGTAACCCTAGTCTTTGGGATTACCAGCATAAAATATCAAAGATAATTTTGCAGGACCTTAAAAGTTCACTTAGAAAACGATCTATTTAATAACTACAGGATATAGTGAACTCATACGACACTCGGGACATTTTGACACTACATTTCTAGTCTTTTATATATATCAACTCCTCTATAGCACTTTGCGCTGATAAAATATTGCGTGTCATGACGCTCTGGTGCCAAAGTTAAATTACAATTTGCTTAAATTAAACAGTGCCATTACTTTCGTAATCATACAAAACTTTACTTTAATGGTATTTGGCATACGTTAACTCACTTCGCCAGTTCCTATTTATTTTATATTCTGTTTTGTTGTGTGAATATTTCTTGCTTTTGTTTACTCCAACCGTTGCGTTGCGTTGATAAATTCACTTTGTTCTATTATGAAAGCTGAACTGTCGCACAACTCAAAGTTAAGACTGTATGGGATGTTTATTTGATGGCGATGATTTTGTGTTTGCCTTGAGCATGGATATAACAGAGAAATTAAGTTTTGCTGATTGTAGCTTTAAAAAAATATAATGTCTACACATTAAGTATTTATTTATACCACAGTGTCTGAGCTTAGTTTTAGGCGCATGGAAATTTGTATCGATCTGCCGCAAACAATTGTATTGTAGAACCTAAGAGATAGTGATAGATGTTTGCTAGCGTATTATTATTATATCTATATTAATAATTTCGTCACGGGGTACGGTAGACTCGATCGAAACCTTACCTTAATTATAAAACATAAAAAAAAATGATTTTAAGTCGACAACATCTATCCGCAAAATTCGGATTGTCGAGTATTTTGCTAAATTCTAATGGTGCTGACAGAAAAAAATCAGTCGCCATATTGACTGACACCCGATGGCATATACGTTTTGTTTCATAATATTTATCAATTCTTTCGCAAAAGTCACTTTTTTAAAGGAGGTTTTTAGAGGAGGAAATTATTATTTTTAGATACTCTTTTCTTCAGTCGTAGACGTTTCGCGAAAATATATTTTTTGCCACTTTTTATCCGCTGTAGTTATAAATTATATCAATGGCTGTAGTGAATTACCTCAGTGTATTGCACGGACTTCTAATCTACAATCAGCCCTGCGCAAGCAGGAACTTTTACACGTTTGTTCAAATTTCTATGTTATTAATATAGATTATCTATATTTTTTACATAGACTTATATCTATTTCAGACAGTAATGACCGTTTCTACGTCTTTATTTGTATTATTTTTTTCTGCTTATACACAATATACCGAAAATCGTAAATATTTCATAAAATCTTTCATTGGTCGTATCTTGGTCTCTTGTTTTTTGGTAATACCTACTATATCATTTTGTTAACAATGCAGCGAAGGGCTCTTCGTAAAGATGGTAAATTTAGTATATATAAATATTTAAGCATACGAATCTACACCTTGCTTACCTTTAATTTTCCTTGAGAACCGATGACTACAAAAGTATCTAGCTATATTTTCTACCCAGATGTGTACTAAAGAATTAAAGAGCATGTTTGAAACGATTGATGGATGTGAACGAAGCTAGAAGGGTTTGTCAGGATCGTACAAAGTGGCGATCGATAGTCTGTGCCCATCCCAAAGGAAACTAACGGCGTGAGAATATGTATGTATGTATGTATATGTATGATGAGTCATATTTTACCCGAGCGAAGCCGGGTTTTCCTCTAGTTATAATATAAGTTGACGACAAAAACAAAAACGGAGGCATACCATTTAAAAACTCTTCATCACACTTTTTATTGTCTTTGTTTGGCTAGACTTAGTAACAGGATATCAGAAACCTATCCAAATACGGCTTACAATACTCAAGTAAAAATTATATTTTTCAAATAAAACTTTCAGCTTTTTGATTTTGTACCATAAGTAAGTTATGTTCATCGGATTTTAGGACAATAATCTTTAAAATTCAATTCTACGTTATAGTAAGGAAAGGTAGATAAATAGTATTGCCTGAAAACACAAAGAAATTAAAAACTCAAACAAAAGCAAATATGAAAATGGGAAACACGTACACTTTACAAAAAGACGCCCGTCTTTACAATATAATGTTATTTCTCTCTGAGTCCAGCTTTTCTTGAAAAACCCTGGCAACCCTAGATGGCAGCGTATCTATATCTGTTCTCTTAATGCAATTGTTAGTTCGTCGAACTACACCACAGAAGATATCTTTTGTTGTGTATTGAATGCTGTTCAGGCGGAAACTCAAGCAGACTTAGTATTATATTTAAAGTTAGACAAGAGCGCGACCCACCGCCCCCCCCCCCCCTGCCTCCCCGCCGCTGTCCCGCTGTCACAACACAACACACCTGCCATTCAACTATTTATCGATATAAAGTGATACCAAGACTTACACAAACACGTTTAAACAAACAACACTCAACGTGGGGTTTATTGACGCTAGATTTATAATTCCAATGTCATTAACCCATGATAGGAACGACGTGAACCGGCTAACCTCACACACAGAAATAATTAATAATGAGATTGCGTGGTGATATTAAAGGTATTCTGCCAATATTTATTAAAAAGAATTAAATTCTTTTTTTTTCGTTTGTATTAATTTAGTTAGGTGGGATGACCATGTCATATTTTATCTGAAAATTATTATTCCTAATCTTCTTCGTTTATTTGTGGTTTGTTTCCTAGTTCTGATTATGTCGTTTATAGAAGTAATAACCCATCACCTACAAACTTTATTTTACCATCTTTTCCCCACACAACTTTCCAAAAGTGGCTGAGGAATTTCAAATTCCTTAGCTCTGGCTATCCCTTCTAGGGATTTATAGCCATGAGTATATGTATGTATACATGTATGTATGTAATAAATGAGATATGCGTCTACTGTTAGAATCGAGGAATGAAGGAAACGTCAGTGAAGAAATCATTATTTCAATTGGAATTGTGTTCACTTTCATTGCATAATTATATTAGGCGATTGTTCTTCTTTTTCATAGGACTTTTAAATGCGTCCAATTTTCATTTTCATAGCTTTCAACAGATTCACTGCTTTAAGGTCGAATAAGCAAATTGAAGTATAACTTTAATAAATATATCACATGTGACATTTTGTATCGCATTCAAAATCAATTGACCTAGTTCCATTGGACAGATGTGGTGTCGGTTAGCTCTCCATCACTGGTCAATGGTCAGGAAGAATTCGCTGTGCACCGAACACCGATATAACTTATCCATTTTAGATCAAAATATTCAGCAACTATATATTAAATCATATGAGAACTATGATTGCGGTATTATAAGTCAAATAGGGTCGACTTCGATTAGCAAATAGCCATAATTATCGCTGTTGACTATTTTACATCACATCTACACACAGCATTTTCTCCAATGAATTTTCAAAAGCGGCAGACTAATTCCAAATTATGAATCTTTATGGTTTCTTCTCTTTGAGATCTATTACCGTGAGTATACCTATATATAAACCTATATACCCCGCCTTAACTACCGAAATGAGAGCTGCCTTCATTTTACTATCCTTAAGCCAATTTTGGTAGTAGAAAGCTCGAAAAATAGTGGTAGTTAGCATTAATATAGGATTGTTATTGAGTATGGTAGCATGTTCATGATATGATTTAAAGATGATACATACCTAGAGTGTTGTGCAAATTACGATTTTGTACGTACTTTCTCTGATTTAATACTATAATACTGTCTCTGCTGATTCTACAGAACAGAACGAACAAGTTTTTGGTCTGTTCCATGGTTAAGAGTAAAGTATGCAGTTCTGTTTTAGTTAAATATTATACTTTAACAATTGGCAAAGGACAACCTATGACAGGATTCAGTTACCAAGCATGCACGTAGTAATTTGTGATATCTTTAGTTAGTTTTCTTAAACATTGAGTGTATCTGTCACCACAGCTGAGTTACGAGTAGATGAAAAATTAATTAGGCAATATTTTAAAATTTCCATCCATAATTACATGAATAATTAGTGAATGTCCTCGAATAGAGTCAGAAATAGCAGCCGGTGCTGAATTGTTAATCTTGCAACTCCCAGTCGCAAGCTTTGCCGTCTTAGCCACTCACGAATTAAAATGGAGTTGCATTGGTTGCACTCGAAGGTTTTCCGTTTATAATAATTGTATTTACCACCACCAACAACCTTTATTTTGCCATCTTTTCCTTGCTTAACTTTCCAGGGTTGGCTAGGGAATTTCTAATTCCTTAGCTCTGGCTACCCCATCTAGGGATTTGTAGCCGTGAGTATATGTATGTATGTATGTATTGTTTGTATTTAACATGACATTCAGTCAAAAACTCATAAAAAAATTGCGACTTGAAGTAAAAAGGTATAGTTTTTGTCGTAATATACATAACGTAATAAAACTTTGTAAATTACAAATAAAAGAAATGTTCAACATCTTATTTACCTAAAAGTGATGAATTAATAATCACTGAATGAACAAAAGGTTTCCTTTGATTTTTCTTTTTACATACATACATATACTCACGACTATAAATCCCTAGAAGGGGTAGCCAGAGCTAAGGACATTCCTCAGCCACTTTTGGAAAGTTGAGTGAGGAAAAGATGGTAAAATAAAGGCCGTTGGTGATGGGTCTCCAACCGCATCACCCAAAAATCCCTTAAAAGCACCAATACCGTCAGTCGCATCTTACGTACACCCACCGGAAGAAATGTGGTAGAGCTATTCTAAGCGGCCACTACACAGTAAAAATTATTTTTATCATTGTGTAAATTCTCATCACAAACATATTTTGTCTAAATACATACAGACATATACTAACGCCGTTAGTTCCCGATAAAGCCGTCTATATAAAGTATTTCTATATAAAAATATTATACTTTAGCCGACGTAAAATAAAAATACTACGAATAAAACTGGTAAGATCGTTGCCCGCAAAGTGACTCAATACGGACTCAATAATGCACGAGTTTTCCTTTGCTTAACTTAGCTCGGCACGTGAATCGTGGGAATAAAGTATAGCTCTACTAATTCTGTTTATGTATTAATGGTTATTTTTCTTACATATACATATACTCACGGCTATAAATCCCTTAACGGGGTAGCTAGAGCTTTGGAATGAAAAATTCCTCGGCCACTTTTGGAAGTTGATTGGGGAAAAGATGGTAATAATAAATGTTTTTGGTGACGGGTCTCCAACCACATCGACCAAAATCACTTAATAAGCCCCTATACCCTTAGTCGCCTCTTACGATCACCCACGGGTAGAAATGGGGTAGTGTTATTCTAAGCCGACACTACACGGCAATTATTTTTCTTCTTTATTATTTTTGCCTATACCGTGTATTGCCGGTGATGCCGTTAATGCCGGCTATGCCGTGTAGTGCCAGCTTAGATGTCAGTACTCACGGGTGTCATAAGAGGCGACTACGAGAATTGGGCATTTAAGTGGATTTTGGTTGACGCGGTTGGACACCCATCACCATCAAAACTTTATTTGTACCATCCTGTCACCTATCAACTTCCAAATGTGGCTGAGGAGTTTCTAGCTCTGAAGCTCTGGCTACCCCTTTTTGGGATTTATGGCCGTGAGTTTATGTATGTATGTATTATTTTTGTGTTTAGTTTGCTCTTTCTGAAAAGTAAATAAATATCTTACTTTCTTTTTAAAAGTTAAAGCTATAGAAAACACATGACATGTTTATTCTACGGCTTAGAATAGCACTACCCCATTTCTTCCGGTGGTTGTACCCATCACCAAAACCACCAAACTTTCTAAAAGTGGCGTAGGATTTTCTGATTCTTTAGCTCTGGCTACCCCTTCTAGGGATTTATAGCTGTGAGTATAAGTATGTATGTATGTATGTAAGACTGAAACGGAAATGAATTCACTGTCATCGTCATTGCCATTGCCGTCTATATCAATTTGCTAAACTTTTCTTTATAAAATTTTGTAACGGCACTAGATGCGCATTATTTTTAAACCGTTTTTAGATCTTTGTGGTAGTTTTATATCGATAAAACAATTATAAGCAGTGTATCAACAAAATACACTGAATAGTGATAATTTATACAACATGTATCTGCTCTGATTAGGTTATAATAAAAATAAAACATTTGTAATTGGTTTAGGACATGGAATTTACTAAAGTTTTACGCATAATTTAAAGTATGCACTATTTTTTTTTCTCTTTTTCCGAGACTATCCCCCCTGGTTGAAAAAAACATAAGAATGACAATTTTTTTTTTATTTATCATAGGATAAGCTATTAGATTAGGTATAAACAAATATATTTTAATTTTCAGTAGATTTTATCGCAGTGATATTTCCAGTAGATAAAGATAACATGAACTTTATTTAACTTCTTATCTTAAAATAAAGTTTTGCGACTAAAACGGTTCTAAAATGATATTTGACCTTCAGTAATAGCGTCTAATGTCACAATCTTTTAAAATGACACATTTGTCTGGCTTGAAAACAGTGCCTGAACCGCCAACCGGGATTTAGATTCACGTTCTATATACAGACTCCACGGAAATAATTTATCACTATACGAGTATAACAACTTTAACTAGCATATTTAAATCAAATCCAGTAGGAAAATACCTTATTTTTCATTTATATAGGCTATCTGCAATCTTTGCAATCTAAAGATGTAGTTACCCGTACTGTTTTGATATGCATTCCTAATATTGTGATCATAAATGCATAGCAAAATCTTAAATAGGATATTGTCACGTTAATAAAATTTATTGATAAACAAGTACAATAAGGTACTGTATAGGTATAAAAAACAACATTTAAAATAAACATAATTCCCTACCTCAAGGCCAAAGACAAGGCGAGGTGCTGTATGTAAAATGGAAATATTATGCTGGAAAAATCTAATAAAGCTATTCTTTTGGATAGATGGAAGGAGATCATTCCAGCACTTGTAAGTCGCAAACATGAAACTGCCTCGAAACGCTGCGGAACGATGCTTTTGCGAAATCGTTTTGACTTTAAACGGATAATCTCTGTTGCATACTGAAGCTTTTCAAAAAATATTTAAGATGTTTATGTCGAACTTCACCGAAAAGAAGGGTCACAAGATGCAGATTATTGCTTTCCTTTATTTTCTGTTCGTTATTGTTACACGTTTCATCTCATCTCATTTCTTACGTAGTCGTATTTTACCGTAGAAATGGCAGAGATACTAATAGTTTTGGACATCATGTGACATTTTTTTAACCTGTTTGGTATACCGAATTTTAATAAATTTACAGAAATCATCAGGGCCTAGTTCAGGACTGCTTGCAGAATGTTTAGGAATTTCTCTTCTAGAATCAAATTTTTCTGTTTCAAATAATCGATCATTTGACTTTGGATTAGATTTTCAAAGTTTAGTTATTACAAACAGTGGTATATAACTCTGTATTAACTGTGCTACGATCGTCAAGCACATACATCGCAACATGGCCAATTTTGCAAAAAACCATCTTCTTTATAGTACTTCAGGAAGGATCAAACTTTGTACGTATTGGCTCATCTTGGAAGACCCAGATTGTAGATTGACTTTTAGATCCCGTATGTAGGCATTGATCCAAGATTCGTTGCCACTCTACGAAACACAATATCGTAGACGTGATTGGATCGGTTATATCTCTAAAAAGTGTTTTGCGAGCCAGCAGTCTTTATTTCTCATACCATTGTCCCTAAAATGTATGAACGCTTCCATACCCGGATATGTCATATAGCGATCTTCGAGATCTTTCCCAATATTGAAACTAAGACTACTATTTCCACGCTATAATTTGAAAACCAACGATCGGCTGTCCGCAAAACAGATCCTAGCTCTTCGAAATACTGAAGTTGCAATAACCCTACCCAGAAGCTGTATACATTTTCCTAAGTAAGATAAAAAAAAACTACACTACCGATAAACAATTGCACAATATATATCTTTTCAATTAATAAGTTGTTCCGAATAAAAAAATATTACCATCATCAGTTCTTGATTCAAAATTGGCAATAAATATGCAATCGACAGAATTTAAAAGGCATGCCGAGTATCAAAGAGTCATAAAATTGCATCTGAACCGCAATATTAAAATTTATATTTGTCAATTCGAAAAATTATTTATGAAACTTTGAAACACCAAATTTTAATAATCCGCCTACGAATGAAGAGCGGTAAAACTCGTTAAAAAATCCATTAACATAGAATTACATTGTTAATTATTATCGTATTTCAATATGCAGCAAGCAATCTTTTGCATGATTAACAATCGACAAAATGGTATGCTAGTTTTTCGACCGTTATTGTTTTTCAGGACGTAGTAACGAACATCGCTAGACGGACACGCAAAACGTTTGGTCTTAAATCTTTCTTAAAATGCGACAGTCCGAAAAAGAGAATACATGAGAAAGTATTACAAAAATGATGAATGTTAGAAGAGTAAGAGTGATTTGTCAGAATCGTGCAAAGTTGCGGTCGATAGTGTCAGCCTGCCCTACAATAGCTTGGTAATTATGGCTTGAGTGTAAATAAAGTATTTCATAACACAACATAACATAAACGTTCACGCCGAATATCCCCGAAGGGGTTGGCAGAGGTACTAATACTTCTGAACATCACGTGACTTTGTCAACTGGTGTTCAGAGTACCCACGTTTTGCATGGACAGTGTACTCACGTGATAGGGGGCAGGCCTATCGCCGTTTTGTACGAATACACTGTCACATGACTAAGTACAACTCAGCCATGTGGGTTTCCTCACGATGTTTTCCCTCACCGTTAACAACCATGATAAATTAACCACACATATGTCTTTTTAGAAAAGACAAATTGGTGTAGGCCCGACCCAGGATTTGAACACTAGTCGTTTGCACGACAACCGAGTGTTCTACCCACTGGGCTATCACGGTTGCTATATTTCAAATATTATTAAAATAATTAATTTAAAGTATTTCAATACCATGAATAAAATGTAACGAGCTTCAAATGCGGTCATGGCCGTGGGCCCTGTATGACAAATATACATACTCACGGCTAAAAAGCTCTTCAAGACGCCAGAATTCAGAATAAGAAAATCCTAAGCCACTTTTGGCAGTTGAGTGGGCAAAAGATTATAAAATAAACGTTATTGGTGATAGGTCTGCCCATATTGCCCAAAAATCACTTAAAATACCTAAATCCCTCGTAGTCGCCTTTTACGGACACCCACGGGAAGAAATGGGGTAGTGCCATTCTAAGCCGACACTGCACAGGTATATTCCCTGAAGAATATCAACAGTGCGTACATTCCATATACGTACTACATTAGTTCCCGTTGTGGTAGGCCGAGACATTATTCTTAGCAAATAAAAATTTACTTTCTATTCAGACAGATATTTTCCAAACAATGGCAGCGGGGCACCTCTCGCCTACCAAGTTTTTTCGGGTACCATATGACATTTTATGATCTGTGTTCTGATTTTTGCCTGCGCAATGACCTTACCTTTTGTACCTACACGATAACATATCCTTTTCTTGAGTATTTCTCTCATTATCCGTATTGTGCTGGCTTAGAATGTCACTACCCCTTTCTACCCACGGGTGTCGTAAGATACAACGAAGGATATGGAGCTTTTTGAAGTGGTTTTTGGGCGTTGCAGTTAGAGACCCATTTCCAACGATACTTTATTTCTACTATCTTGACCCTTATTAACTTCCAAACATGGCTGAGGAGTTTCTAGCTCTAAAGCTTTACTAAACTGAACTACCCTTTTTGGTATTTAAGCCGTGAGTATACGTATGTATGTATGTTTGTCTCATTAGCAACATGTCAAGAAATAATATGTAAGTTATATTTCTGGGTGGTTAAATAATTTAAAATGTGTTCCGAATGTTATTGTTCGTTACAGCTAATTCTATTGTTACAGAGTTCGAGTGGAGTTTTATGTCAACGAAAATACTTTCAAGGAAAGACTGCAACTTTACTTCATAAAAAATCAACGTTCAAGTAAGTTTGTTAAAATATTTTATTTCGTATTAATTACTTATTACAAAACGATACCGCTAGAGTACTTACATACATATACTCACGGCTATAAATCCCAAGAAGGGGAGCCAGAGCTGAGGAATTAAAAATTCCTAAGCCACTTTTGGAAAGTTGAGTGGGGAAAAGATGGTGAGATAAAGGTACTAGAGTACTCCTGAGAAAAACTTAAGTCCGAATATATTTTGAAATTAACTTTCGATTGATGCGATGTGAATATTCTGAAGACTGCTGTTTTATTCTGCACTTGTATTAGAAAGCTGAAGTATTTGTTTGCTTGAACATGCTTTCCTCGAGAATAAACGGCGTTTTGTACGGATTACAACTTTTAATTTATTGACCTTCTAAATCGATGTTTGTGTTTTACATTATGAAAAAATACGATTGATTAATTGCCTTATCTGTTCACTACCTGTAATAGCGTAGGTATTAAAACTTCAGGATTCAATTATATATAGACTAGCTGACCCAACAGACTCCGTACTGTCAAATTTGCTTATAACAAAGCTTAAGGCGTTTTTTCCGGTATTCTTAGTTCAATCAGGCGTGAATATTTTATTAATCTAATTTTTCCTGGATAAAAAGTATCCTTTGTAACAATTTGGGTCATTATCTAGCATTTTGCTAAATTCCATTTATATACATTCTGTACTTGAGGAGTATTTTTGCCTCAAACACACAACCATCCAAACGACGTAAGTGAGACAATATAACGAGGTCTACTTGTGAATAAATGATTTAATTTTATAATTGGAAAATTAATTTAATCTTAGATATAAAAACTGCGTCATCAGCATACGTACTCGCGGATAGGAATCCCAAAAGGGGTGACCAGAGCCTCAGAAATAGAAATTCCTAAACTATTTCTTTAAGTTCTGTTGGGAAAAGCTTGAATTAAATGAATGAAACAAAAAGATAAAATCAAAAAGACTCAATTCCTAAGTAACATCTGACTATCAACCGCGGGGAGGAATGGGGTAGTGCTATTCTAAGCCATCCTCAGACCATGAAACCATCATAAGATTTTTTCTATCTTGCACACGAGTCATCTTTCACCCCACATTGTTCACAAATCACACGAAACATACTTACTTTCATTAATTAGAGGAAAATATAACTACATTAAAGGGATAAAGACAGGATGCTATTGCCTCGAACAATAACTCGCAACAAATCCCTTTAAACCCTTCGTTTCCCCTTAGGACGTGCCTGGTAGAGAGCAGCTGGCATCATAGTTTGTGAGTCGAAACAACACGGCATTACTTTAACAACATCTTATATCTGTGAAAAGTTGGATGGCTTATAATATTGCTATGCTTTTTAATAATAACTAAATTAAGATGAGTTTAAATTAGTAAAAAGTGAAGTACTTAGTGTTAGTTTTTGAGTCGTACATGAACTTCTAAACATTTAAAACTATAGACTATGTTGCGTGTCAAACTTATAATTACGAGAGTCATCAAACATGTTGGTTGAATTAAAAATGAAGAAACTAGATAGAGCTAGCAATCATTTCTAAGTCTCAATGTCATATCGCTCAACCATATAGAAAATTCTGATATTGAGCTACATTTATCGTCTAAGAATACTTAAATCTATTTCCGATGCAAAATCGTGCAAGAAAATCAATACTTTCACGTAGTTGACATATTCCAATCAATAATCTAGATCAGTTTTAATTATCATATCACATATGTCTTGGTTACGAGGTTTATAAATATTTACAATTGTCTGAACATTGCTTTCACGTGATTTAGTAGAAGCCTGCCATTGTGTTTATAAAGAAACGTATACTAATACTAAAATAAAAAGTGTAGTCCCATATAAAACTTGAACAATACCTGCTGCATTATTGATGCAGGTCTTAACTCAGTTTTTTTGTAATGCAGTTGCTCTTTTATTTATATTTTTTGTACAATCGTTCAGTTATGTGTTCAACCTAGCTTAATTTTAAAAGTTAGTTGTTCATATGTACCGTAGTTTTGTTAGCTTATTTTCTGTAACGCTGCAGTGCTCGCGATAGTGGCAGAACTTATCAAAAATGTCGGAGTGGCTTTTAGTTCTCCATTTCTCGGGCTAACGTTTACCCGGTTGTGTCTGTAGAATATTAATTACATACAATGTTCAACAGCGGCTCTTGATGCAATGCACGATGCGTAAACAAAAGGCTTCTAACATATTATACTCAACAACTTTTGTGCTTTAGACTTTGATGTGTAAAAACGCAAAAAAACCGCAAAGAGGTAAACAAAGCCGACACTACACATCATACACTTTTGTTATATTTACACCGGCTACTGAAAGGAAGTTCTCACGCCTCCGTGAACACGGACCCATCAAAATTTTTGGATATTCAGGCCTGTCATATCTTGCCCGACTACCGGGTTATTTTACACAAATATTATTTGTGAGTCTCTATTTAATGCCAAGCCACGGTGGCTTAATTTACTTACTTCAGCGAGACAAAAAGTCCTCACCAAAACTCGAACGCCCTTACTTAGATGAGAATTTACAAAAGTGCAATATCTCGTACAGCCAGTAAATGTGTTAATTGCAAGATCAGCGATATTGCAACTGGGGTTGGAGTTCCTAGCTTAGCAGAGACAAAAAGTTGAAGGTAGAGATTCCTTTCCGAGAATATGCTTACAATGCTATGCATTGTTAATGGTTTTATTTGTAAAGCAATTACATTAACTTTTTGCCACGCGGTGTTTAGATGTTATGGTGCAGGCTTATAACCGTTTGCTCGAATGCACTACACTATAAACATAACTTAGCCATGTATGTTTATTCTCACGATGCTTTCCCTCACCGTTTGCAACCTAAAAGGTTAACTTCTGAAAGTCTATTATCTAAAAATATATTTTTTTACCAGTAGTCTATTTTTTATACATATTAACCAACTTAATTCGAACATAACCGTAGTGGTGTGTTTGACTTTTAGTTCGTCATTCTACTTTCTACTGAGGCAATTTTGAGGCTGAGGAAATTCTTATTCCGCAGCTCTGGCTACCCCTTCTGGGGACGTATAGCCGTGAGTAAATGTATGTATGTATGTGCTGTTTTCCGCAAAACTAAACGAGTATATAACTAAGTGATTTGTTCCGTTTCAAATCCATGTTCTATTTTTAATATTTAAACTAAATTACGAGTATTCTCGACAAGTAGAATACAAAGATAGATGTGTTTCAGATTCATGTTTTTTTCTCCGTCATACTGTTTCAGGTCTACGGATAAGAATAGCAAACTTATTCTTTAAACTACTGTCTTGTGTATTGTACATTTGCCGCGTCTGCATCGATGGAGATCCGATTACAGCATCATGGTAAGTACTTTTTGCAATGATAAAAAATTTATTTAATATCTCAACTAACGATACGTCAAGAGATCATGGACCGTATTCTGAAAGTTCTGGTTACCTTATATGAAAGCTTCCTATATATCACTTATAAAATATATTCTAATATTAGAAAGTTTATTTTTCTGCTAAGTGTACAAATACTAAAATAAAAATATTGAAGTCTCCAAAGATCTCTTCATAATTAACAATAAACAACATAAATACATGTCAGGAAGACAGCTCAGGTGGATGTAGCTACGATCGTAAGTGTTCTCATACGTCATGAATGAGCGGAAACCAGGGGTGGCTTCCCAAGAGTACTCCACAATTCTGCAATTGTGGGAACTAACAACATTCTGGTACAGTTACAAGATATATGTCTTGTATGCTCGAAACAACCATATTCATACGAGATGGGTCTTTTATATCAAATGTATGCTCGTAGCAAATTTTAAAGACGTTTATGTAATAGTAAAATATATTGAATTTTCAGACTTTAGCTGTCTAACATGAGTTTTGTTTAATTGTTAGGAACTTGTATTGTAGGTTGTTAGAATTGAGTGTTACTCGTAGATGCGGAATTCTAGCTAAGGTTACCTTGAGAATGACTTTGTGAAACCCTTGATCACCCTTGTTCGAGCTCAAACTTAAAGAAAAGTATGTTATTTTTAGATGAATATCCTTTATCCTAATAAAACAAACCCCATCAGATTTGGACTAACTAGCGATGTTACGAATATTTGCTTTCCCATTGCTGAATATTAGGATTTTTTTTGGATATTCCCATTAATGTAAACGATGACGTGAGAGCTCAGTAGTGGGAAAAACACAGCTTATCTTGCAAAAGACTAGTGTTCTAATCCTTGGTCGGGCCTACACTTATTTGTCTTTTTAAAAGACATTTGGTTAATTTATGATGGTTGTTAACGGTGAGAAAAAACATCATTAGGAAACCCACATGGCTGAGTTGTACTTAGTCATGTGACAGTGTATAAATTTATACAAAACGGCGATTGGCCTGGCCCCGATCACGTGAGTACACTTCCTAGTAAAACATGGTTGCTCTAAACAGCAGGTGACAATGTCGGCGTGAACGTTTGAGTCTTTGAGTCGCATTCATAAATTATCTACGAAAGTTTTGCGAATATTTGTTGTATGTTCGCTTTTGTAACCGTTACGCACAGAGAAGTGCGAGTCAGATGCCCATTTAGGCGAACAAATACAAATCAAGAAGGCATTAACAAGATACGAACAAACTTCAAGATAAGGACGTCCATAAACTTACAATATGACTGTGTTACAGTCCCAATTATTATCAAAATATGCAAATGCAAACATCCGTAGCCCATCCTAGTTCCTTATATAGGATGTCTCAGTAAGAGTGCACTTTTTCATTTTTAAATAAAAACAAGTATTTTATTACAAAGTTGTGATATTTTTATAGTATTGGAAAGAAGACATGTTCCGATTAAGTATGGCATAAAATATCTGGCAAATGACCTCTACGGCTCCGATGACAGGCTATTACTCTTTTCATGAAATTTTCCATGACTTTAGCACAGAT
Organism: Bedellia somnulentella; assembly: GCA_963576735.1. Classification (NCBI taxonomy): domain Eukaryota; kingdom Metazoa; phylum Arthropoda; class Insecta; order Lepidoptera; family Bedelliidae; genus Bedellia; species Bedellia somnulentella. The sequence continues at coordinate 18,351,174 of OY755170.1, forward strand.
ATGTTGCTGTATCTGACGGATAACCCGTTGGATTTCCGATTTGAGCTCAGGTATTGTTTCGGGTTTTTCCGCATACACCCCTGATTTCGTTAAATTTGATGTCAACCATATTGGTGGCCATCAAAATTGCATGAGAACGATTTGGCGGCTTTTCCGTGGTCAACCAGCAGAGCTTTTGATTTAGCTGAGTCTTGTACGCATGAAGGTGGATGTCTTTAGTCAAAATTCCCTGCATAGTGCTTCGTAAAATTTGAAATTGTTGAGAACGATGCCGAATTGATGTTTTCGGTTTTTCAGCGCCACTCTCGTTTACAGCAGCAATTTTTTTAAGAGACTGACCAGTACGTTGACGCAATGGATTTTCATCATCCATAATCGACCCAGTTTCTTAAATTTGTTTTACCAGTTTTATTCCCTATTTTTGTTATTAGATTTGACAGTTAAAACGCGTTGTTTTTTTTTAAAAAATCACTCATTTTTAATAATCGGAATAAACAGAGGTCACAGCTGTTAAATTTCAGAGTTGCCACTTGCATGAGAAAAAAAATATTCCAATTTTAAAAAGTGCACTCTTTTTGAGACACCCTTTATATATAATCAATTCAAGCAATATGGAAATCACAGTTAGTTACACAACACACTTTTCGCCCTGAACCGAGATATTTATCGGGGTCAAACCTATCGCCGCTTTGTACGCTTCAACTTTGACTGTTCACACATAAGACTATTATTAAGTTTGTCTTGTGAGTTTTGTGTTCCTTCGATGTTTGGTCTATTACTGATAATAACCATATTATATACTTGTTGTACACTCATGACTTATATAAAAGCCCAAAACGAATTGACCCGTTTGGGAGTGACAACATTTTTACTAGTAAATGCGGTTTTTATTAACACGCTTTTATTAGGTCGACCTGTATGTATGTAACTATGTAATCAAATCTAAGAAAACTAATTTAACCGTCTTCTAAAGGTCATAGTGTTATGAAAATTGGCAGTTGTATTTGATTTCGATGACAATACAATAATATGGTACTGTCGAGCTGATCTGATGATGGAGCCGGAAGATATGAACTGGAACTTCATGATGGATGATCGTATCATAGCCGTGTTTGGACTTGTTAAAAAGGTCTTGTAATGAACGTTGACCATGATTAGGTTCCAAGGTCTGATGATGAAGCCGGAAGATAGGCACTATCATTCCATGATGAAATATCGGATCATAGCCGTGTTTGGACTTGTTAGAAAGGTCTTGTAATGAACCTTGACCACGATTAGGTTTCAAAGTCTGAATACAATAATATGGTACTGTCGAGCTCATCTGATGATGGAACCGGAAGATATTAACTGGAACTTAATGATGGATGATCCTATTATAGCCGTATTTTATAAATGTTTAAAATAAACCATTAGCAAAGACTAAAAAGCATAAAATAAATTAATAGTTTAGAAAACACTAAAAAACACGCTTTGATAAGTGCACTTAAAAGTCAGAAATAAATTTTACGGGTCGTTCAAGTTTTCTCTATTTCTGGGCTGAAGTGTAAACTATGTACTATTAATTATAATATTTGATTGTAAAAGCGTGGGGGGCGCTGGAGCAGGAAAAACTTTCTTGTAAACAAATACACGAACAAGAACTCTACATTTTGCCACTGTTGACTAGTACTTTGAACAGACTGTTTAATATAGAGCCTCCAACTAGTGGTGCTGCTACTCTAGTTAGAGTGCCGATCTCTGTAACCTGCTTTCCGAAACATCGCTTAACTTGGTTTCTTAGCAAGGTAAACAAAAAATCTTTCCTTTTCCAGCGCCCCACGCTTTAACAATCAAATATTATAATTAAAAGCACTCAGTTTACACTTTAGCCCAGAAATAGAGACAACTTGAACGACCCGTAAAATTTATTTTTGACTTTTAAGTGCACTTATAAAAGCGTGTTTTTTAGTGTTTTCTAAACTATTAATTTTAATGCAAAATCAAGATTCACTTAACTTGAAGCTTTTGTGTATATTTGTTATCTCCTTAAATCATAATCATTACATCCAACTTTTCAATCAAGATTTCTCATTTCAGAATTATATTCATAAGGAGATAGCATTCAAAATTCCATAATCACTAATTAGCAGAAGCTTTGTCTTTTCAAATCGACTTTGAATTCCATTGATGAGATCCATTCTGAAAGCAAAGTAAGATACTGAAGAATGGAGAATATTACAATAGCAATATTAATATCTACTTATATAAGTACCTAATCAACATATGATAACTATGTAAAAACTGATTATAAATTTCACTTTACGTTAAAAGCGTCCGGAATATGCTAAATATTTTATTTATCTTTTACATACGCGTTTTCGCATTCTGGCTAAAACTAAATGATAATATTATATTTTTCTTATTATGAAATAAAATTGAATAAATGTATTCACGTTTCATTATACCACAAGCCTTAAAACTCTTCCGTTTAATTTCGCGACAAATCTTTGAATATCGAGGATATATTTTATTATTTTCTTTACTGCTGTTTTCTAGGTCGTGGCTCACCATAATTGACACAGAAACAATATATTTCAAGTTCATAAAGCCATACGAAGCTTACACACGGTAGCTTGTTTGAGTAAAGTAAACAGCACGTATTTTATATGTAATCCTTGTAATTTTGAACCTCCAATATATTACCTAGACTCATCTCCAAGTCTAATACAGGCTTATCGATATAAATATACATTCATATAGATTTAGCAAAGAGTCGATAGCTTTATTTCCATTTAATTTACAGCCATGGATGTACGCCTGGGAACAAGTCCCTGTTTGAACTGCTTGCCAACCTGACCGAAGAGGAATTCCAAGACAACCCCATGATAAACTGGGATGGTATTATTTGGGTCAATCGGCCAATGTATTTGTGGTCAGTGCAAGTCATCCTGGCCATGATTTCTTTGACCGAAGCTGTTCTTTTGCTCTACTTAGGGTACAAGGTTCGTATTCGAAATAGTAAAAGTGTATGAATTGAGTTGTCTCATCTAAGATTTACATAAAAATCTTCTGTTAACAGGGCAACATCTGGCAGCAAATAATGTCGTTTCACTTTATTCTGGAGATGGTCAATACGGTTCCTTTCGCTTTCACGGTCAGTATTATACTGATTACAACTATTTGGTTATGTATAATATGAATATGTATAAAATAATTGAAATTTCGTCCTTGGTACAATGCAATAAAACATTAAAAGTACATTTGTAATTATATACGTCGGTATATACTAGCAAAATATTGTCGTGATCATAAATTGTTAAACTATACTAGGCACATTATTTATTGAGTCTAATTTAAAACTGTATTTTAGTTGTTAAATTATAGAGTTCAAGAGTTAAATGAATACTGGCCCTGTCGATATCTTTTCATTATTCATCAAACTTTTGAAACTGTCTGACGCCCGATTTCTGAACTGAGTATTCCAGCTGAGAACAACTTAAGTATCATTTTGTCTCATTCAGTTGTTAAGATTTCAATGCGACAGAACGATGCTTAAGTTGTTTTCAGCTGGAATACTCAATTCAGAAATCGGGCGTGATACAAATAAATTGAAATTTAATCACAAACATTATTGATTGCAGCTACCATTTCCTGCTTTGCGCAACTTATTTATACCGGTGTTTCTCAACTGTTGGCTGGCTAAACGATCTCTTGAAAATATGTTTGTAAGTATACCAATTCTGTTCATTTTGATAATGTTCAATTATAAGTTATAACTATTGAAATGTAAAAAAGGAACGACATCATATTTATGTTGGACACTTTAGGTGCTTTTGTATACACTAATAGGACATTTAATTACAATAAGTAATAATTCACTTAATAGCAGCCTAATCCCCGAAAGTATTTGTGGAAGTACTTACTTCTTATCTGAATAGTAACCTTCGTGATAGTCATCTATTTTAATTGCCTTCGGCATTAAATTGTTACTTAGAAATTAATCTGATATTAGCTGCACTTGAAGCATATTATAATATTCGCTATTTCAGAACGATCTCCATCGCGCGATGCAGAAATCCCAATCAGCGTTGTCACAGCAATTAATGATACTCTGCGTCACTTTGCTGTGTCTCGTGTTTACGAGGTAAATACAAATATATACACATTCTTTAATATTTATTAGCTTAGGCTTACAATAGCACAACCCCATTTCTTCTGGTGGGTGTACGTAAGAGGTGACTAACGGTATTGGGGCTTTTAAGGATTTTTTGGGCGTTGCGGTTGGAGATCCATCACCAACAACCTGTATTTCACCATCTTTTCAAACGCAACTTCCAAAAGTGGCTGAGGAATTTCTGATTCCCTAGCTCTGGATACCCCTTCAAGGGATTTATAGCCGGGAGTATATGTATGTATGTATGTAATTTAATAACTATTGCCGTATGGTGCCGGCTTAGAATGTCTCTACCCCTTCTACCCACGGGTGTCGTAAGAGGTGACTCAGGGTATGGAACGTTTTTAAGCGGTTTTGGGGGGATGCAGTTGGCCAACGTTACTTTTTTCTACCATTTTCTCCCCTATCACCTTCCAAATGTGGCTGAGAGGTTTCTAGCTCTAATCTCTGGCTACCCCTTTTTAGGATTAATGGAGGTGAGTGTGTATGTATGTATTGTTTATTACAGTTACATATTTTTCAAAATCAACATTGCAAAATCTTTCAATATCAAAATAGAGTTATTTCGGTTCCTTTAGAAGCAAAGCATAATTAGTATAATTTGTCTTTGAATTTATATTAAAGACTTAAGTCAACCGTTGGTTTCACATATCATGATAGGCTGCACTTTGATTTACGACAGCCGTGGCCTAGTGGATAGGTGACTAGCTTCTCGGTCCGGAGGTAGCGGGTTCGATCCCCGCTGAGAGCGACATTTATGTGATGAGCGTAAATGATTGTTTCTTAGTCTTGGGTGTTATTTATAATATGTGTATTTTATAAATATTAACTATATCGTTGAGTTAGTATCCCATAATACAAGTCTTACTTAGTTTGGGGCTAACTTGATCTGTGGATAATATGTCCGTATATATATTTATTTATTATTTTTTTCTAGCGTTTGCGGAATCCAGCATTTTCAAAGAGCCGGCCACAGACACCTAAATTTGTTCCAAGCGACCTACTTTGTGGTGGTGACGTTCTCCACGGTGGGCTATGGAGACTTCGTACCAGATATATGGCCTTCGCAGCTGTACATGGTCATCATGATTGGAGTGGCACTCGTCGTCTTACCAACTCAGGTATACTATTATTTTTTGGAGAATCAGTTTTCGACTGGTAATCCGAAATGAAAGGGTCAAATGATCTTCAATAGCTGTGAACTCGGTTTGGGATGTTTCCAATCTTTTCCCTTGGGTGTCGTGCAAAGCTTCTAATGATATGGGGCATTTTAAATTATTATTGGCCGTCGCGGTTGGAATCCTATCAATAGGATACCTTTCCTTTTTTTGACTATCTCTTCCCCTTTCAATATGCAAAAGCAAAATAAATTTATATACCTTCAAACTCAAACGTTCACGCGTATATCTCCGAGGGGTTGGCAGAGGTACTAATACTTCTGAGCATCACGTGAAATTGTCACCTGGTGTTCAGAGTACCCACGTTTTGCTAGTGACTACACTATATACACCATCACTTATTTGTGACACTGTATTCGTACCGCCATAGGCCTGCCGCTTATCACATGGGCGTGAGTACACTGTAGTGTATATAGTGACTAAGAATAAATGTCTTTCTTTCTTTGCATGTGGGTCTCCTCACGAAGTTTTCCCTCACCATTAAGAACCGTGATAAATTAACCACACATATGATTTTAGAAATGAGAAATTGGAGTAGGCCCGAACTGGGATTTGAACACACGCAAGACGCATGTCTGTATGACGGACTGATTTTTTATCGTTTAAATGCTTTCGAAGCCTATTCATTACAGACAAATAACCAAATAATTGATGAAAATTCTAATTAAAATCATAAAAAAATATGATATACAAATATAAATACAAAATTGTCACATACATATCCCAATTCAACATTGTGAATCACGCAGATCCAAAATTTCAGAAACAAGATTTCTTCATAGGAAAACCAATTGTTTTATGGTCTAACTTAAAAATAGATTCGTTTTCAGTTCGAACAACTAGCATTTACCTGGATGGAGAGGCAGAAGTTGGGCGGATCCTATTCTTCTCACCGCGCCCAATCGGAAAAACACGTGGTGGTGTGCTCCACCACGCTGCATGCCGACACCATCATGGACTTCCTCAACGAGTTCTACGCGCACCCTCTCTTGCAGGACTACTACGTCGTGCTGCTCTCACCGATGGAACTTGACACCACCATGCGAATGATCCTCCAAGTGAGTTTTTCCTCCAATTGTGAGTCTGAGTTGTATATCGAAAATTATATATAGGCGATGTCAAAATAAAGCAATAAAATATACTTATTAGGCAACATGCCGTCTTAAAAATAATACTATCAATATTCCAGGTACCGATATGGGCCCAAAGAGTAATCTACATACAAGGTTCATGCTTGAAAGACACCGATTTGATAAGGGCTCGGATGAACGAAGCCGAAGCTTGCTTCATACTGGCAGCTAGGAACTATGCTGATAAAACTGCGGCAGATGAGCATACTATTCTAAGGTAAAAGTAATCGAGAAAATAAGAAGCTAAATCCGCTCGTTTTAGTACAGTTTAAAATTACAAGTGTATGTTTCAGGTCATGGGCCGTCAAGGATTTCGCTCCAAACGTTCCTCAATATGTGCAAATCTTCCGTCCGGAAAACAAGTTGCACGTAAAATTTGCCGAATTCGTCGTTTGCGAAGACGAATTCAAATATGCACTCTTGGCTAACAACTGCACGTGCCCAGGAGCCTCTACTTTGGTAACATTGTTACTTCATACTAGCCGTGGACAGTAAGTACTAATGTTTTGGTGCACAGTAAATTTTAGTTGCCTTACATAAGTATTGTAACATCCTCCCAATTGCAGAGAAGGTCAACAATCGCAGGAAGAATGGCATCGTTTATATGGAAGATGTTCAGGAAACGAAATATATCATATCGTTCTAGGCGACAGCCGCTTCTTCGGAGAATATGAAGGCAAAAGTTTTACTTACGCTAGTTTTCACTCCCACCGAAAGTAAGTACATTGTTTTGATTTTTATCGATGTAATAAGTTGGTTTTTTTCAATGATGATTGATTTTAAAATACAAGTTATTAATGTAACGCAATTGGGTTTCTCTCAGATACGGAGTAGCTCTGGTTGGTGTTCGTCCCGCTGAGTTGCCGGAGTTCTACGAAGAAACCATTTTGCTTAATCCAGGCCCGAGACATATTATGAAACAGAGTGACACATGCTACTACTTGAGCATCACAAAAGAAGAAAACTCTGCATTCATCGTATCGGACAAGCAACCGCCACCAAAACCCACCATTCCCAAAGATCAGACTGCATGTAGTTTCCTCTCCAGCGAAAGGAAGAGTGGAGACATTGAGGAGCAGATCAAACCAGACGGTAGTAATGTGGCACAGTATGAACTTCCACAAGTGATTCTCCAAGTACCCGCGAGTTCCACACCAAAAGCATCGCCTTTACGCATCAACCAAGCTAATACAATATCATCCGCTAAATTAACTGTTGCTAGTTGTGAGTGTCACATTTCGATGAACGCTTACATTACACCGACTCCACCCTCTTATACTAACGATTACTAAGATGATTTATGAACTCGTTTAACAACAAAGATCTTTAGATAATTCTCTACTTAGCCTTTCTTTCTTATTTGTAAATTTTATGTGGAATCGGTTTAATGACATATGATCATTCATTGCTGACGAATCATATAGTTGCATTAATATTTGGTTTAATATCATTAAAATGTTAGTAACTAAAGCAATGGATGATTAGATTTTTGTAAATCAAGCGTATTTTACAAATTGCATATCAGATGTAAATTATAGGACTCCTTAAACGAGTTCAAATTATCATATTTACGGTGATATGTGGAAGACTGTATGTATGAGTTTCTGCATAAACCAACCGTTATGAAACAAAGCAAACTTATAATAAAGTCGTATTTGTTTATCGCTTCTGTTTAGTAATGTGTGATTTTCCTTGTCACGTGTTAGATAGGTATTAGTTTGTTGAAGTTGATCACTAACAAAATTTTACTTGGTACCCAATGTTTGGATTTTCAACTTAAGTAGACTAAAAACTAGTGTTTGCATACATTGTTGTGATTTGGTTTCGTAATTTAATTTGTATGTTTGAGATTAATAGTCACGGGAAACTAACGGCCGAGGAAAGTTCGTAGTATGTTTTATAAATATCAGTTTTGTTGTTTCACTAATTCTTGTCTTCCGTTGGTCGATTATGTTACGAGTCTTCCTCGACCACAAGGGCATGGGTTTTGAATCATTAATTGATATTTGATCGTTTCAGGAATAATACACTCTACAATATTTAACTATTTATATGAATCTCAGATTCAAAACCAAATCAAAATTACCATAATGTTACAATCTTTACGCAGACTTTTATTTTCAGCTAAATTCAGCGATTTTGGCAAGAAGTCAGACTCCCGAACATGTCTTAAAGACTCTCCTGGCAACGATAGCGCCGGTGAGAGTCATTTACTTTTGCCAAAAGCAGACAATCCTAATCTGCTCAGTCCTGACGCAGTGAATCACCGTCGAGGTAATCAATAACAAATAATACTAGTAATACCATAGCTATACAATGAGAACAAATGACGTGAGATCAATAATAAAAACACTTCAGAAATCTTAATAGAGAAATTGGTAAAAGAATCTAGTCAATCCATGTATACATTTGCGTAGTTATCTTATTTAGGTCAATTCACAGATAAAAATCACCAAAACAAAATATCGAATTACGAATGCTTACGGCGAACACAATTAATAATAAATATTTATTTTCCTATCATTACATTGTTTATTAAATAGTGAATATAAAATATATTTACTGTTTTTTTTTAATTAATAATAAAAAAGTAATTAAATTAAAATTTAGCAAACAATATCATTCCTTCAGGTAGCAGAAGACCTTCAATTCTCCCAGTACCGGATATGGTAAATTCAAGTTTGAACATATCTTTAGAGAACCCTGACGATGATGGGGAGGGTGATGAGAGTGAGGACGAGTTGGATGACGATGTTCCGTGGAGGTCTCCCTCTGAGAAGATAGCGTAAGAATTGTGACAATTTGCAACGGCCTACTCGCCCTTTCTGCATTCACTTGCACGATGACCGTTTTCATAAATCTTTATTCTTTTTTATATTTCTACTCGAAATCGCATGGATTATTTATTTTTTCAAACTCAACATATTTAAATCACATTCTCAGTATTTAAATTGCAATCACAACGCAACAGTGGTGAGCATTCCATGTTTTTGTATTTCTTTGAAATTCAATTTATTGAGAGCTGTCCGAAAATATAATTGAATATTGTCAATAATTTTATTGTAAAACATATTGGTTTTGGGAAAAACTATTAATTCTTTTTTCGTGCAAAACCATTTACGTAAACAAACAATGTTGTTGCATTCGTTGCCCAACATGGTAAAAGTGTTTTTGTGAAGTTCGTTAGGGGCGCGGGGGCTCGTTGATTATGTTATTCAGATTTGACGAGAGCATTGTTGGGACTTCACGTACATTTAACATTTTTTATATTTTTATTGTTTCAGTTTTTCATTTGTCACATTGTTTTAGTAAAGCAATCAACGTCACTGCATGCCCGCACATTCCGTATGTTTATTTTATTATGAGTTTTCGCTTACATACACATTCGGAACAGGAAATATGATTTTGCTTGTGATAGCTACTTAAACGAGAAAATTCTTAATACTTCAAGCAATAATTTTCTAATTTCAATATAAACTGCACTAGCTTTGCTAAATTTTTCAGCTTTAGTATCCACTGTTAATATAGACAATGAAAGCTCGAGTTGTGTGCTTGTCCATATTTAGTATTATGTATCTGTAATGTATGTACCCTGAACGTATACCCTATTGCACCACTGTCCCGGGCGTCAGTGATGATGAGCCCACCTCCAGCAGCTATTCCAGCTTCGGCGACAGCGACCGCGCCAGCCCGCACCACTGGAGGAACGACTTCGCCAGGTGAGCAACCCAGTAACCGGCCGACCAGAACTCCATAGCTCATCATTCAACATTTGTGGAATTCCACCTTCTTGTAAATTTAATCATTTGATAAAGTATTAAAACTGGGCGCGTGGCGTCTCGCAGACGTAGTACAATCGAGGCGAATCAAGATTGAAAGCTTAACCTCATTTACGATTTTCTTTGAACACTCATAAAACGTATTAACGTAGCTATGCAATTAAATTTTAGAAATGTCAGCAGATAACAGAATTATTAAATTTTGACTCTCGTCTAGTGAACCTCAAAATTACATATGCATTGTTGTCAATATAATGGCGAGTTTAATGTAGGTAATGTAGCTTAATGAATAGGTAGATGCTTTGATTTTGCCTCCACTCTTTTGTGAAATCTTAATTCTTTTATCTGCCAAGCATGTCTATATTGTAAACATTTATAGTCGTAAAGGTCTTCCTACACTCGCGCGCTAAAATCGACGCGAACTGGCCACACCACCGCTATGCCTTCGCAGAATAATTTTCGCACATGATAAGCGCGCGAGTGCAGATGTGACTATTTGTCTTTGTGGAATGTTAGATATTTATTCGAGCCCCACAAACTATGAAACATTCTGCACCATGTGTTCGTGTTAAAAAACTGTAATACTATTTATATCCTTTTCGAACACTTATATTTTTCAGATTATGGCTTCGCCGCAGCTTCTTCACATTATACTAAGTAACGCATTTTTATGGTTTACTACCAACTTACTAGTGGAACATACTTTCAGGATCGTTAAGGGATTTCCTCCTGTATCCCCGTTCATCGGAGTGAGCCCAACGCTGTGTTACTTACTAAAGGAGAAGAAACCATTGTGTTGTTTACAACTAGCACAAGTCTGTGAACACTGTGCGTACCGAAACGCCAAAGATTATCAATGGCAAAACAAGACGATAATTTTGGCAGCAGATTATGCCTCCAATGGGATTTACAACTTCATCATTCCCCTGAGAGCTCATTTCAGGTCAAAGACTTCATTGAATCCAATTATTTTACTGCTAGAACGCAGACCAGATATAGCATTCCTGGATTCTATATCTTACTTTCCATTGGTGTACTGGATGTTAGGATCGATTGATTGGTAAGCTATAATTAACACATTTTTTTATAAAAGTTTTTAATAGGATTAGTGTGAAGTAGTGTAACATAATACTTTACGTTTCTTTGCAGCTTGGATGATTTATTACGAGCTGGGATCACCCTGGCCGAAAATGTGGTAGTGGTGAATAAGGAATTGTCCAACTCAGCTGAGGAAGACAGCCTCGCTGACTGCAATACCATCGTGGCAGTCCAAACCATGTTTAAGTATATTAAATTCGTTCCATTTTTATATAAATAAATTGTGCTTGCGTTTGTATCTATACTTTGTTGTTATACCTACTACCCGTGTACACAAGCGAATGAATAATGATGGATTGAATATTAGTCAGAACTCTGATTATCTAATGTTGTTCTTTTTTCCAGATTCTTTCCTTCGATAAAATCAATAACTGAACTAACCCAATCATCGAACATGAGATTCATGCAGTTCAGAGCTCACGACAAGTATGCACTGCATCTATCAAAGATGGAGAAGGTGTGCCCTTCAATATTCCTTCAAGATTCAGTTTAGTTTTGTTTTTTACATACATTAACTTCAATTTCTCAATCTTAATTTACAAATTTATTAAATTCTTTATGGGGTTCTAATTCGTATATCAACATTGTTCTCATTAATGTAAATTAGGCTCAATAATACTAACGTTTTCTAAAAAGTCTTATTAAAACATACGGGATGCCCAGGGAAGCTTTTCATTCATTGTTTTATCATGTTTGTCATTAGTTGGCCGTAATATACTGCTTAATTACAATATTATCTAGATGCACTTTTTTACAAAATCCAATATTTCATTAGCATTACCTTTATCCATCTTAAGAGGTTTCACACGACACGCTATAAAGAGTAACGTAGAAAGTCAACTAAGCTAAGCTATGTTAGCTAATCACACTACAGGTTCAATTACTGCCTTACGTTTATAGTGTCATACTCACTTTTGGATATTTGTATATTACCTAAATTTTAATACCTGAAGTATACTCGACTCATTAAACTACTCGTTTGGAATTGATGCCACGAACACATGCATGCAAAATATTTCACTGAAATAAGCTTTCAAAAGAACATTAAAATATAGACTGAAGTTCAGAATCCAACAGATGTTAAAATTATATTTTGCAGCGTGAGAAAGAGCGCGGCTCGCACATTTCGTACATGTTTCGGCTGCCGTTCGCCGCCGGCTCCGTGTTCTCCGCGTCCATGCTCGACACGCTGCTGTACCAGGCCTTTGTCAAGGACTATGTCATCACTTTTGTCAGATTGCTCTTGGGAGTAGACCAAGCACCTGGATCGGGATTTTTGACATCCGTAAGTATCGAAAATAATTCAAATGTCCGCTGGCGAATACAATGCGGTTTCAATCATAACCAGTGTACTGCAGTGGTATTATGCGAAGTGCTTCGCTCAGCGAAATAAACAATTAATGTTTAAATGCTTACAAAATTGCGATATACTTCATTGAAATAATAAAATATAATATTTGAACGCAGATGAAAATAACTAAAGAGGATATGTGGATTCGCACTTATGGACGTTTGTATCAGAAATTGTGTTCGACCACTTACGAAATCCCCATCGGCATATACCGCACGCAGGACACCAGCACCGCCGACGCGGCGCACCACGTGAGTATGCCGGCCCAGACTCCGACCAACTGGTTTTGGTCCCGCCTCGCGAGAATGCGACCATCGTCGGTGAGTCAGCTATCCGTATCCTCTAACGTGACGTTCTATGCAGCCTTTATGCTATCACTTTTCACTCTCGAATACACTCAACTTTTGATATTTCCTATGAAAATCCCATTCAACGTCAATCGAACTAAAATGAGCGTGATATTCACACTATTACGTACTTGTTGCCTTGTTTCATCTTTGACACTTGTGGCGTTTTTACAATATACTATATCTTATACTTTTCCGTATTTTGCATCTACACGCGCACTTGGTCTACAGTATTTCCATTGCATTCGCTGGCGCTGCAATCCAGACCTTAAGTGCTCAGTGAAACTTAATTGCCCTCGCTATCGATCTTGGCCGCCTAGTGGAGGATAAGCTAACTTTCTGCTGATTAAAATTTGGACTGATGATCGCAATCCCGCCGTTTGTATAAAATGTAGTTTTCTGTCGTTTCCACACTAGCGCATGTTAGCATCTCGGGCTGAACGTCCGACCGCGTGCAAAAAGGTGCAGGTCGACGCCGCACCTGATTTATAGTAATCTAGTCCCGTCCACCGTTGGTTGCAAGTGATTATTGGATCACTTTAACTATTGGTGGCATGATGTAGTAGTTTGTATTGTGTACGCTTTTGCTTCTTGCATGCTTCGCATTGATGTATCACACTCTAAATCTAGCTATGTATCTTGTGCTTTAAGTGTTTTTAAGTAACTTACTACCAGCGACCGCACATACAAGGTCCACCCTTAAGTGTTGTAACTCATATAGACCAACCATCACCAGTTAGTAGTATATGTGACTGTCGAGCCAATGTCTCAAACACTTTCTATCCTAATGAAGGCTCGGATCGGTCGTACATTTGGTTTTCTAAAACCTGTTATTTTAACAATGATTGGTATAGTAAAGGGAGCAATGAGTTAGTTTACGATGAGAAAGTGTGGTACGTAAGGTAGTGAACAAAGCATGTAGTACAGTGGCCCGACAGTTGCAGCGGGAGCAGGACGGCGGCGACGGCGTTCCTCCGCGCCAGCCGCCCGTGGGCTGCCTGGCCGGCTGCTACCGCGACCGCCCGCCCGCTACGGTAAGACACCATCCACCATTCCATAACCTTCATCTCAGTCATCGCTTGATATACTTGCAGCTCGAAATATATATGGTCGGTGTAATATTTACATTACTCCTGTTACTGCTATATGTCTTAGAACTTAACGAGCACAATAACCACGTTCCTGACCGAAACGGCCGGTCCCTCCAGTGGTCTCTTAAGCAAAGTAGGATCGACTTAGTCATGAACGTAGATAAGCAACGTATTTTTATTGGAATCGCTGTATTGTAAGAATGCATTGTGAAAACTTTAAAATACAATGGCAACTAAGTTTTATCTTTATAAAATATTGTTGCTGCACCGACACTAACTTTTTGAGATAAGCGATTATGAACGAAAATGCGTTGCTAGCACACTCCAATGTTATAATATAACCCTAGGATACTTTGCATGAGGTTAACTTACTTTAAAAAAAGTTAAATTATTTAGTTAATTACATATTTCATACTGTCATAAAATATAAAAATGACAGACATCGTGATTTTGTTTTCAACAGTTTTCTACCACTTTGGTAGACGAGGCAAGAGATAATCATGCGCAACAAATAGAGAGGGCGGAAATAGCAAATCTTGTGCGCTCGAGGATGGAATCTCTAAACTTGACTGGAATTGATTATGACGACGTCAGTGAGAAGCGCAACAGCCTTTCCTACGTGATCATCAACCCGAGCTGCGATCTCAATCTACAAGACGGCGACATTATGTATGTTCATTTGCTTGCTTGTTTGCTGATGTCTATAATAATTGAAGGTTGTTTGAAGAGAGAGAGAGTTTGGTGGTGATGAAACTGCTTAATGCGTGTCACCTGAAATTCCACAAAACTATTCCAATACAGAAAAAAATATGTTTTTTTTTTTCTGTATTGAAATATTCTATATCTGTTTTATTTTAATACATACAATACTCACGGCTATAATTCCCTAGAAGGGGTGGCCAGAGCCAAGGAATTATAAATTCCTCAGCCACTTTTGGAAGTTGAGTGGGGACAGGAACCGCGTCGCCCAAAAATCCAATAAAGTCCCAATACCCTTAGTCGCCTCTTACGACACCCGTGGGTAGAAAGGGGTAGCGACATTCTAAACCGGCACTGCACGGCAAATTTCCAAATTCATTTAATCGTAATTGTTAAGTAGGCTTCGATGTTTTCAAAATATGTAAATAATCCCAATTCACACAAAAATCACGCTTGTATTTCTTATAAGAGCAATACTAGCGATATAATGCGCCGTGATAGAAGTGAAGATCTTAATCGTTTATATATTTTTAGATACTTGGTGAGACCGTCGCCATTCTCAGCACAAAAGACATTTGAAAGGCACAACAGCCGACGTAAATCAAACATCAGTTTCTGCTCTCAATCGCTTATCCCGGGGCAAGGCCCGTCGAGTCGTCGCGGCTCCGGAATCGGCATGCCACCGTCGTGCTACTCGCAGCCGCGCGCTCCCCCGCTGTCAACCACCAAGGCCAACTCCCTATCTCTACCAGACAGCCCCACCATTGTCAACGACTTCCGCGGTCGGTCCAACTCGCTGCGAGTGGACGACGGCCCGCTCCGGAGATCCAACTCCCTCCGGCAAGGTCTCAGCGTCGCCAGCTCCAACCGCAGGAAGAGCAGCCTCGAGGAAATCGGCATATCTCACTTCAACTCGCTGCTCCAGCATCAGCAACAACAACAGCGTGTTAATGCGGTCAAGATAGCTCTCAATGACAGCATCGGGTTAGAAGTAACACCGCCGGAAGAGCGAGAGATGGGCGCGATGGCCTCGGGTCTCAACGTACCACCTGGAATGCCGTCGACCTCAAAGGGGTCCTCTCAACCATCCCCTGATCCTCAGAACTTACATGGCACTATCGTATGATATAATTGGATGTGGGGCCGACGACTTAGCGCAATGGTAAGAAACAGATGGCAGTAAACTAGTCGCCGGAGCATGTGCTATGAGGCATTTGAGGACCACCAAGGAGGAGGAACACCAAAACCAAAGGAACCAACCTGACGCAGCCGTATGCACTCGTCTTATTGTATCGATAGACGAACAAATCAAAAGCAAAGTTACGATACTCAATAAGCTGTGTGAAGCGGGATCAATTATTATGTAAGAAAATAATATTCTATTCGGTAAATTCTTAGGAAAATATACATCCATTGTAGCAAATTACTTTCCACATCGTAAAGATGTCGTACCTACTAGTGGTGGTTATTTTAGACATATATATGTATATTGAGATTTTATTGAAAAATTTTAGCCAATGTTACTGGCATTTTACTTCAATATTAATATATTTTAATTTCCAGTTCAATGTCGTAAAGAACAAAAAAGATTTCCCAAGTAGAGAAATTGCTTACTGTACCGCACACACTTATGTATCACTTTCAGATAGTGTTAGTTTTAAATCGTAGTTCACTAAATTAGGAGCATCCTGTTTATGACAGCTAATTTTAAGCAAACAATATAACTACATAAAATATTATGATCATAGAAAGAAAATCTTGACATCCCTGAAATATTGCACAGGTTCGATACGAATTGGTAGAAGTAGGACAGTAAATAGTAATTAAGTCAAACTTTTAAAAATTTTACTCATATATTAAAAATTAGGTATTAAATAGAATTAATTAAGTTAACACACGCTGGAGATTTACGATATCTTAATGGAATTTAGTAAGAATTGATTAGATCAATCGACATACGCATTTTAGTTTCTAAATGAGAGTGAGCAGTGGTCAAATATTAAATATTCTATGAAAATATTATATTAAAATAAATACAATATAGGTATTTTTCTCAACAATTTGAAATATATGGAATTATAAAGTTGAAAGATCTGTATAATATCATGTGCATCTCCTAGTTGACTACTGACATGGAATAAGTTACTTTTAACTTACGTGAATACTATAAAAATATAGAATCTTTGATGTTTAGAAAGTTACATATAACACAACCTTGTAATAATTACGTAATACATTTCGTATACTGCATTCATTCACTAAATATCCAGCGGTCTCGTACATACTTTCAACATATCTGAACGTAGCTCAGCTCAGTTCTGTAAATGTCAAATTATAGCGTGGATTTCTAAATTAATTATCACGGGTCACTATTTAGACAAAGTCTATTATAATAAGAACATAAATAAAGTGAATTACAAAAAATATGACTTTCATTTCTAAAATAAAACTTCTATTTTATATATTCAGGGTTGGAACCTAGAAGCTGTATTGCAAGCTTAAACTAAATATCCCCCGTAGGGTGGATTATTGGAAAAGAACGTGGTCAGTCCCCAGGTGACCTTGAACGGGGTGGTTAATTGTAACTTACATTTGAATATTCTTTCAAATTTATATCCTAAAAACAGTCAGTATACAGTGAAAAGACTTTATTAGAAGTAAGTCTCCATCCGTTAGTTACCCATTTTACCCGAAATCTCATAATATAAAACCACCTCATACTACCATTACAATTACCAACTTTTCCTTATTCAGTTATTCTAATAATCTTGCCAATACTCATTTAAAATTCTGAGTTTATATATACAATTAAAAGATTACTTAAATCAATAGCATCAGCCTTTATAATTATCTAATACCTAGCATGCAGAATGCTCTATGCTTAGAAGTTCTGCTACAGTTTTTTAGGTATGTAGGCAGGATCTTATATCTATATATAGAAAATTATAACTGACCGTTTTTAGTCAGGGAAGATATTTGGAAGTAAAATATTGTCCAAATATCTATCTTAGGGGGAGTTTTCGGTGAGGATTTTTGAATGAGCCGTGTTCTAAAAGCAACTAAAGTGTGAAACTCTATCCGCGTCATTCTCCGTGAATAGCCTTGTACTGCTGGATGCAGGTTTCGATAAAACTTTACAACAACCGTTCCTCCGCCGCCCACCTCCGTATCAAGCTAGGTAGGACTTAGAGCCTTTTTACATCAGGCCTTTTTGTTGCGCCGTATACGGTTTCTGTGTACCGCGTCGATGGCTCATTTTTTATGTCTGGAAACGTGACTGTATGTTGATAAACTCGTTTAGACGGTGTGACAAAAAGCCGTCGTGTGCAAAGCCTCTTATATCACACATATACAGACTGCAGTGTAGTTCGAAAGTGATCGATATACACGAGCTGCTTAAGCGCTCGCTGTACAAAGTTTGCAGTATTTTACCCGATAAGTTTTAACAACTTTCGTTGGGGTTTATCTAAAGAAAAATGTCTTGCCGAGCCTACATACATAAATATACTCACGGCCATAAGTCCCAAAAAGGGGTAACAAGAGCTTCAAAGCCAAAAACTTAGAAATAAAGTATCGTTGGTGATGCGTCACCAACCGCATCGTCCAAAAACAACTTTAAAAGCCCCATACCCTTAGTCGCCTTTTTACGACACCCGCGGGTAGAAAGGGGTAGTGACATTCTTACCCGACACTACACGGTTTATTTGCATAGCCGAGCTTATTTCTATTTATAAACCGGAAAAACCTGTTAAACGACGATTTTACGGTCCTCTCTCCGCAGTTCCACTGGTCGCCCAAAAACAGCAGTAACATAAGAAAACATCGTTGCTGTTCGACCATTTTACACAAAGAACTTGGAGTCAAAAAGTTTATTCCTCGCTGGTTGCTCCATCATTTGACTTAGGAACAGAAGTCGGCTTGTTGGGCTGCTCTACGACGGTTCAACGGAGGGAGCAAATGCAGCTGGTGATGAGCCGTAGATTTATTCGAATGAGCCAGAGAGAAAACACCAATCAGCTGTTTGGGTGTTCGAAGGAGAAGAAGAACATTTTACATGACAGTTAGTCTGTTAGAAAATGTCTAAGTAAAATTAATCTGAATCGTCGCAAAATCCTTCACCACGATAATGCGAGTTCAGATACCGCTCGCAAAACAATCTCGTTTTGAAATCAGGAAAACGTGGACTAAATAGACCATGTCCGTATAGCACTGGCCTGAGACCCAACGATTACTTCACAATCCCAAGAAAGGCCAAGAATCAAAGATTTTTTACGTTGTCATCAGTTTTAAAGCTCAGCATAGCTAGTACGAGCTAT
The DNA here is from genome assembly GCA_963576735.1 of Bedellia somnulentella. Classification (NCBI taxonomy): domain Eukaryota; kingdom Metazoa; phylum Arthropoda; class Insecta; order Lepidoptera; family Bedelliidae; genus Bedellia; species Bedellia somnulentella. Next base: position 18,370,316 of record OY755170.1, read on the forward strand.
CTTTTAACAGGATATCGCGGGATATAAAACATCTCTTTTGCTCTTTCATATACTGTCATCTCATTCTATCTCATTCTAACCGATATCATGTCGATAAAATAGCGCTCGTGCTAGGCCTCCTAGCTTATAAATCGGCAGAGTCCACTTCATACTGGAGTTACTGTTATAATAATTGGTTCGATCGAATGCAAAAATGCATACAAGGGGAACACTTTGAAAATCTGTGAAAATAAAAATATTGTATTATCTGTGGACTTTTTTCTATTCCCTATCTTTTCGGTGTGACCCTCGCAAAAGAGCAATACACATTTTGTTTAAGAGCTAATAACTCTTCGCTTATGCTCCCTAGAGAGAAGATAATGATCCACACACTCCATTCCTTTCCCCTTTAATCCTGCTTGCACATCCCAAATTTTGTCATCCGTTTCATTCATTACTCTTTCAATCAATACTTTTGCATACAATTTACCGACAATTTCCAGGAGCCCTAGCACGAGAGTTGTATTATCCGGCTATTCCCAGTAGTCTTACTCGATAGTCTTACCAGTAGAACTATTGGGATTTTTTGTTCCAATAGACTTACTAGTAAGACTATTGGGAAAATAATTCCCAGTAGTCTTCTAACCAATCAAAACTTTTTGGCTCATCTAAATTTTCCAACTTTTATGTACTCCTCAGTGAAATTGAGTGCATGATTTAACATTTAATATTTTTTCTTGGCTGATTCCCTGTCACATAATATTTAATCGCGGTGCATTTGCCATAAACCAAATATTTCGCAATATATATATGGGAATAGATTTATTGTTGTAACAGCTCGAAGGCAATCACAACTTGCAAGCTTGTTGTTTGATGTGATTAAAAAGGAAACACCAGACCATGGTCAAATCAACAACGATTCTATAAAATAAGGGCGCATATTCCTGCACACAGAATTACAACTTTTAGGGGTAGTTTTAGGTTTGCGGCATCAAAGTGCTGGAATGATCTTCCTCCCCCAGTCCGAGATGCAGGTAGTAAGTTTACTTTTGGAGGCAAGTTTAGGAGTTATTTACTAAACTTGCAAAAAGACACGACGAGAAATTAACAAAAAACATTTTTAGCACTTTCAGTGTTTTACTGACTGGACTCAGACTGACTCTGCGAGCCTAAGAATTTAAAAAAGAGATTATATCTAATCATTTTATTTATGCGTTCTTTTTTATTGTTTTAGTTTTACCTTATCTTAAGTTTTGTTAATTTTATTTATTGCTGTATTGTGAAAAAACATGATTAAGGGGTCGTGGCCAATATTCCTATTTTTTCCTCTGTTTTAATGAGTTATAATAATGTTGTACTTTCGCCGGCCGAATTAAATTGTATGGCACTGGCTGGAAATCAGCGCCACGGTTGGTGACATCATCATATGTGGCAACATGCTGAGCCAGTGACCAATTCACTGCATAGGGGCCAGCGCTGACTGCCGGCATGGCATGGCAAAGGATTTCGGTACAGATATAGCATTTTTGATCTTATTAACATGAGTATAGAATTCATTTTACTTCATTTTGACACAGCGATGCCGACGATCTGTCCTACCGCGGCCTCCCTCGGCATCGTTGTGTCAAAATGAATTCTATAGGCATTGTAATAAGATTAAAAATGCTATATCTGTACCGAAATCCTTTGCCATGCCATGCCGGCAGTCAGCGCTGGCCCTATGGCTGCTTTTTTATGTTTTATTTATTTTACTAATGTTCTTTTGTTGTTATTGTTTACCACTATGTTTTTTTATTTGTTGTGACTTTTGCACTGAATAAACCGTGACCGGTGCACTGAATAAAGTTTTTTCTTTCTTTCTATATATTTTCCGCCAGAATGCAATTTCTCTAAAGAAATAATAACTCCATTTTTAAATTATTTTTGCCATATTTCGTATTAAAAGTACCAGGGTAGCATAATAAAAAAAACCTTAAGTGGTATTGTACTAAAATATCTGTTGGAGATCCCACGAACAAATATCAACTTTAACATTCTATCATCAACTTATGTCATATAGTTAAATTTACGCACATTTTTAGCTCTTTTTTTAATTTCCAAAAAAAACCTTAATGTCATTTATTAAAAATATATAGAAAAAAAAAACGTGCCCAAAACTTATCATTTTTTATAGAAAAATTAGTAAACTGAACATGACAATAAACTGTATGCTTAAATATTAAAAACAATTGTAAATTTTATAATAAGATCCTGTCTATGTCTAATAGTTACGAGGCCTATGTTTTAAAACAATATGCTCAGTAAGACAAAAGTGGGAAAAATATGACATAGACAATGTCTTACTTTTGGTAAGACTATTGGGGAAAAATCCCATTAGTTCTACTGGTAAGACTATCCAGTAAGACTACTGGGAATAGCCGATATTATCGTTACTCTGTCGTTGAGAATGAGATTAAAATATACGACACTTTGTTACTACGAGAGAGCTGGGCTAGTGTGACTCCTTTCACCAGTCTTGTGGTACTTTGAACGGCGACCAGCATTTTTGGCAAAGAAAGTACAACCAAGAAGCTGCCAACCCTCAGCATTTAGATACTTATTTTCTCATACCCTGCCGCCTTCCGTGATTTCATACTTTCCATAACCTACATTATTCCTTTCATACTTACGTCGCGTTCATAAAAGTAACGCACGATCACTTTGTTCAAATTTACTGCCGATTGGCGGAGATAAGGATTCATCATATTTATCAAATTGTTTCTTCAAAATAGTTCTTTCATAAACATTTCATGCTATTTTCATTCGTCGCCAATTTACTCGGTATACGCTAATTTACTACATTCACTCCCTTTTCATTCCTGACAAATTAACAGAACAACTTTTGGTTTTTCCGGAAATTACCAGAGAGTTTCCTCATACACCATTCTGGCAGATCACGCTTTTTCTTTTCTTTTTTCTTCTTTACATCATACCCTGCCTCATAACTCTCTTATATTCAGCTTCACTTTTCTGCACTACATCATCAGCTACATCCGCTTCCATTTGTTTACTAGGTTTGACCGCTAATAAACCTAGCAAGCTTTCTTTTTATCTCCAACTACCTCTTTCACAACTTTATCCTAACAACTTGTTGCTGATCTATTTGTCCTCTTACTCAAGCCATATACTTCCGTTGCACATTCAACCATTGTGGATTTGCAAATCCCATGCTTCTTTAACGTCTATTTCATCCGTCATCTCTACCCAACTTAGTCTATCATCAAATTTTTTCACGTATTCCTCTTGCTATTTTTCCAGTTTTACGCTCGTAAATTCTGTTGTTAACACTTTAGCCCTATGACGCCACCGCGTGCACAATTCCTCAAACGTGATTTCATGAGAAAGCTGCTGTGCCTAAGTTAGTGCCCTTATTGAATTTGGTATCATAAACCATTACTCTTAGCCTTTCATCCATTATCACAAAATTAATCATACATCTCTCGCTTCCGCTCTGTCTTGTGTACATATGGATATATTTATATTTAAACAAAGTGTTTCTTATTAAAGGACAAATTCGGAAAGGTTCAAAAAATACGGTTCGTTATTTATTGTACTAACATTATACACGTGACAAATGCATAGGGAGGTAATATAATACTTTTTAAAATAGGTAATTAATAAGAGCCCACAATAAAACATCTAGTTCATCATCTAAATAAGAGTGATGTCGTATATTGGTAATTATACATATGCTCACTACTACTTTCCCGAATCAAAAGGACAAAAGAAAAAAAAACAAATACTCTTTTGACTTACTGAGCAGTTTAAAAAAAACGACAATAACCTTATCTTTCCCATACCTTAATAACCAAAATAGTGTAATCAAAATAATGATTATAAACAAATTAATACAATAATCTAGACTCATATATTTTTATTCATTAAAGGTCCAAAGTGCTGTGTCCCTTGCAGAAACAAACCCCACCTTTACCTGATTTACCTACAAACTTGAAATATTTTAAAAATTGTGTAATGGCACTTACGTGAGATTAAGAATTGACTGCTGACCAAATTGGTCAAATTTATACGAGTAATTAGTACTTGCAATTTGTTGTAGCTGATGTACTTGTAAATTACAAGTACATCATATTGCCATACATAACAACATTACATAATAAGAACATATATAGCTGTGTAGTGTCGGCTTAGAATAGCACTACCCCATTTCTTCCGGTGGGTGTACGTAAGAGGCTAATAACGGTATTGGGGCTTATTAAGTGATTTTTGGGCGATGTGGTTGGAGACCCGTCACCAAAAGCATTTATTATTACCATCTTATCCCCCCCAATCAACTTCCAAAAGTGGCTGAGGAATTTCTAATTCCTTAGCTCTGGCTACCCCATCTAGGGATTTATAGCAGTGAGAATATGTGTGTATTATATTGCCAAATAAAAACGATCCTGTTCATTAAATATACCACCCATTGAACGTTACTCGCGTCAAGTACTAGGCAAATCGAGTGCAGCCAATAAAGGCGGTTTCGCGAATAATCAGGGGCCCAATTCTACACGACCATCTTTTCTGTATGTCGGTCTTAGGTGTATCAAAACTGTGGTTTTGGCATTCTCGAAGCAAAATTGACAAATGTCATTTGTGTCACTGTCACAATAGTGAGACAGCTAAGATGTTATTTGCTATTCTACAAGGCCATTTTACGTCACTTTTTGACACATTGACGTATTTGGTATTCTGCAAATTAACGATTTTTTTGAGCGTTATGATGATTGAACGAATGATTCACCAAATCGGTATTCTAAGCGTTTTTAAGAGTTCTTTTGACAGCTGTCTGAAGCTACAATCCACCATAATGCTACAGTTTTTCTCCTAAAAAACAACAGTAGCTTTTTGTGTATTGTTTCATACATTCGAAAAAAATTTTTTTTTGTGGAAAATGATTATGAGTATTTATTTGAATGTATTTACACATATTTAATTGGATTTTATTTACATTTTACTAAAAATATCTTATTCAAAGTTCGAAAATATTTCAAATGTATCGAAGTAGATTTCGTTTCAATGTGGCTCAATGAAAATCGATATGATAAATGCAGTTACACTTATTCAAGAAAACGTTAACTCATTATGAGGTCCCAGTCAAAGTAGATATAAGATAAATATGTTTTTAAATTATCATGGTTGTTAACGGTGAGGGAAAACATCGTGAGGAAACCCACATGGCTGAGTTGTACTTAGTCATGTGACAGTGTATTCGTACAAAACGGCGATAGGCCTGCCCCTTATCACGTGAGTACACTGTCTAAGCAAAACGTGGGTACCTTCTCTGGAAACTAGATGGCGCTTGCCATGTGAGTTCAGAAGTATTGGTACCTCTGCCAACCCCTTCGGGGATAAACGGCTTGAACGTTTATGTTATGTTTATGTTTTTATAGCAAAACAGCAGAATAACACTACCCCATTCCTACCGGTGGGTGGTCATAATAATAGGAGTGTATGGGTTACCCTTAGTGATTTCGCGTGGGCTTTCTAGTGATTTTTGGTCGATATGGTTAGAGAGCCCGGCACCAACAATTATTTATTAATACCATCTTTTCACCACTCAACTTCCAAAAATGACTCAGGAATTTCTCATTCCAAAGCCTTTAAGGCATTTACAGTAGTACAGACCTAAGCAGAGGTTCCCAAACTAGGCTAGTATAGCTAGCTAGCTAGCTGTATTATGGGAAACCAGTTTATATGTATGCATGTCAGTTTCATCACCAACACCCCTATGATATTTCGTGTGATGATATATAGCCTTCGTTACTTTTGAATAATTCCAACGCTTAATTTAAAAAAATATTTTTTATATCGGTTGAGCTATTGGGGAATTAGGAACCTATACATACAAACAAATATCTCTCCTTTTGGAAATTTGATATTATAGACAAGAGATTTTGAGATGATTGGCTGATTAGTGTACAGTCGGATATATATACATACATACATACATATACTCACGGCTATAAATCCCTAGAAGGGGTAGCCAGAGCTAAGGAATTGGAAATTCCTAAGCCACTTTTGGAAAGTTGAGTGGGGAAAAGATGGTGAGATAAAGGTTGTTGGTGATGGGTTTCCGAATACATCGCCCAAAAATCTCTTAAAAGCCCCAATACAGTTAGTCGCCTCTTACGTACACCCATCGGAAGAAATGGGGAAGTGCTATTCTAAGCCGACACTACACAGCAAATATACACTACACAGTATATATACACTACACTATATATATACTACAGTGTATATATACTTTGTATATATATGTATATATTAATAGGCTTAAGGTAAAATAAAAGTCAGGATCATGTGCGGCCACACTACGAAAACCAAAAACATTATAATATAATTATAGGTTGCCTATGTACTAAACGTATGCATTGTAAATTATGCTAGGTAACGACTATATAAAGTCTAAGCGAAAACAGTTAAGCTTTTCGTTTTATAGTTATTAACGTTGCCGTTAGCCCTCTAAAAAAGTTATTCCTAATTAAATTATCACAGTTTTCATGCCAGTAAATATTGGCCCTAAGAAACACAGGCGTATATTCAAAGTATAACAATACTCGTGCAAATCCGAAATGGTCCACTAGTAAATTAATAAAGAAACAAGTATCAAGAACATATTATTTATTATATATTTGTAACTAAAGTATAATCACTAAGGGCCAGTTTTTTGATCCGTGGTTAACTCAACAATTTGTTAAAAATCGTAACTATTAGTTAGATATCAGCAAAATTCATTTTTTGACCCGTGGTTAGTGTAACTAATGGTCAAATATCGAACCAAAATGGATTTACGATTTAACTACTAGTTAGTCATTTAACTATAGTCAATGTAACAAATGGTTATATTTTTGATCCGTGGTTAACTCAACCATTTGTTAAAAATCGTAACTATTAGTTAAATATCAGCCAAATGCATTTTTTGACCCGTGGTTAGAGTAACTAATGTCAAATATTGAACCAAAATGGATTTACGATTTGACTTTTTGATTTAAGACGAGCAAAGAACTTTTAATACAAGTTTTGGTATGATAAATATACGCTTTATTATTTGTTAGCTTCTCCTACATGATTTGAAATATAAATGTATATTCTTGGGTAATTTTCAGTTGGTTGATATCTTCCGCAAAGAATTCTTATAAAATAGAGACACCATATGAATGTTCCAGTTTGAAAACTTTAATTAAGCTTCATCGTCACGAATAATTGGTACCAAAATCACTGATAGCATATTCATCGTTAAGTTCGTATCGTACGAATAGTTCCGCAAACAAATAATGTTTGATATTAACCAGTCCGTTAAATTAATTATTATTCGGTATAAGAAATTTATTCATTAGTTTTCAAAATATGTAATAATGAAAATAAAAACTGACTAATTATAATTTTTTTGTTTGTTTATTGTTTTTTTATTTTTTTTGTTATTGGCGGTGTCTGCCGAATATTTTTTTCAGCAATTTCGCCACAAACAGCGTGATTTAGTCTCGCATGTGAATTTTAGTTGTAAGGATTTTTATTATTAAAGCGAAAACAAAATTATGTATAAAGAATGAAATTATTAAACAATTAGATCTTGAAGGTATTTAATCAATGGTTAAGTAAAGACTAAGTTAAGAGTTATTTATATTTTGGGAAGAACATAAAATTAAAGAAAAAATAATAATGAAATCCCATTATCGCGAATCCCAACTAATTATGTCATGCTTATTGTTATTTTCCAAAAATTATCTTTCTTCTATTTTCTTTCTTTTTAGCTTTGGGTATATTTACAAGCAGCCTTTTTGATTCAATTTAAAAATAATTTATTTAATAACCTGACAATTTATACTTGGTAAACATTGGAAACATATTTTAAATCATTTACAATTAAATTTTGAAGAAATAATTGAGATCTAGTTACAAAATCGGGGATGATTCTAGATTAAGAGCAAAGGGTACATAATAAATAAAGTGGTAGGTATTTGCAATATCAATATTAGAATAAAAATGGCAATACTGGATTTAAAATCATTTAACTCAATGACCGAATGAGCAAGAAACTGGGCTAAAATGTCAAATTTGGATCACCATACCAGAGACATACACCTAAGATACATCTTAAAAAGATTGTGAATACCCATTAAAAAGTTCTATTAAGTTTGCATTGTGACGTTTAGTGACATGTGACAGAATTTTGACGGTTTTATGTCAAATTATGACAGTTGTAAAAAGTTTTTTTTCTTAAAGCGAGTTCGTGTTTGGCCAAGAATTTGCGTAATGAGTTTGTAAGAAAAAGTTTGACTTTACTTTGAACAGACCGCAAAAATCTTATCTTATAATCACGACTTATTATAAACAAACATAAGGCAAACTTAAAAAAGTCTAATATTTCAGAAAAAAGGTCTTGAACAAAACACAAAAAACTCTTAAACGTGCCACAATTTATCTAACAAATATTTATTTCATCATTAATTAAAGATAAATAATTCAATAAAATAATAATTTCAAGATTTTCTCTATCAAAATAAAAAAAAAATAAAAGAAAATGATACAAACCTACTTGCGTAAACTCACGAGATTAGTTCCTATCGGAGTAGGCAGAAACTATTAATTTTGTTGGATTTGTACGATAGGCGATAGGCCTGCCCCCTATCACGTGAGTACACTGTCTAAGCAAAACGTGGGTACCTTCTCTGGAAAACTAGATGGCGCTTGCCATGTGAGTTCAGGAGTATTGGTACCTCTGCCAACCCCTTCGGGGATAAAACGGCGTGAACGTTTATGTTATGTTTTATGTTTTGTACGACCCTGGCTAACTTATCTAGCTTCTTCTAGTTTAATGAATCTTTTATACATGCTTTTTTATTCTTTACACTTCGGACGTCTGACAGGTTGTGTGAAAAATTTAAATGTATTTATTTTGTTTATTTGACCAATTTGTCACTGGCACAATTATAACAATTCGGTATGCAAAGTTTTTTTTTGGTATTTATTAAATATTTTTATTCGATAGCAAACACAAAAATAAAAGACTAATTTGAATATTTTTCATCTAAAATGAGTAATTGAAAAGTTATGATTTTTTAAAGATTGTTCAACTTTTGTACTTAATGACGTCATCGATCGAAAATATCACGTAGCGACATGCAAATAAAGCGAAATGTTTAATAAAAATGTTGCTGATTGCAAAACATTTCACGAATTTGTGATTTCAAATGAAATTATAACGATTTGATACTAAACAAACTTTTCATTTTCGATATTTTATTTATAAACTGCAAAAACGATTGTCTTTGAAATAACGCTGAAGGTCAAATACTGTTACAGTATTTTGTTAAAATAACGGTCATCTTAGCTTTGTTTGATTTCATTTCAAGAAAATATGCTTTAAAAACATAATAGCTCGAAATGGTTACGTAATCAGCACCACTTTTGTAAAACTTTGCATACCGAATTCACTACTAACTTATCTGTAGAATATAAAACAGAGCAAAAGAGAGGTGTCATTTTCAAAACGCAGGGTACCTATAGAGACTTTGAGGAAAAGAAAAAACAATTTTTTTACTAACATTGAAAACAGCCTTTAAATTCGCGCTTGTACATCAATAAAAAATTTGGGATAGGTTTGTTTCAATGAAAACTAGTATTTTTCCATATACTACTACTAAGGCAATAATATTTTTAAGACGGTTTGGGCATGATAAGGATGAATAGGTAAATTGGATGTGTAAAAACCCAATGTGGAAGGCACTGGAAAGTGGTGTTAGTAGAGGACGACTACGGAGGACACAATCGGACCAAATAGAGTTTTCTCAAAAAGGCAGGCGGCTTCTGTAATAATGTCATGCCTGGAAGACATTCCATTAAAATGAATGATAGTTACGGAGTAGGTACATACATACATAAATACATATACTTACGCCATTAGTTCCCATTGGGGTAGGCAGAGACTATCGATCGCCATGGAGTAGGTACCCGCATAAATTTAACCATTTACGTACCCATACAATTTTAAATTTTTATAACGATTTAATCAAAACTCAGCTCTTTTTTTGAGACTTCATCGGTTTGAGTTTAAATTCTCGTTGGGCCTTGATCAATGTCTTTTTTATTTATTGAGGACGTTAACCGTGAGGAAACTATTATAGCTGAGTTATACTTAGTCCTGTCATGTGACAATGTATTTGCAGGTACATTGTTACAGGTTTTTAATTTTGCTATACATATACTCACGGCCATAAATCCCTAAAAAGGGGTAGCCACAGCTTTAGAGCTAAAATCTCCCCAGCCACATTTGCAAGTTTATATGGGAGATGATGGTAGAAATAAAGTATCGTTGGTGATGGGTGTTCAACCGCATCGCCTAAAAGTCACTTTAAAAAGCCCCATACCCTTAGTCGCCTCTTACGACACCCATGTAAAGAATTAACCTATAATAAAATATTTCGGTCGAGTCTTCTAGCAGAAAGTACTCATAAACTGTACATAAAATTTAAATGATATTTCTTTAGTCTTGGGCGATGGTACAGAAATAGGTACAGTTATTGCGGTAGATTTTTAAGATCACTGAAATGACAACACTTATTTGACTTATTAAAGAATGAATAAATGATTGATTTGGAATGTCAAAATTGACAAAACCATGCTCCGGCAGCTAAGATAATAAAACCGATTACAGATCCACAATCTTATCTTGGCCGGTAAGGGCTGTCGCTGTCATCGATATTAGTATTGCCAGTAAATAAAAAATAACCTTTATAAGGGAAATAACTTTACATCATACAGGCTAATTTATTTATGTATATTGAATTGTCTTAATAAAACAATTTATAGTGTCGGCTTAAAATAGTACTACCCCATTTCTGCCGGTGGGTGTACGTAAGAGGCGACTAACGGTATTGGGGCTTTTAAGAGGTTTGGGCGAAGCGGTTGGAGACCCATTAACAATAACCTTTATTTTACCATCTTTACCCCACACAACTTCCAAAAGTGGCTGAGGAATTTTTCATTCCTTAGCTCTGGCTACCCCATCTAGGGATTTTTAGCCGTGAGTATATGTATGTATGTATGTAATAGCTATTATTGTAAGTAAACAAGTTCGTTTTAATGTAAGCTAATTATATTTATTTATTTTTGCCCTTGTCTGGTATGTCTACCCGAATGACTGTGTATCCTAAATTTGATGATCTTACCTCCCAAATGTTGTCTGGAAGCTTTTAGCGATAACACTGCCAATTGTACTTTTCTGCAAGCTGTTTCATTATTTTATACTTAAGGATTTGTTATTTGTGCCACTCAGAGTTAATCAGTGGGTAACTACTTAAAACCATTTTTTAAATCCTGTAAATTAGAGGCTTAACTTGTTGTGTACTGTCTTTTACATTTCATTTTTACACATAGATCCCCTAAAAAGGTGGCACAGAAAAAATAATTCTAAACATCAGATATCGTTTGGGTCATTAATTTTGCTGGGTCAGTGAATTTATGGGCACTTATTTATTGCTGTTAACAGCCTTGTAACATATAATATAACATAACATAACATAAACGTTCTCGCCGAATACCCCCGAAGGGGTTTGGCAGAGGTACTAATACTTCTGAACATCACGTGACTTTGTCACCTGGTGTTCAGAGTACCCACGTTTTGCATGGACAGTGTACTCACGTGATAGGGGCAGGCATATCGCCGTTTTGTACGAAGACACTGTCACACCACTAAGTACAACTCAGCTATGTGGGTTTCCTCACAATGTTTTCCCTCACCGTTAAAAACTGTGATAAATCAACCACACATATGACTTTAGAAAAGACAAATTGGTGTAGGCCCGACCCAGGATTGGAACTCACGCCCTTCTGTTTTCGGGCGGGTGTTCTACCCACTGGACTATCATGTCGCTTTAATAAAATTTAACAAAAGAAATAATAATTTTCATAAATTTTTATATTAAATATTGGAAATAAAAGCGTTTATTAATAAGCAAAGATACATCATAAAAATAATCGTCTTTGAAAAAAAGTTTCCACTACAAAAAATATTAATGAAAGTGATAATTTATTATGTACTACGTAGGTCACCCTATAATTTTTATTTAGTTAAGAACTAACTGACAATGACAGGCCGAAATTTCAAAATGGCGACAGTAGTACCCATGTAGTACCAGAGTCGCCGCCGGCCAAGTTATGATTGTGGATCTGTACGTTGTAACGACTAAAAATAGAGATACAGTATTGTACTTATTTGACCTACAGACTGTATCAAAACGGTGACGTTTCTTAAAATTGTAGAATTGGGCCCCGGCAGCACCGAAATATTATCATACCTTATTAAAATCGCAATGCCATAAATCTGTTATAGCCAAGACCAAATCGCTCGGACGCGCACAAATGATAGAATAATTGAATGTGAAATAGTAATTTTGCTTCATGACTTCAAAGCCATAGGCGACTATCAATATCTGTTTTAGGTGCTCTTAACACAAAAGCAGATTTTTAAAAAAAAAAGTTTGATAAGAAGGGCACGGTTTAGGTATCATTATTTTGAGACATAAAAAACGTCAAAAACCAATTTGAAAATGACTGCGTAATAAACTTAAACTAATATTCGCTGGCTAAATTGACTGACATTCCAATTGATTTTGAGATTGAGAAAGAGTAGTGCCCCTTGGTAGATGGAAACTACCTTTATAAGATAATTGTGGGAGAAGATAGTAATAATGCTTCGTAGGTAAAGGTTCTTCAGCTAGTCACTTAAAAACCCCGTATCTTTAGTCGTCTCCTAGACACCCATAAGTGAAATGATTGTATGCTATAAATATAGTGGGAGTTTTAAAGTCTTTCGCAAAATTAAGCATAACACATACATTTAGCATTAATATTAAAATCCCACTCCTGGTTTGGATAGAAACCAGCACACTTTTCGACAATTACAATATTGTCGTATCAAAGAATCAACATCAAAGTTAATCGCTTTCCAAAAAGCTAAGCATAATTCCACAACATGGTTACTATTGTGGTTACAATATACTTAATTCATTCTTATAAATAAGAATCGATATAAACTTAATATTCACGCAAATTTTGACTACAAATAAATCGCAGAGCAGTACAGCAACCAAAGTTGTAAGATTAAGTAAATGGTTTTACAATAATTTAGTATAAACTGCAATCACACAAACAGGTAAAAAAGGCTTCTATGAAACGATTTTTACCAGCCATCTGTTAGTCCGGGAAAGGAAAGAGTGACAGGTGGAAGGAAAACAGGTTCTGTAAATAAATAAAACACTTACTTGATAAGTTTTATTTCATTCAACACCAATAAATTGCATTGAAAATATGTAATGTTATTAAATTGAACACTGAAAACATTTAGATAATCTATTGATACATCCATGTATATTACTGAAGCAACATTAACATTGAATGACGAAAATATGGGTCCATCAGTAAATTACGTCAAATCTTGAGGAAAGGAGTAGATAATAGTGTCAAATTAATAGTAAAAGCGCAAGTAAAAGTTAGAGTTGAATTCCATGAAGGTAAATTTTACATTCGGATATGCTCTTCCTTTTTGGAGTAGTGAATTAGACGAATCCACCGAAGGGAAGCAAAACATAGTCCGGTCAATTTAGGCCTAAAATAAGGAGGAAGGTTACATAAATTCATAAGAAGCTGAAAATTGGCACAATTGTTCAAAACATGATTATAAATGAAACCTCAAAAGTCCCCATCGTTCCGAGGTGTGCTAAAAATTTTACATGGGGTCAAAGGTCAAAAAAATTAGTTTTTTGCGATTTTAAGCGAAACGGTGAGTTTTTCGCAAAATCTTTCCAGTACAAAATTGTAGATCAGAAGATTTTCTACAAAAGAGATTACTATATTTTTTTTCCTAAAAGCCACCATTTTGAAGATATAACGCGTTGAAAAGTTCGATCATTGGTAATCTTCATACTTTGCACACGTTTCCACGCCACCTATGAGGTAGTGTACTTAGCGCGTTTTATTTTAACGTGGTATCTCCTGTAGGCCTATTCCACGGGTCTGCATTGATTTTATTTGTTTTAAAACTATTGTAAAATATTATTGTACATATCGGTTGGTTAAAATAATGGCGGTGTAATTGAAAATGAAATGATTAATATTCCTCGTCTGATTCGTAATTTTCCAGGATTACTGTTTCTTGTCCTTCGTCTTCTTCTTGTTCTTCTTCCTGTGTTTCTTCTTCTTTTTCTTCTATTTCACAGATCAACTGTCCCACTAGCGATTCCTCATTGGTATCATATGAGTCTTCTAGATTAGCTGACTCAACATTAGAGCACGATCGGCCTTGGCAGTTTGTGCATGCCAGGGAATAAAACAGTCCAACTTTTCTGCATCCACATTTAGCATTACAACCTTTTTTACAGTTACAAAATATTGAGTTGAGAAGTTTCTCAGGTGCTGGTGGAAGTAAAGTTAGAACTGGCTCTAATGTATTGTCGACCAACTTCCAACCCCAGTCTTTAGGGTCCAGGTGATTACCAAGACACACTTGAACTTGGTAATATACCCGAAATAAATGTTGGTGAGCAGCTACTGAGGTTTAAGTTATAACACCTTATAAGTGATGTTCATACGTGGCGTACATTTGCAAAGTATGAAGATTACCAATGATCGAACTTTTCAACGCGTTATATCTTCAAAATGGTGGCTTTTAGGAAAAAAAATATTGTAATCTTTTTTGTAGAGAATCTTCTGATCTACAATTTTGTACTGGAAAGATTTTGCGAAAAACTCACTGTTTCGCTTAAAATCGCAAAAAACTAATTTTTTTGACCTTTGACCCCGTGTAAAATTTTTAGCTCACCTCGGAACGATGGGGACTTTTGAGGTTTCATTTATAATCATGTTTTGAACAATTGTGCCAATTTTCAGCTTCTTATGAATTTATGTAACCTTGAATGTATAAATTGACCGGACGTAAAATATATTAATATCGACAGCCGTAATATATCGATAGCCCTATTTAATATTAACAAACATTTATATCTTAAATGAGTATACACTTATGTTATCTTATATGAGCTGACTAACTGCTACTGACTATTTAAATAAATACTTCAATTTGAAAACACATATAACTTTAATGCTAATTTAAAGATAATTCAAAAATAAAAAAGAAAAACAAATAGCAAGACAGCGCTTGCGACACCGAGAAAGATAATTTCGTAGAAATACAAACAGAACACTTTGAACATAACACTTAGATGATTATACTTATATTTTAAACATCAAGATTTATTAGTAAATATATTGAGTTCTTAAAGCATACATAAGCTACCTATAAAGCGCTTGTAGAAAAATTCAACATCAACCATGATTACCGTGCTTATTAACCAACTACATTTCAAATAAATAAACTTATAGTTTATATACATGTCTTTCATTTAAGGATATACTCTAAGCAATCTTTTACAAGCGCATTTCATGTTGCTCAACCGATCTGTCAAAGATATACTTATAGAGATCTCGCTACCTCTCTTCTCAATTCTCATTCCAAAACATACCTTAGCAATCCTATCACAGCGCATTTCATTCTACTCACTCGATCTGCTAAGGTTCCTCACCCGGAGATCGAAATATCATCAATCTAGCTGGCTTATGTACACTTTAAGATATCTTAACAATTAAAACATTTAGATGTGTTGGAATTATCGTATCAATTACTTTATCGTAAGTCTAAAACATTTAGATGTGTTGAAAATATCGTATGGCATAAACATTGAAATAGTAAGGTGAAGTTTACTTCATGACGCCAGATCCATCAGGGCGTAGTTTGATGGTCATGGTGGGGAGGGGCGCCTTGCCGAGGGTGTCGGGGCGGGGGGCGCTTTCCGCGCTTAGTGGGAAGTGACCGTGTGCTCTGCGGTGGTTCTGAAGGGCGGTTCCCTTGCGAAAATATAAAAAATCAGTGATGGGTGACTGTCCTAAGCTAACCTGGCATCATCATCAATTTACCTGTATGAACCTATCCTTCATCAACGTACTTGTCTTAAGTTATCCAACAAAATAAACTTGCTTGCAAGATTATCGCTGTCAATGTCAAAAAAATGTATGTAGTTTTTAAATATTTTTGTTCATGAAAACCTCGTGTGGGGATTATTACTAATAAATAAACAACACATAAACATATCTTTTGTTTCTTTTTACACGTTTAAGTAGTGTTTGTGCTTCCTACCTCCGAATTTCAAAAAAACTATATTTAATTATGTGATAGTTAGGCGTTCTCAACATTTGCATTCTATCTGAAAAGGTAGACCAGTGGCCTTCCGAATTTGTACAAAATTGTGTTTCACAGTGATGGCAGCGACAGTATAGCAACGTGCGACACAATCGTGGTTGCAAAAGATACGTAACCGGGGCGCCTTTCTAACTTACTTGCCTAAACCTATCCATCATTACCTTACTTGTATGAACTTGTTCATCATCAACTTTCTTGTATGAACCTGTCTGTCATTAACTTACTAATACAAACCTCTACAGCAACAACTTACTTGCATGAACCTATCCATCATAAATCAACCTACTTATATGAACCTGTCTAATACCATCTTGCTTGATCGAACTTGTTTATCATCGTACTTATGCAACATAACCAACTTACTTATACGAACTTATGCCGAATAACAAACTTACTTGTATAAATCGATCCCCGCAAACCTCACAGATGTAAGGTTTGTCACCAGTGTGTCGACGGATGTGAAGGGTGAGGTCGTTGCTCTGCGTGAACGCTTTGTCGCAGTACGTGCACTCGTAGGGGCGTAACCCGGTGTGAATGCGCATATGACGGGATAGTTTGTTAGAGCGCGAGAACGCTACAATGAATAATATGGTTTTAGTTTTGCTATATTTGGATTGAAATAGACAATTGCCAGTATAGTTCATTCGCTTAGATATTATCGCTCTTTTAGCGCGTCGCCTTCGCGCGTGCCGCAGAACATCGGAGTTTGCCGCCGCATGAACATAAATGGCGAATTTGGTAAATTGATTTACATCGTGGTGATGTTGGATATTTCATTTGAAATGCAGGTGGTAATGATTCCGAAACTTTAAGTAATTGAAGAATAATAATTGTATAATTTGCACAAAGTTTTTCTGTATTACTTATTACGATAACCAAAACTGCGTGTAGATGTACCTTCACTATCTAAGCGAATGAACTATATTTGTTGTGTTTAGTCGCAGTAGGTGCTGCACACGTAGGGGCGCTGCCCGGTGTAAATGCGCATGTAAGAGTAGTGCTTAGGAAATTATTCTAGATAGAAGGATGTCGTTCTAACCAAGTGAACCAACAACTTTCTATATTGAGCCTGTTATTTTTATCATCAAAGTAAGGAACTTTCATTTTTGAGCCAACACTGTAAGCACGTAAATAAATTCTGTGGTACCATACCAGAAAGCAGTATCGACTCTCAAAATGTGTAAAGTAGAAAATTTTCGATGCAGAGATCATGCAAACACATCCAGTCGTTTCAACGTAAAGAGGTGTTTGTGCTTTCCCTTAAGGAGAAAGTAAATGTGAGTGTGAGTAAAAAGCAGTCCTCCGATTAAATGAAGGATTATTATTAACAATAGCCAGAAAAGAGCAAGAGTGTGTAGTCTTGATGAAGTATGCTATACGGCATAACATTTGCAATTACCCTTTCCGCAGACCTTGCAGGGCCATGGTTTTTCCCCAGTGTGGGAGCGGCGGTGGCATAGCAAGTCCGAGGACCTGGGAAAACCTGGAAAAAAAACAAGTTGTATATTTTAACTGTAAAGCTAAGAAAACCGATTTAACCAGAAATAATAACTTTAAATAAATCAAAGAAGTGAATATAATTGGCTATGATTAAAGAGAGAAGTAAAATTTGTGTCCGCATAATCAATTACTATCCCTTATGATATTAAGCATAGAAGTTGTTACATTTAAAGAGATATTCCGAATCAAATCGCTTTCATAATTCCGGGGCCTTACAGCCAAGCAAACACAAACAGACCTTTGCCACAAAAGTCGCACTTATAAGGCTTCTCGCCGGTATGTCGTCTCATGTGGACGATCAAGTTAGAGGAGTTGTTGAACCCGCGGCCGCAGTACAGACAGAGGCAGCTCTTTACCTTTGCTTTGTTAGTCTTCGGCTCGTGGATGCGTCGGTGAGACCTGGGGACATAGCATAGAATAGAAAACTCTTTACTGTACATCACAGACACAGACACTTTATACATATTATTTATTAAATAGAAGTACAATTGGCAAATGTTAATTTATAATTAGTTCATAAAGGACAGAGCCATCTTTGTAATTTATACGAGGGGCATGCCAATAGAAGTTAGATACTCTTTTCTCATTTAATTGACACTGGCAGCTATACACCATCTTATAGACTGGTTTTTTATTGACATATTTGAATATAGAACACACTTCTTTTATTTATTTTTTATTTGAATGAGCATCATTTTTCCGAGAATCTGGCAGGAATTTACTTGCAACAATGGAGCTCAGTCGTCGTGATTTTCGCGCTATGATTTATTATGACTTTAAAAAAGGTTTAAAGCCTCAAGAATGTTTTGAACTTTTGGTTTCTACTTTTGATGAGTCTGCTTGTCCCCGAGCAACAGTATTCAATTGGTTTGCTGAATTTAAAAGAGGACGGGGATGCCTCGAAGATGAAGCGAAGACAGGACGGCCGCCAACCGCGGTCACGCAAGAAAACGTTCGTGCTGTCGAAAAACTTATTCGCGAAAACCGACGAATTACATATGTAGCGCTAGAGCGAGAACTAGGAATTGGATCAGCAGCAATGCAAACCATAATTCACGACCACCTTTCTCTCCGTAAACGTTGTTCGAGATGGGTGCCGCACAAACTTACCGATGAGTAGAAAGACCGTCGGGTGGATTGGTGCCTATTCATGATAGATAAATTCAACGGAGGCGAGAAAAAAAACGTATATGATATACTGACTGGTGACGAAACATGGCTACATAACTATGACCCCGAATCAAAGCGACAGTCGACTGTATGGTGCTTTGAAGACGAGCCAACTCCAACGAAATGTCGCCATATGTGACAGTTTGTGCTCCAACAGTAATATCAGCTTGGTGTGACAAGCGACTGAAGTCAGGAATTCGGCACCTTCTCTTGCACCACGACAATGCAGCGCCGCACACGTCTGCCAGAACACTAGACTTTTTCAACTCGAAAAATGTGTCAATTCTCCCTCACCCGCCATATTCCTCTGACCTAGCGCCTTGTGATTTTTACTTGTTTCCAAAAATCAAAGAAATACTAAAAGGGAAGGGGTTTGAAAGCAAAGAAGATGCGCTGGTTGCCTATAATTTCGAGATTTCTGAGGTATCTAAAGAAGAGTGGACACAGGTATTTTCCGATTGGTTCAGACGTATGGAAAAGTGCATACGTGCTCAGGGTGAATACGAGGGCTGCTATTTATGTATCCGGAACTGGCCACTTACAGAACAATAATTTAAAAAGTAATTACATCATTTAAAAATAGAACTCTTTAGCTTTAGAATACATTTATTTTTATGTGACTGTCAATTGTTTTCACATCGTAGCGTCATTTTGAAAATTGCGTGTCTTCACCACCATGGATTTAACTCGTGAACATTTTCGTGCCATGATTTTTTACGATTTTCGGCGTGGTCTAACTCAAAAACAGTGCATCGATCAGCTTACTTCAACTTTTGGGGATGAAGCACCCTCAAAGACCACTGTGTATCACTGGTTTAGCGAGTTTAATCGTGGACGATCTAAGCTTACTGATGAAATTAAAGAAGGTCGCCCTAAAACGGTCGTTGTACCTCAAAACATCGATGCTGTCCGGGAACTAATAACTCAAGATCGTCATGTTACATATCGTGAGATAGAGGCATCTCTGGGCATTAGTATGACGAGCATACATAAGATACTTCATGAACATTTAGCTGTAAAAAAAATTTGCTCCCGTTGGATTCCGCACAACTTGAGTATTGATCAAAAACAGGCTCGTGTCGATTGGTGCAAAGAAATGTTAAAAAAATACAACCGTGGTGCGTCAAAAGCTGTTTATAATATCTACACAGGTGACGAATCTTGGATCTACGCTTACGACCCCGAAACTAAGCAGCAGTCCACGGTGTGGGTGTTCCAAGATGAGCCGAACCCAACAAAAGTTATTCGTGCAAAAAGCACATTGAAGCAAATGGTCGCTTGTTTTTTTGGTATAAATGGCCATGTAGCTACAGTGCCTTTAGAGAATCGTAAAACTGTTAATTCGGAGTGGTACGAGTATACGACCATTTGTTTGCCGGAAGTCTTTGAACAAATAAGAAAGACTAACCGACAACGTAGAATCATTCTGCATCACGACAATGCTAGCTGTCACAGGTCGGCCGTCACAACTCAGTTTTTAGAAGCTCAAAAGATCGAATTGACAGGTCATCCGCCGTACAGCCCTGATTTGGCACCCAATGATTTTTATTTATTTCCAAATGTGAAGAAAAAATTACGTGGTCAACGTTTTTCGAGCCGCGAAGAGGCAGTCGATGCGTTCAAAATGCACGTTTTGGAGATACCTCAGTCTGAGTGGAAAAAGTGCTATGAAAATTGGTTTCAACGCATGCAAAAGTGTATAGATCTGAGCGGCGAATATTTTGAGAAGCAATAAAACCATATTAATTGATATATGTTTGTTTCTTTTTTTTATTCCGGATACATAAATAGCAGCCCTCGTACTTTGAAAAGATCGATACTTGTAATAAAGAATAAATTTTATAATTTTTGAGTATCTAGTTTCTTTTGGCATGCCCCTCGTATAGGATACTAGTTGACCCGCGCAACTTCATCTGCGTGAGATAAGACAAATCATCATCAGAACCTTTTCTGTGGTTCAGACGCAAGTACCAAACATTTGATCAATCAAAATTTATACCCCTATTTTACCTCTTTACAAATAATTTTATCCCTTTAATCTATATAGTTTAAACAAATAAGTTTTCATACGACATTATGCCCAGAGTAGAGAAATAGGCCGAACAAATAATAATAATAATAATAGTAGTTTTCTCAATCTGTAATATCTTTGAAAATACTCATTTAATTCATGTGCTGTAAAATACCATATAGATATTTATTAACTATATTAAATCAACAATGTACTTAAGGTATTTAATTGATTAAATCAATTAAGGATTAAGGCTGTATTGGTTTAAATCGCTTTGAAAACTGGCCATTTTCAGGGCTTCAATGCAAATTGCGATTGAAATGAATTGAGCTGAGCTAGTTAGGTACACCTTTGTCTTCTTACTATCTGTGCAGTCGATATCTGTCTTTATATAATCAGATCTAAATAAGAACCCTTTTTTTTATTTACTTGAATGGTAAAATAGTTTTTCGGTGATTATTCCTCAATGATAGGTTGGATCACAACATGCGACACTTAATAATAATAAATAATAATAAAAATGTATATTCAAGTAACAAAGACTCACATTAGTGTTAGTAAAGGCTTACATACTATGTTAGGAAAGACATAACTTAATATACACATAATATATTTACAAAGCCCTATCCTTTTTTACACAGGGAGCATGGAGGGCACAACAGTGTCGCATATAGGGACAATCTAACCTCGCCCCGATCATACCTAGTATTGTGTTGGGGCTGTCCCGCACCCGGCGCACCAAGGAGGCGCACCGCTTACGCATTGTCGCGTAAAAACAGTCTACGTGCGCGTCTGCGAACATCCCTGATGCGCTACAGAAGCGGGGCAGCCCCACCAACACCCGGAAACAATTATTAAATTGGATACGCAGGGCCCCGTATGCCCGTTGCGTATAATCACGCCACAGGCTGCAGGTGTAAAGTGACGTAAGCAGTAAGCTCTAAATAGCGTTACCTTAACCTCGACTGAACACCGTGCAAACCTGCGAGCGATCATATTTGCTCGGACAGACAAAGCCCTACGCTCTCTTTCAATATCGCAGACATACGTCAGAACATGACCTAGGTACTTAAATGACTGCACCTGCACTAAGCTAGCGCCATCCAACCTAATCTAGCAATGTCCACTTTATCAATTTGGTTGAAATCGGTCGAGCCGTTCCAGTGTATAAGAGCAAGAGCAACCAGGGAACAGCAATTTTGTTGCCTGCAATTTTATGACTGATTCTTAGTAAATTAGGGTCGCTGATTTTAGATCCGTAATCAGTTTTTTCGTATCAGCTTTAGTTTTTAAGATATGAAAAGAAATCCTACAACTACAAAAAAACCTTAAAGAAAACTATTTTCCATCAAAAATCTATACTTATTAAAATGAAAAGGTTTATTTTTTATACTCCAGCAGTAGTATGCCATCATGTGGATGTTCCAGTAACCCTGGAACCTGTCCTACATAGTATGAAGATCTTGATGGAACTGTGAGAACAACAATGATATACTGGCCAGTACACCCTGCTGTGTACCAACTTAAAATTTGTATTACTTCTTGTTTAGAAAACACTCCGAAACCGCGATTTAGGATTTTTTATGACGCTGCGAAAGTACTAGTGAGTTTACCGTCTAGAGGTGGCCACAGAACCATTTCCTTGTTATTTGTCATAAAGAGTAAATGACTTCTTTATCGTGGGATATCCAAAAGACATAGACAGATACAGTCACTTGTGCTTTCTATAAACCTTACAATACTGAGTACATTATTTTAATGTGTGGGTGTCGTAAGAGGCGATTAAGGGTTTAGGGCTTATTAGTGTTTATTTGGGCGATGCGGTTGGAGACCTATCACCAACGATGATTTATTTCTACCATCTTCTCCCCTATCAAATTTCAAATGTGGCGGAGGAGTTTCTAGCTCTGAGGCTCTGGCCGCCCCTTTTTGGGATGTGTGGTCATGGGAATATGTGCAATGCGAACAGAAAAAATGAAATTATTTACGACATCACATGGAACAGGTCTTTGTTTTATACTATGCAGGGATAATACACATTAGACTTAAAGTTCCATTAAACATTTTTTGTTTTATAAATATTGGAATGGAGGTGGAATGGGTAATTATTAATTGTTTCTGCATAACATGAGAAAGTGAGTTGGGCTTATTTCGCAATGGGAGAGGCAGACTATCGATAAATAAGGAAGGTAAAAACTTACTTCATGTTATCCTTCCTGTTGAATGTTTTCTTACAAATGTCGCACTCATACTGTTTCAGGTTCAAGTGTATCTTGCGATGATGCATCAACGACGCCTTACTAGAAAATAATCGATACAATAAACATTAGATTATGCAACCATTAACACCATATTATATTCATATACGATTCGATACGTGACCATTTAAGTTATTTTTCTTTAAATAAATCATCTGATGTCAATCGGAATTTTCTACAAACCTTTTCAATGTGTACAATGCTTAGTAAATTATTTTGATAAACCTCATAGTTTCGTTCATTGAGTTTGCAATGAAAGCGGTAAAATGAAATTATTTAAATAAGATTCACTTTTTATTTACACATTCCTCTTCAATTCCAGCTACTAATTGATACTAGGAGCACTGTAGCCCAGCAAAGGGCCTGCCTGCACTGATATCATGTTTCTATTACTATGTGTATATACCAATCCTATGGGGTTAGAAGAGTTACAGATGAAATTATCTTTATGGCCAGCTGTAGATCGATGAACTGATGTCACATCTGAACAAACTATATATGATTTGAATGTTTTTGACATGAAAACCTCATGTGGGGATAATTACTAATAAACAAAAGATGAATAAAGGAAACAAAAATTTCGACACACCGGCGGGAATCGAATCCGCGACTTCGGGTATACGCCCCGTCGCTCTGCCAATTGAGGTGTCAACGGCTTCCAGTGCGAAATTCTTTCTTTGTTTGTTTTACACTTTTTAAGTAGTGTTTGCGTTCCCTACCTAAGTACGTAAGTGGTACGTAAGTGTAAAACAAACAAGGGATAGAAGAATTTCGCACTGGAAGCCCAATAGCTTCCAGTGCGAAAGGGCCACTGTAGCTCAGTTGGCAGAGCGACAGAGGTTTTGAACCCCGCCGGTGTCGAAATTTTTCTTTCTTTTATCCATCTTTTAGTCATTAGTAAACTATATATGGACAATTTGAAGAAAACTTGAGCACTGAAAGGCGGAGCAAGTATTATATTTTTTGTAATACCTCATATTATCTTGTTTCTTGTAAATAAATGCTTTTTTCTCCAGTACATACCTGGCAAATTCCTTGTTGCAAAAGTCACACACGAGTTTGGAGACCCCGCCGTCCGTGGCACCGGAGATGAACTTGAGAGAAACACTCTCTCCTTTGTGTTGCGCCAAAATGTGCTTGTTCAGCGTCACCTCGTGGGCGAACTTCATATCGCAAGACGTACATTGGTGAGTCATTTCGATCGACTTGCATTGAACCCTGTGTCTGGCTGCCGTTTTCAGACTGCCAAATAACTGTAAGGTAATAGGAAAATTTAACTTCAAAGAAAAATCCAAAGAACAGATTCTGCTGAGAAGTAGAATATACGTAGTCACTTTGTAAAATGCGAATATAGATAACGTTATAAGTTTGATCGAACGGCGGGAACAGAATTTGATTAAAATTAGTTGAGTGGCTTAGGATTGGATCGCGGACAAACAACTAAATTATATTAAGAGGTAAAGTTTGTTGCTTTGTTTGTAAAATAAGCGCTGATATTTCGTAATTACTAAACCGATAACAATTTCACAAACAAAAAGGTTTCTTCAGGTTTTTCTTATTGTATGTATATTGTACCTTACCCTAGAACAATGGGTGCATTTCAGAGACTTCTCCGGGTGGAATCTATCGACGTGGTTGGTGAACAGAGTGACGCGCCCGAACAACTCGTCACACTCCTCGCACTTTTTAGGTATCTTTCCGGTGTTCTACAACAAAATTCATAACAACAAGTTTTATTTATATTAGAATAGAATAGAATAGAAAACTCTTTATTGCACATCAAATATGGAGAAACATTTACAAATACACAGAATTAAATAACAAAAGTACAATTGGCGGTCTTATCAATAAAAGCGATCTCTTCCAGACAACCTTTGAATGGAGAGGTCAATAAATTATAGCCATGTGAGATAGATGTACAACAACATGGTACATTATATAATTTAATTTTATATTATAATTGTATTTCATTATAATTGTATATTATACAAGTGCCGTGTAGTGCCGGCTTAGAATGTCGCTACCCCTTTCTACCCACGGGTGTCGTAAGAGGCGACTAAGGGTATTGGGGCTTTTTATTGGATTTTTGGGCGATGCGGTTGGAGACCCATCACCAAAAGCCTTTATTTTTACCATCTTTTCCCCACTCAATTTCCAAGGGTGGCTGAGGAATTTGTAACTCCTTGGCTCTGGCTGCCCCTTCTAGGGAAATATTGCTGTGAGTATATGTATGTATGTATGTATGTATTATACAAGAAATATAAAGTTTGCTACTTTGGCAATACAATTACTGTATCCATGGTGTTAATATTCGAGGTTTCAGTCTCAAAATCCAGAGTTTACATTTTGTAACCACAGAAGAGTTCGCTCACAAAAGCTTCTATGTGAGTTTCTAATATCTAAAGAAAAAACGATTTCACTCTTCTTTAGCGGTCGACAGAAGAACTTAATTTCTGCTAACAACTGGCTTAACTATCTTATATGTGATGGGTTACCTCTTGTTGGGCTCATATATCAGTTGCAATGATAAATAAAACAACCTTTAGGTACTTTTATGTTATGTATCTTACCATGTTATGCTCAACCAACAACTCCAGTGGCACAACATTTAGAGTGCACAATTTCGCTGGGGCCACTTTTGTCTCATTCTGAAAAAAATATTAATTTATTGAAACTATGGTTTATAATATACTAGCTGACCCCACAGACTTCGTACTGTCAAAAGTTTAGACTTACACGTCGTCAAACTGAAATATTTAACTGACCTGTTAAGGGTCTCTGTCATGCGATGAGAAAAAAGGAGTTTTTCATAGTGTCCTCACAATTTTTTCACTTTATAAGTTTTAAGTGTATAAGTATAGTAGTTTCGGCTGAGCATTTATTCTTAGTCAGTTAGTCTATTTAACCATTTTTCAAGAAAATTTATTGATCTCATAATTATTGATCATAATATTGTGTTAATTAGATTATTATCTGGCTTCCTGTAAATGTTATTTTAAATGCGTTCTGTGAATTAGTCTTCATTTAGCTACATACACATAAACATCTAAACTTTCACATTTATAATATTAATAGGATTAGGCTTAAGGGCCTCCCCGAATTTGGCAGCTATTGCGCTCACTCATACGTTCATTTTACTGAGAGTGACAGGGACGGAAAAAACGCGCGCGCAGGATAAATGTAGTTTATTTAGTTTTATTGAATAACTATAATGTTTAAATGAAAAGTTAAACATCAAAGTTACAGATGTTAAAGCTACGCGTATATAGACACATAATGAGTTCACATGTATGTTATGCCAGTGGAGCCTATACGGTTTTTATGAAAACAAAGCATGTTCCAATTCAATTTTTTTCATCATATTTTTCAACAAATTATTAAAATGTTAAACATCAAATTTTAACACCATGAACTAATCACCAACATATATTTTATTCATGTCATATCAATATCATTAAATCAGACTTTATAGAATTTCCTAACAATCAATATCAACCTGTTTTTCCGGGGACACCCTTAAACATAAGCTTCTCGCGCAGGTGACCTCGCTCGCCGGCCAGCGCAGCGTCTTGTCTTGCGCTTCATGCACGCGTGTAAATTTTGAAACGGAGTAATTTAAAAATTGTATTATCTTCCAAGATATTTATTTAAATTAAGTGATGTCAAACACAATTTTGTTCTCAATTAAATACTTTCAATTAACAACATATTTATTTGGATAAAGATTAATTTTATGTTGATAAAACATTATGGAAATTATGCATTAAATTCGACCAAATTTATTTACCATAAAAATGGTTATAGTAAGTGAAACTTAAAAGTTAGACATATACTGTTGCGGGCATTTTTTAGATCATTTAAGGAGAAATAATTCTTTAATACATTTTTTTGGGTAACTTAAACCGTTTACGCAGCGCACACAACGGAAGCCTTAGTATGAATAATTATCCCCGTTTTTGTAACATTATTCGCTGATAGTTTGCTCCTATTGATCGCAGCGTTATGATATATAGCCTAAAACCTTCCTCAATAAATGGACTATCCAACACAAAAAGAATTTTTCAATTTGATTGGGTAGTTCCTGAGATCCTAGCGTTCAAACAAACAAACTCTTCAGCTTTATAATATTAGTATAGATGTGTCTCATAAATGTAATATTAGTAGAGAACGACCATAAGGACACATTTAGATCGGACAGAGAATGTGCCCGAAAAGTCAGGCGTTCGAAGTGAAAAGAATTATAGGGCATATATGAAAATATTACTGAATGTAGACAGAGCTGGAAAGGTTTGCCACGATCGTAAAAAAGGCGATTCGTCTCTGCCTACTCCAATGGAAAATAGTGACGTAAATATATGTATTTCATTGTGTGTGATGTGGAGTCAGCTTAGCAGTAGCCCATCAATAAATAGCTTAAATAAAGCGACTACCGTATTGAGAGCTTGTATAATTATGATGGGCACTGTGGTTAAGATTAAGAACTCTGAACAAAATAATGTTATTGTATCTATCCTTTGCACATAATTTCACTAATTTTGGTATTATTTATTCCCATACTTTACAATCCTTTGTTCGCCTCGATGGTAAATGCCGTACGAGACACCTATATTTTAATTTAATTATTAAATAAATATGTATTCGATAAAGCGTAAATAAGAGTGGCAACTAACTGTGTTCTCCTCATTGACTGCAGAACAAGCGTGTTTTTCGAACTTCGACATACTCAAGAAATATCTCTTACACTCGGTACATGAGTACAGCTTCACATCTGAAATAATGATAATAATGAG
The DNA here is from genome assembly GCA_963576735.1 of Bedellia somnulentella. NCBI lineage: Eukaryota > Metazoa > Arthropoda > Insecta > Lepidoptera > Bedelliidae > Bedellia > Bedellia somnulentella. Next base: position 18,398,315 of record OY755170.1, read on the forward strand.
GTGATTTATGAATATTATTCAGTAAACACAACTAATGTATAAAAATTTAAACATTAATTTAAACAAAAATTTTAACAACTCATGCTATAAAAATTACGGATATTTATTTGTACTAGTGGGTAACCCTAGCGCGACTACGCCGCGTCTTATAAAATGAGTTTATTTTGAAATTTTCCGACCAATCACAGCGCAGCTCTTTTGAATTTCTAAAGAATTTTTCTGATTGGCCGGTTTGAAAAAATTCCGACCAATCACAGCGCATCTCTGATCGACTAAAGTTTGCGCGCGCTTATGACACTCAAGCAAAGTCTATGGACCAAAATCGAAACTTTGAAATTCTGTAACAACTAACTTAATCCAGTTACATCAGATGTCTGAATTTTGTGCACACCACGGCCGCGAATTGTACAAAACGATACCTGAACCAAATTTCTAGCTACACTCATCGCGTCACAGGCTTCCGGGCAAGAAAGAGGCTTACAGAAATAATATATAAAGATGATATCTTCCACAATATTTGAAAAGCTAAACGTATGTTGGCATATTACAGTAACATGAGAGTGATAGTTCTTACCGCTGTGTGTGAGATAATGATTCATCAACTCTTCATCCGTGAGAAAACCATCATTGCAAAATATGCATTGTTTGTTGTCAGTGTTTACAGCAGCCTTTTTGTCTTTTATTTTCTGAGCATATTTGGCCAGTAAATTCTGTAAAGAAGAGATTTATTGCTTGTACTGAAATAGTTATTTGCTCTAATATTTAATCTATCTATAATCTAATATTCATAATATTAATTATTAAATTTTATATAGTAATGAAGAATATTCACTAAGGTGCGTTGTCTGCGGTTCCTGCTTTTCTTCTCTGGTGCGATGTCAGCATGTTTCTGCAATATATGCTTTTCCAGAGCCTTGCGCGAGGCGACCTTTGTGTTGCACATCGTACATTCGAAGAGGTCATCACGCTCTTCTGCTTGCACTGGAACAAAACTACGTCTTTAGTAACTTTAAGCTTTTACTGGTGCGATGGACCATGATGATGATTTTGTGAGTTTATTCATAATGTAATAGAGAGGGCCAAATGTGATTTGACCTTAAATATGAGGCGTTTGCGTAACACAGGCTTAGAAGGGATTGATAACATGAGACACGGAGAGTATATAGTCAGTGTTTGAATAAATTCCAAACTATTTGCAGTTCTAGTTAAATCAAAAACCATTTTATTTTATGGTTAATAGAGATTATTATTTACACCTTCATTAGTCGTTTAAACTTATTTAAAAGCTGGACGTTATATAAGTATACCAATATGTGGGGTTACCATAAAAGTTAGTTCGGTTTGAATGCAAAAAAATAACAGTTATTCAGAAAATGAGGCATAATAATAATTTATAACCGCCATTTGTGCGCGTATGTTTGTATTTACGCGACCTAAAACAACAGCGAATTTTTCGTCAACAAGTTTAAAAAACTTCAACTTTGTTTTCAATCTCGGTTTGTGTTTGGTTTCTTTGAGTATTGACGTAACATAGTAATAAAAAATCCATACAATACAACTACTAAAAATGAATTAACTGACTCAATATTGTATGTTTGAAGAATGGCAATATATCTTGTCATAGCTTTTATTATGCCATTTGACATAGACGTCCTCAACGCAATTTAGGTTAATATAAACTCACCAGAAGTCTAAATCTGTGGCCACTTTACTTCCATTATTCGCTTACTCTGTGATTGTCCTTCTCTTATCCAAATCTCCTTCATTTGAACCATAAACTATAAAGAGTGATACATTAATGAATAAAAAGACTTACATTCCAAACAGCCATTTTTAAGATGTTTCTTCAAAGCAGATGCATTGTTGATAGTTATGTTGCACGTATCACACCTGTAAGGAGTGAACGCCGGTGTTGGTGTAGGCACTTTTTCTACTTTTAGTTCATCTGCAAAATTCATCCTTTTATAGTTATGAGTAAAAATTGAATAATAGATTAAAATATACAGTATATTTTACCAAGATGGTTGTTTATTTGAAGTTGTATTGAGGGGCAAATACAGTTAATCAATCAAAATGAGACCCTTTTATTAAAGTTTATGAAACAACAAATTATCTATACACTACACAAACTAATTGAAATAATTAGTATAACAATGCAAAACTTTACCTGAAGGTTCTTCTGCTACGCAATAGTCATATTCTATATCTGACTCAACGCTATGGTCACAATCTTCACAATCAACTTTAATTTCAAGTTCCTGAAACAAATTTTTCATAATAGAAACATGAACCCATAGAGAAATTATAAACTGAAATAGAAACTGCACAAACAAAAGATGCGGCAGAGCATGCAAACAAAAGAGATCATAATTTTAATGATTACCCTTGAAATCTAAATAAATTTGCATTGTCACATGTGGTACGAGATTCCTTATATTTTGTTTACTTTAAAAGTCATAATTGGTACACTTCCGAAACACAAAAGATGGCATTTTTTAATTTATTTTGTCAAAGACTTTAGAGCTGAGATCACGTCACACTCCCGATTACGCTAGACACACTACGACAAAACGTCCCAATTGGGACGTATTTGACTCTAATCTTCGCGCGAGTTTATAAGGCATCTGCCTCTTGTTATATATTACATAAATATATAAACCTTAATGTAAAAACTTAAACAGTTTATCAAATTGTATTATCAAAAGAAACCTACAACCTTCAGAAGGAGGGGCTATTTATCATCACGCTAAATTTCATAAAAGCTGAGCAGTTGTTGAAGAAACTTAAGATATTTGGAAACAACACTACCCGTACGAATCGGGAGCGGTCCACAAATAAGAAAAGAAAAATATTTTACATACCCCACTAGGGATTTATAGCATTATGTATGTACATACATACATACATATACTCACGGCTATAAATCCCTAGAAAGGGTAGCCAGAGCTAAGGGTTAAGAAATTAATCAGCCACTTTTGAAAAGTTGAGTAGGAAAAAGATGGAAAATAAAAGATTGTTAGTGCTGGGTCTCCAACCGCATCGCCCAATAATCCCTTAAAAACCCCAATACAGTTAGTCGCCTTTTACGTAGACCCACCGGAAGAAATAGGGTACTGCTATTCTAAGCCGACACTACACAACAAATACAATTTATTAAATATAAATAACCATCATATAGGCAACATTATGTAATGCTTATTGTTAAGGCTATTTAAAACTAGTAATTTAACTATTTTCCTAGAAAAGCGATTAATCAAATTATGAAGGATTTCGTTTTAAACTTGAGATTCCTCAATAACCAGTAGGAAATAATGTGTGGATATTCGAGCTATGATATTCATGAAAAAGCTGCAAATAAAATACTTACTCGAGCGGCAGTTTCGACAGGTTTCTGCTTATGTCCGTTGATGAGGTTCTTCAACGACATTTCCGAATACAGAGCCTTCTGCATGTATGTGAACGCATTCGTAGCGCTACTTTTGCATTGTGCACATACTGACTTGGGCAATCCATCGTCTGGATGAATCTGTGAATAAAAATGAAGCTCATTGGTTTACGAAGATCTTATAAAATGGCTATTGATAGTCTGCCTACCATATGAAGGATCTAAAAATAAATATTAATAATAGGATAAAGTATGTCGGTTCCAGCACAAATGCAGAAGGCGGTGTTGCTTGATACGGCTCGGAGCGTCCTTCGGTTCTTGAACCTGAGTCCCTGACCCCGACCGACTGTGCTCTTGCCGGGGAGTGCCGCCTCTCCTATTTAAAATTCTAATTTTCTTTTTCGGCCATGGGAGAGGCGAGAATTTAAAACATACCCAAAGGATAAAGTAAAGTCGTCCCGGAGAGTCACTTGGGTATGTTATTTCCGGTTCTTTGGCTCTTGCTAACACTGAGTACTTGCACAGGCACAACCAAGCAGCCAAAATCTTACATCAGGAGCTCGCTCTTAAGTACGGACTCTAGCAATAGAGTACAAGTATCTGCCGGAGCCGATCCTAAAAACCGACCGTGCCAAAATCGTATATATGTATAGGATCGGTCGCAGTCGAGGGAGTTTTAGGGAGTGCACCGACTCAAAAATTAGTTCAAGTGAATTTAAAGATTTACGTAGGTTGAACTGACGCATGTGGAATAATGAAATTCCTAAGGTGTTAATCACAGTACTCATATTTAATTAAAAAACTTATTTCTTACTTTTTAGTACTTGATTGTTTATTTTCGGTAGTTTTTTCAACTATGAAGTCGGTTTTCTTTTTGTTAAAAAATATTTTATTTTACGAGTTTCAGAGATGGGTAGATCTAGCAAAGATGCCTCTCGGATGAGGAAGCGACGGTTACTGTATTATTCTTCGTATTTCTGGTATTTCTATCATTGTACGAATAACTATTATCTTCTATTATAGTACGTAACCATTTGTAACTTTACATTGTTCTTGAAAACACTCGAAAGGCGATGGTCTACAATTCTACATCTTGACTCAAAAAGACTCAAACGTTCACGCCGAATATCCCCAAAGGGGTTAGCAGAGGTACTAATGCTTTTGAATATCACGTGACATTGTCACCTGTCACCCAAGATTTGCTTGGACAGTGTACTCACGTGATGCAGGGCTCGCCTATCGGCGTTTTGAACAAATACACTGTCACATGATTGTGAGTATCGACAGTCCCATCGATTTTCTGGGATGCCATCATCAGATCCTGGTCTCATGTTACTTTCTCGGTAACAATAACATAACAAAAGAAATGTTGAGTACTTCACTTTATAAAAGCTGCGTTACGAAGAGGAGTATAAATCTATATAATAATGTTGAAAGAACTATTTCATAACTCCTAGTGATTGAAGACATACACCTTCTATCATCAGCTGAGCAGCATAACATTATGATTTTTAGAAACAAATGCCAATATAACTTCAGAAAATATGTAAAACGCGGTACCTGTGCCTATAAAATTTGAGGGTTCCCCTCGATTTCTCCAGGATCCCAACATCAGACCCTGATATCCTCATCATGGTATCATTCCAGGAGTATCTTCTTTCTTATAAAAAAATAATAATCAAAATCGGTTCATAAATGGCGAAGAAATCGGCGAACATACAAAAAAAATAATTTACTGTCGAATTGGCCTAGACCTCGTTTTTAAAACATACCCTTTTTATATTAAGAGCCTCACTATACTTTCTCAGTTTGATCTAGGTACGACACTTTTAATGTATTAATTATTTTGAAAATTACAATATTTTAGATAGGCATTCCATAGGCAAAGTTGTTTAGTTTGACGTCTTTAATCGATTTAAAATATAAAAAGGGTATGTTTTAAAAACGGGGTCTAGGCCAATTGAGAACACTCCTTTTTTTGAAGTTGGTTAAAAAGGAGGGAAGATATGTTTGTATGTTGGTAATTAAATGGCTTCTCAACAACTTAACCGATCTTAAAAATTCATTCTTCAATGGAAAGCTAAATCTTTCAGAAGTAAGATAGGCAGAAAAATTAAATTGTAGGGGTAGGTAGTAGGCGCTAAATAACAAAGGGGGTAAGCAGTGAAGAATATTTAACATCATCCATGCGAAGCCCGGCGGGACCACTAGTCCTTAATAAAAAAAACTGTATCTACCTAATTGAGAGCAAACTCAAGAAGGCTAGTAAGAAAGCCCAGTAGTAGTAAGTCAAGAGGCTAAAGCATTCTAGTATTGCAAAAGCATGATCGGATAATGATGGGGTCTATCTATGCATATCAATAATAATAAACTTAAAACGTCTTTGCTACTAGGTCATTTAGGATTAAATAGGATAGGAAATATTTTAACTGATTGTTTGGCAAAGTATTTGGAGACCTATCATCAATCTTCATTGCCAAAATGTTTATTTATTTACCCCAGTGCTAGATTAGCTAAGGCTTTTTGGATCAGTTATTGCTTTTGTGGATAAAAAGCCATGGGTATAGGTGTCAAGTTGTTGCCGTACATAGCCTGTAGCTATTATTTTTTTATTATCCCATGAGCAGCTTATTTCGCAACAAAATATTTATTATATAAAAGCAACTGTGATAGCTCAGTGTGTAGAACAACGCTTATCATGCAGACAATGAGGATTCAAATCCAGGGTCGGGCCTATCCCAATTTGTCTTTTCTAAGGACATATATGTGGTTAATTTATCATGGTAGTTAACAGTGAGAGCAACCCACATGGCAGAGATGTACCTCAGTACATCACTAATCATGTGACAGTGTATCCATACAAAACAGCCCTAGGCCGTCCCTTATCATGTGAGTACACTGTCCAAGCAAAATGGGTGTACTCTGAAAACCAGACAATGTCATGTTATGTTCAGTCGTATTAGTACCTCTGCCAACCCCTTCGGGGTAATACGGCTTGAACATTTGAATTTGAGAGGATATAAAAGGCCGGCGTCCGAAGTATAAAGAATAAAAGAGCATGTATGAGAAGAATGATGAATGTAACAGAAGAAAAAGAGATTTGCGTGGATCGTACAAAGTGGCGATGGATAGTCTCTGCCTACCCCAATGGGAACAATAGGTGTGAGTATAAGAATGTATAAAAGAAACTAGAAACCAATACGGACGCTCACCTGCAGTCTAGTAAAAGTATTTATCATTGATTTCAATGTGACGTTATTCCAACTTTCAAATAAGGAATATAGTTTGTCACCATCATTGATACACAGACGCGTACACGTGCGACATATCTTTTCAAGTCCTATACTAACAACACTTGAATTAGAGCTCATTCTTATGTTTTAGATGGAAATAAAACAAAATATGGTGGAAATACAACCCTCGTTTTTTATCACAATAAGGCACTATTCAATTAACTAATACAATTATCTGATCGGAAGTTTGTTATATTAGAATGCCCAACTAAAATTCCGATAATACAAAGATTACACATAAAAAGCCTCTTTATAACAAAGATCTCTTGAACAATATGTTAGTAGTAAGTCATCAATTAGATGCACTCCGCATGTGCAATGCACCCTGTCTGGCTGTTCTATTGATTATTCTGGTCCGGTGGGGATTGCGGCGTCTGGTAAGAGTAAAGTGAGAGAGTAGAGTAAGTGTGGGGATCAAAACAGTATAGACACTTCGTAGTATCGAGTACATTGCCTATTGATACCATTATTTATACTGGTGCCGTTGCTTGCGTTAATTTAACTTAATAAATACTTTTCGGCAACTTCATTGCCGTGTAGTGCCGGCTTAGAATGTCGCTACCCCTTTCTACCCACGGGTGTCGTAAGAGGCGACTAAGGGTATTTGGGCTTTTTATTGGATTTTTGGGCGATGCGGTTGGAGACCCATCACCAAAAACCTTTATTTTTAACATCTTTTCCCCACTCAACTTCCGAAAGTGGCTGAGGAATTTATAATTCCTTAGCTCTGGCTACCCCTTCTAGGGAAATATAGCCGTGAGTATATGTATGTATGTATGTAAATACTTTTACTTAAGTATCATATCAAATCGTATAAATGTTTGGAAACTTTCGGAATTTTAAAGCACGTTTATCCCAATTAAATATTTACGTCTGAAGCTTTGGGCAAAGTCATTTAGTTTTATTATGCTATTTTTGTAAGTCTCTTTCTCATCATTTTTAATTATTAAGAACATTAAGTGTGATTCAAATATGTACTAAGTTTTGTTTACATTTCAGATCGTATCCTGATCCTGTCATAAACATGAAGTTACTATCTAAACAGCAGAGCGCACTTACAAAAATATGGTACACAATAATAAAATTTACTACCTGGCAATAAAGCTCATAATCTTTTGAACACTGTCAAGCAGAGAAACGTCCTAGAACGAGAGCCCGAACTAGAGGAGTGAGTCCCGCTCGCTCGATTGCCAGTCGAGATTACGTTCAAAGAAAAACAAATTCAAACGTATTTATAGAGAATATTTTATAAAATGCAGGTTACCAACTATTCCTTTTTAATAAATTGTTTTAATTATTATCGTCGTCTATCAACTTAGAGATAAATAATCTATTAAGTTTGGTAATCGGTAAAATAATATTTGTAAGGGGTATCCCCATGAAAACAAGATAAATAAGGTGTCCGTAATTTATCATCTTTTCGTGTGTTTCGGAGCTTTTACCATTTAACTAAGAAAATAACTTTCTATTTCAAATAAATAAGTGAAATAAGATGCCGTGTAGTGTCGGCTTAACATAGCACAAATATTTTCCTACCTGCCCATCGTAAAAAGCAACTTAGGCTTTTGGTTTGGGGCTTTTGAACTTATTTACTAAATACTTTATCATCATTTTAATACCACCATCTTTAATTACTATTTTTTCTCTACTCAACTTCATAAAGTGGCTAAGGAAATTTTAATTCTCAAGCCCTTGCTACCCCTTCTTTTATAATCTACTAATTAAGAATATGAATGTATGTAAATATAAGTGGTTTTGTTAATTTTAGAGGAACTCTCATTAACACTAACAGATGGTCACCCTACTTAAAACGAGACACAGCCCACTAGTAAGCCATCCTCGTTCAGGACGCTTTAGGACGCCAGAGCGCATTCCTGTTTAAATAGTACTTCTTTGGTCATAAATTCAATACTTACTTACTTATACTCACGCCCATTATTCCCATCGGGGTAGGCAGAGACTATCGATCGCCACTTAGTACGATCTTGACAAACCTCTCTTGCTTCCCTTACATTCATTATTCTTCTCATACATGCTCTTTTATTCTTCTCACTTCGGACCCCCGCCTTTATAAGAACATTTTCTATCTGATCTAGAAACGTTTTACGAGGCCGTCCTCTACTAACAATCCCATCCACATTGGCTCTATATGTATATCTCTTTTGCTACTTTATTTTCATCCACCCTCTCTAAGTGCCCAAACCGTCATCTTTCAAACCTACTCGTTCACGGATCACACTATTTCTCACTCTATCACACAACCTTACATTACATATACTTCTGAGGGATCTCATTTCCACTGCATTGACTCTACTTTCATGCTTCTTCTGCCATGCCCAACATTCACTACCATATATCAGCGTGGGAACCAGAACAGCATTGTGCACAGCCATTCGAGCCTTTTCTGACAACGACTGGCTCGACGTCATGGCTCCATTCACCGCATTTCCCTTTTTAACTCTCTTTTCAATATCTTCCTCACATTTTCCATCCCTAGTAAACAAACTCCCCAGATATACAAATTCTTTCACTTGTTCACTTTCTTACCATTTATAACAATCTCTCATTCTGTCATACTTTCCTCTCTCTCAAAAACCATTGTTTTGGTTTTGTCCACATTCACTCTCATTCCCTTTCGAAAGACTTACACGCAATGTTCACCATCTCCTGCAACTCATTCGCCGTTGATGCAAGTAACACTTGATCGACAGCGTATAAGAGGCATTTAATGATAAACCCTCTCATTTTCAGTCCATAATCACTTTCCCGCAGTTCTTTGAAACAGTCGTCCATGGACAAATTGAAGAGCCACGGAGAAGCTATACAGCCCTGTCGAACACCCCTAGAGATCTCGAACCCATGAAGCTACTAACTAAACAGGAGAGAGTACTCACAAAAATATGGTAAACAAAAATGCAATTTATTACCATGCAATAAAGTTTATTATCTTTTAAAGACTGTCAAGCAGAGAAACGTCCTAGAACGAGAGCCGTGTGAGAGAGAAGTGTGTCCCGCTCGCACGGTTGCCAGTCGAGATTAAGTTCAAAGAAAAACAAATTAAACTTATTTATAGGGAGTATTTTATAAAAAGCAGGTTATAAACTGTTCCTTTTTTGTATTTTATTTTAATTATTATTGTCGCCTATCGATTTGGAGATAAATAATTGGTTAAGTTTGGCAAAAGGGATATTAATATTTGTCACGGGTATCCCCGTGACAAATATTGGCACACAGAACCCAATAAAACCCGCTCATAGCATTGAAAACAATGAAAAAAAAATCGTCCTGTATGGGCTTGATGAAAACAAATGGGAAAACTTAAATGATACTTATGAAAGAATTGTTTTTGCATTTAAAGATATTCTCAATATAAACATCCAAGGATATGTCGAAGAATTGAAAAGGCTAGGAAAGCCAGGGCACCGTCGTCCCTTAGAAATAGAGTTCTTAAGTAAACATATGGCAAAACAAATTTTGAATGGAAAAAGACTTTTTAAAAACACCGGATTAGCTGTATCTGAAGTTTTAGGAGAAGAGGCCTTAAAATACAGAAGAGAACTTAGAGAAATTTTAATTGATGCTCGAAAAGAAGGCAAAAGAGCAAACATCATGAATAATAGATTATTTATAAATGGGAAAGAGTACTTTCATAAAAAACAAGAAGACCTAACAGATAATTCGCTTAATTTGAACAAAACCCCTTCACAACTCTCACCAAAGACTCTGCCCACCCCACCACATAAAACTAGTAGTTCAACAAACAATTTTCGTGAGTGATTTTACTATTTTGTTCCAAAACATTCAAAGTTTTATTAGTAAAAGAGATTTTTTAGAAGTCGAAACTGAAAAGGATAAGAACTTAAAGTGTTTGTGTCTTACTGAAACATGGATATCTCCATCTAAATTAGACTTATTACGTGTTGATGGATATGACTTAGCATCATGTTATTGTCGAACAAACCGTGAAAGAGGAGGTGTATGTATCTTTCTGAAAAATGGAATTCAATTTAAAGAACTGCAAGTAATAAGTAACATGAGTATTGAATACATTTTCGAAACTTGTGCAGTAGATGTGCCCTCTTTAAATTTATTAATAATTACTATATATTGGCCTGACCACAACCGAATGCCTGCACTGTTTTACGATTCATTAGAAAAACTGTTACAATATGTACATAAAAAAAAGAATAAATGTAATGTAATAATTGGCGGAGACTTTAACGTGGATTTCTTGGATAAATCCGTATCCACGCGCCTACTAGACAGCATGGGCAGTTATAACTTCCGTCAGCATGTACAGGAGGCAACTAGAATTTGTAAGACCAAATCATCTTGTATCGACCTTATATTTACTAATTTCCAAACAAACCAAAACCAAATTTGTGTATATGATTATTGCTTTTCGGATCACAAGGGCGTTCTTTTACATTTACCTTTCAAAAATGAAAAATCCCGGGAAAATTGGTTTATGTATAAAAGAATATTTAGTGCTATAAATATTGATTTTTTTAAAAAGGAACTTCAAAGTATAAACTTTCATAAACTAATAAGTAGGGATAAAAATATTAACGAAAATTACACTGTTTTTCAAAATGAATTAATTTCTATTCTAAATAAATGTATCCCGAAAATTAAAATTAAATGTAAATCTTATTCAAATAAAGCGTGGCTAACAACTGGAATAAAAATATCTTGTAAAAACAAAAGATTCCTTAAAATATTTGTAAGCAAAACAGATAACCAAATATTAAACGAAAACTATAAACAGTACGAAAAATTGTTAAAAAAAGCTATAAAAAAGTCTAAAAAAATTCAAAATATTAAAAGAATCCAACGAGCTGAAAATGTTATGAAAACCACATGGCAGATAGTTAAAAAAGAAACAAACAAGATTAAACCTAAACCAAAAACCAATATTGAGCTAGAATTACAAAATGAAACAATAAGCGACCCAATAACAGTTGCAAATTTATTTAATATTTTTTTCTTATCCGTGGGGAAAGATAGTAAGGCCTCACCCCCCGTAGGAAGACCAGTAATAGACCAGCCAGAAAAGTCTATGTATTTGACACCCGCCACAGACCAGGAGGTACTCAAAATAATTAAGAACTTAAAAAACAAAGCTAGCTACGGCTATGACGAATTACCACCCTTACTGATAAGACAGTGTAAGGAGGAGCTCACACCAATACTGACATACTTAATTAACCAGTCTTTTGCCGAGAGCACTGTACCTGATCTACTTAAAATCTCGCTAATAAAGCCAGTTTTCAAAAAAGGGGAAAAGAAGGATTGCTCTAATTATAGACCTATTTCTTTACTTCCAACATTTGCAAAGATCTTTGAAAAAGCAATGTGTCGTCGAATGTACTCGTATTGTGAAAACATCATCCCTCGGGAGTTCCTTATTTTCGGGGATCCATTACCGTACCATTAAGCTTCTAAATTTTGATTTTTATATTAGTTTACAATATTTTACGTTGTTTTAAACGATACACAGCGCCATCTCCAATGCATCCAGCAAGCAAACAATATTTTTGATTTCCCGTGGGAACATATTTTTTCCGGGATAAAAAGTACCCTATTATTTAATTTAGACTTCTAACTATACGTCTGCAAAATTTCAAAGCAATCGGTTTAGTATTTACGGCGTGAAAGCGGAACAAACAAACAAACAAACAAACTCACTTTCCCATTTATAATATTAGTATGGATTATTCAATTATGGCACAATCGTGGCTAAGCATTTTGACTTTATATCTATATTTAGTGTATTAATTATACATTTATATAGTAAGAGTCCAGACTTGGCACTTCAACATAAGAAAAAAGACTTAACAAACGTTTTTCTTACGAATCACACTTAAAGATATTAATTAGCTTAAAAAGCCTTAGTTACTAGTCAGGCGTAGTAATTAAATGGGAAGGATATTATTAAAACTAAAACAAATTTTAAATTTATCCTATCAATTTGATCTTTGTAATGCGGGGCTTTCCAAAAGTCATTTTTAGTTATTAAAAAAATCTCGTGACATAGCGATGAACGTACATATTATTATTATATATACAGGCTGTAATTGTAACGACTGTTTTCAATGAAAAGTATGATTAATTATCACGTATAGAGGCAGAATTCGTTGAAAAAAAACACACTTATTTTTTTTCAAATTTTGTTAAAATTTGCACTAAGAAAGTAGTACTATTGACACCAACACGCTCAATGTGTTCGTGGAACGCGATGACAAGGCGGGCAACTCAGCTGACAGCTGCGACCCGCCGTGACCCTTAACCGGCGGCCAAATCAAATCAAGGCCAGTAAAGTAATCAATCGAACTTAGCTTCTAATATCTTCTTATTTTTTACATGTTATTATTTGACGTGATAAATTTGAATAACACTACCCCATAGTTAATACTGCGTTGGAATGCGGCAGTATGTTCAGAGAAAAATTCATAATTCGTAAACATCGATCGCCGCGAAATTCAAAATCTGCATACGTATCAAGTCGGGCGGGCTTGTCGGCATTTTATCAAAGGAACAGTATTAGTACTAAGTTAGCTGTTTGTTTGTAGCTCATTGTGTTTGTGTCGCTTATGATTGGATGTCACTTTGATTTTTCGCATTAATTTTCGGAGTGTGAGTTCAGTTTTAGTATCTTGTGTTGTGATTGTGTTGAGTAAATATGGCGTACACGAACCAGCAAAGTTCAGTGTTGGTGTTTTATAATGTTAATTCTCAAAATGTTCTGCGTTTTGCGCAAATAAAGGTGATAGCCCGGATCTGCCACTGCCAATCAAAACGGGGTGAGTTATTTTTATTCGTATTCTTTAGTTAACTGTGATAGAGTACAGATACACCCGTTTAGAGCCCTTTAGCCCCGAGAGAGTTTAGTAAACACCAAGTACTCCTCCAATTTCGATGTCGGTTAATGAATGAATAGGTATCTCTTGCGCACTTTATTTTATGCCACGTAAATGCATCGTTTCGAGGGTCTCTATTTGTTTTTAACTTTATTATCTTACGCTCATGAAGTACATACATTACATACATACTCACGCCGTTACTACCCTTTGGGGAGGCAGAGATGTAAAGTAAAACAAAAATAGCGGTAGCTGATTATTTAGGACGACATGACAGTTTTGTTATAATCGTCGGTGTTAATTAATAGAGATAGATTTTTTACATACATATTCTCACGCCATTAGTTCCCATTGGGGTAGGCAGAGACTATCGATCGCCACTTCGTACGATCCTGGCAAACCTCTCTAGCTTTGTTTACATCCATCAATCTTTTTACTTGAAAATGTTTGAATTACACTACCCCATATTTAATACTGGATTGAAATACGAGGCGACTAAGACCACAGCCTCACCAGGCGCGGCGATAAGTTCAAAGAAAAATCAAACATAGCCGCGAAATTCAAAAAATTTTTGCATTGCTGTCATAGTGCGGTTCAATACGGTCACGAGCAAGTGTGCGCAAGACTAGAAGGTCACATGACGCGCCCGCTGTTCTCTGTGTGTGGGTGAGACATTATACGGGTAGGAGTGGGTGCGCTAGGCTAGTGTAGATAACCACAGTTTTCCATCTGATGGAGAAAGTAAGTTTTTCTGCTAAAGCGGTTTTAATCTTTTTGTTTATTTCATATGGTGGATATTAAGCATTAAACTTTAATATACGAATTAATATTGAAGTAACAATCGCCGTCAAACTAACACGCTGTATATATATATATATATATATATATATATATATATATGTATATATATATTATAAATTATAGCATTATGCCATTAAACGAAGATGAATTAAAGATGATTAATACAACAAAAAATCTTAAAATGATTCGCTTTGGCAAATAACTCAGTTCAGTCAGTCAACTTGATTGGCCGCATTTTGACATATTAGAGCTAGAATTTAGAACATCTGTTGCATTTTTAGTGAAACTCGATAAACTGTACTTTACTGTACGATTGAAAACCCTTCATTAGGAAAAAAAATGTTATCGATTTAGTTGGTCTATAGCAGTAAAGTTTCACTTAATGTACAATATACTCCTCTTTTTCAAAAAGTCCCTCAAAATAATTTATATAACTTTACGGCCATTATAACTTAGAAACAAAACACACACGCAAGTCATTTGGCAATGTATCGGCTAGAATGACAATTGTTTTAAGAAGCATAATTATTATCTTAAGTGGACTTGGGATAAATAAAAATCAATTTATTTATAATAATTGAGAAGCATACTCGTACAAGTCCATTAAGGATTATATACCACGTTCATGATTTGGACTTACAATTAAAAAAAACACTAAAAACACGCTTTTATAAGTACACTCAAAAGTCAAAAATAAATTACGGGTCGTTCAAGTTGTCTCTATTTCTAGGCTGTAGTGTAAACTATGTGCTTTTAATTATAATATTTGATTGTAAAAGCGTCGGGCGCTGGAGCAGGAAAAACTTTCTTGTAAACAAATACACGAACAAGAACTCTACGTTTTGCCACTGTTGACTAGTACTTTGAACAGACTGTTTAATATAGAGCCTCCAACTAGTGGTGCTGCAACTCTTCGATCTCTTCGAATATCTAAGCCTTTTCAAAACCCCTATACTTTAAAAGTCCTCTACTTTAGCTATGTAAGATCGCTGTTAGAATTTGCCTGCGTAATATGGTCACCATTTTATGCCTGTCATATCACTCGGATTGAGAAAGTACAAAAGAAGTTTATTAAATCATTGGAATATAGGTGTAATAAAATTATATCAACTATAACAATTCTCTTAAAACCCATAAATTGTTTTCTCTTCAAAATAGACGAAAACAGTGTGACTTAACGTTTCTTTACAAAATTTTAAATAATGTTGTAGATTCCCCTCATCTTTTAGGAAAAAATTCATTCCGTATACCCAGACAAGGTGCTCGTAACAATTATTTATTTTTGCCCCTAAACATAGAACTGTTTATACATGCAATAAATTCTTTAGACGTAGTGTTGATATATATAATAAGGAATTTTCATCTCGAATTGATTTGTTTGAAAACAGTCGAAGCTCATTTCTAAGATGCCTTAAAAAACTATTCTTGGATTTGTTATATTACTTTTGTTGTTATTGTTATTTTATTACGTTTGTTATTTTTATTGTATCTCACTTGAGAACCTTTTGTAACTTGTAAAATGTATTATTTAAACATACTTCTAGCTAGAATCAAACTACGCTAATTTCAATTGTTTCTATATATTTAGGGAACTATAGGTTTATGATATGTCCTTGTAAACTTTATGCATATTTGTTAAAACGACTGTTTGTTTCCTCAACAAAATAAAATAAATAAATAAATTATTGTATTCAGACCTTGAAACCTAATCGTGGTCAAAGTTCATTTCGTGGTCAAAGTTCATTACAAGAACTTTCTAACAAGTCCAAATACGGCTATAATACGATCATCCATCATTAAGTTCCAGTTAATATCTTCCGGCTCCATCATCAGATGAGCTCGACAGTACCATATTATTGTATTCAGTCCTTGAAACCTAATCGTGGTCAAGGTTCATTACAAGACCTTTCTAACAAGTCCAAACACGGCTATGATACGATATTTCATCATGGAATGCTAGTGCCTATCTTCCGGCTTCATCATCAGACCTTGAAACCTAATCATGGTCAACGTTCATTACAAGACCTTTTTAACAAGTCCAAACACGGCTATGATACGATCATCCATCATGAAGTTCCAGTTCATATCTTCCGGCTCCATCATCAGATCAGCTCGACAGTACCATATTATTGTATTGTCATCGAAATCACATACAACTGCCAATTCGGTATGCAAAGTTTTTTTTGGCATTTATTAAATATTTTTATTCGATAGTAAACACGAAAATAAAAGACTAATTTGAATATTTTCCATTTAAAATGAGTAATTGTAAAGTTTAATAAAAAGTTTAAAGTATTAATTTTTTAAAGATTGATCAAATTTTGTACTTAATGACGTCATCGATTGACAAAATCACGTAGCGACATGCAATTGAAGCGAAATGTTTAATAAAAATGTTACTGATTGCAAAACATATCACGGATTTGTGATGTCAAATGAAATTATTACGATATTATACTAAACAAACCTATGATTTTCGATGTTTTTTATTAATAAACTGCAAAACCGTATGTCTTTGAAACAACATTGAAGGTCAAACGCTGTTACAGTTTTTTGATAAAATAATAGTCATCTTAGCTTCAATTGATATAATTTCAAGAAAATATTGTTTACAACTATAATATCTCGAAATTGTTTTGTAATCAGCATCACTTTAGTAAAACTTTGCATACCGAATTTTCATAACGCTATGACCTTTAGAAGATGGTTAAATTAGTTTTCTTAGTTTTTATTACATAGTTACATACATACAGGTCGACCTAATAAAAGCGTGTTAATTAAAATACTTTTTTCACCTTTCTTTTTTACTGGATTTGCGATAATAAGACACCAAAGAAATAAAAAAAAGTAAATCTAGGGATAATAAAAACTCGTTTTTCGTGAAAATGGACTTAGGATACCTTGCCTCCGATATACAGATATAATCATATCCCTTTTCTTTTAAATTCGCGCAAACTGTTTTTATTAGTTTAACGAATAACTTATTCTAATATTTATAATCGATTCTTTTCCACCAATACATTAATGACAACGATATTATTATTCTATAGGCACACAATCATGCAATAAATATAAATACCGTGACCAGAATTGGCCTAATCTTCGCTTTTATAACATACCCTTTTTATACTTTAAATCGATTAACGAGATCCAACTAAACAACTTTGCCTATGGGAATAACAAAATAGTTCCATTAAATGAGCAGATATCCATCACATATAATAACACCGTTATTTTTTTCGAAAGGATTTGTGTCTGCTGGCCCTGTGGACTGCGGGGTTTCACCATGACTTTATATGTGCCTGGCAACAGAGGCCTGCCCTGGCAGGGCAAAGGTGTGTATACCTAAGCTAAATTGGATTGAGAGAAAAACAAGTCCTAACAAGGTGACTAAGCAAGAGGCTTCTGTCATACAATGCGCACTCCCGCGCTCTTCGGGAGGCCTAAGTGCCTTCTTTGCCTAGGCCAGTGGCAGGCAAAGAAGGGACTAATTAAGCATTCTTTGACTTCGCCGACGACGTCGGTGTCGGGAATGGTATGTCAACAACCATGATAAATTACCCACACATATGTCTTTAGAAAAGACAAATTGGTGTGGGCCCAGCCCGGGATTTGAACACTTTGTTTTGTTTGCACAATAACCGGTGTTCTACTTATTGAGCTATCACGGTTGTACTTAGCCATGTGACAGTGTATTCGTACAAAACGGCGATAGTCTAAGCAAAACGTGGGTACCAACTTTGGACACTAGGTGGCACTGTCACATTGTGCATAAGTATTGGTACCTCCGCCAACCCCTTTGGGGATAGACGGCGTGAACGTTTATGTATGTATGTGTACCGACAAACCAGGTTGATTAGTTGGTCAGTAAGGAAAAGATGAATTTAGGGGTGCCCTAAAGGTATATAGGCCTTTCACAATATTATTTGCCTATGTGTACCAGCCTAGTGGCAGGGTTACACATCTGGGGCCTGCCTCAACGAACTAGGATGGCTACACTAGGGCCATTTCGTCATCAAGCAAAACAGGTGCATAGTAGATGTTGGGTTGCGGAAAATTTATAAGTAATATAATATTAATAGTTTATAAGCATAAACATAAAATTAATCTACAATGACCCCTGGAGCATAGCCACATCTGGGACAATAATATAGCTAAATAAAATATAAATAAATGATATCCTATCAATATAGAGGCCAGTCCTGAAAGTCACTCTACTCTACTAATACTTAAATAAAATACACAATATACAATTCATTGATATCCTATCAACAATATATATATGATGTATATTAGCAACAATGTTACAATGTATCATTGAGGTAGTGATTTTAATATGAAAATAGGTAGGGATTTAGCGTTGAACCTCTAACCCAAGTGCATTCCACAATTAAAAAGCCTGCACAGCCATGAAAAAACCATGAAAATAGGTTGAATGAGAAGAAATACTTATTAGAAGATTAGAATCATTATATCGTCTGCTTACTGGTAAAATGTAGTAAATACATATTTTGTTAAACGGAGATATAGGGTTTTCAAAGTTTAAGTATTTTTTTTACTAACATCTAAATAAGATTTTGCAGAAATCTTATTTAATAAATTATTGGAAATTTAACGTTCTTATTTGCGGTAGCATATAAGAGGCCATTTTCTTATAAATATTGTGGAAAAAACTATTATTTTCAGCATGGGTGTGCACTTATCATATTTGACCTGTAATTGAGAAATGACCTGTAATTAACAGTCCTATCATTTATTGCGTTTTTCCAGTATAAAGAGCGTCAAAAATTACATATAAATGCATTATTAACTATTTTTTTTGTAAAAAACGCATTTACTACATTTTACCAGTAAACAG
This sequence comes from Bedellia somnulentella, assembly GCA_963576735.1. Classification (NCBI taxonomy): domain Eukaryota; kingdom Metazoa; phylum Arthropoda; class Insecta; order Lepidoptera; family Bedelliidae; genus Bedellia; species Bedellia somnulentella. The sequence goes on from OY755170.1 coordinate 18,417,512, forward strand.
ACGATATGTAATTAATTTGCAATGATTTAGAGAGAGCAATGGCAGCTATGGTTTCTAGCAACTTATATCTGGACAAGACTATGTACATACATGAAATTCATCATGAAACAACCTTTATGTTTAAACATCATAAAATAAAAAAAAGAAGTTTGCTGTGTGGTGTCCGTTTTGTATAGCACTACCCAATTTTTTCCCGTGGGTGTTTGTAAGAGGCAGCTAAGGGTATTGGGGCTTTCAATTTATTTTGAGTGATACAACTAAGAAACAATCACCAACATCCATTATTTCAATTCAAAATCTTTACCCACTCAACTTCCAAAACTTGATCAACAGAAACAGACAACAGGCTTGATAGCATAGATAGTTAAAGGCATAACTTACAATCTGCCTTAGAATTGATTTATACAACTATTCTTTTATTTCATGAGTTCTTATTCGGACAAATAAAAACTTACAATAAATACTACTACTCATAAAACCACTTAAGGATCTTACCTTCACTCCAGTGACAGCAGTTATCATGCATTCCAATGACATGTTTTGAACACTTTCAAACACCGGAAACAGTTCATCTGTATTACACAAACAAGTGCGACATATTGTAACAAAGTCTTTACTAACATCACCCATATTTAAATTCATATTTTTAATTATTAAGGCCGAAATTAAATAAAATATAGCAAAATAAGGTAGGTAAGCAAACTGCCTCGTTGACCTCACATTATAGCATTAGACCCTTAACAATTTTTGAATTTAATAACACGGAGACATTAAGTTTAGCAACTCAGAAATCACTGTTCAGCAAGGATTTCTAAACATATTGTAAGGTAAGAATTTTTTGAAACAATACAATAAAATCGACACAGATGCTAAAGTAATTTTAGTAATCGGACCAGCCAGTGTTGTGCTGTGCTGTAAAAAAGTAACATAGAGAAGGGTGCTCCGATCCGTTTCGATCCTTTAATAATCGGCAAGCATACTAACCGGTGAATTTCCGATCGGATCATAATACTTTTACTTTATCTTTTATTTTACTGTATTTACTGTAAAGATGTACTCTATTCAAATTTTCCTTCCTTCATAGTACGGTGGAAGAAACGAAATTTTTTTTGTATTAAGTCGCTAAATTCCAAAACTAAATTGGTTTAATCTAACAGCTTTTATTTAATGGTACAGTTAATTAAAAGACCTTAGGACATAATTATTTGTACAGAATAACCTTCATCTAGGAGTTTTAAACATATATACAAAAGATAGAAATAATAAGAAACAATAATTAAACAATATAAAACATGTTTTCAAAATCACTGCCGCTAGGGGGAAGGGTTCCCAAAAGGCTGGCTGCATTGCCCCTTTGTACGGCAACACTTATTCTTTGGGCAAAATATATGCCAGCCCTAGGATCCCTACTAGTTTCGACAAGGTGCGTAGATATATCCTTGAATAATCTACGCGCATCTGGACCCCATGGGCCGAGGGTCTCTACAGCAAAAAGAACAGAAATATGACTTTCGTCAAGGAAGCCATACTTACGTTTCTTAAGACCCTCGGTTTCATGAGCCGCAGCTCCAGCTCGAGCCACAGACTCTGACAAATGGGAAGGCGCCAGCGTATAAACACAAGTTGCATCCAACACAAGCGTCTTCCCATTCCTCCAAGGTATCAATGACATCCCGTCAGGCCTCTAACCATCATCACGTAGCAAACCTGAAGGTTCTAAGATAGCTGGCACGTTGATGGTGGTGGTAAGGGCCCGCCTGATGATGTCATTGAGGGCAGCATGCCGTGACAAACCTTGGCCATGAAAGTCCTTGGTGTCCTAGCTGTTCCACTAAAGCACCGCAGCGGCAGTGATGTTGTTCATTCAATTTTGCACCCAACCTTAGACCTACGGCAATAGAAAAAGTGCCCATGTCTAGCAACGTTCCTAGATTGCTAGAAGGCAACGCTTTCAACCAATGTCCCGATTCTGGCTCACAGCAAGCTAGAAGACGAGTTCGCTCCACCATGTCAAGAGCATGTGTTGGTAAGATTTACTTGAACTTGACGGCAGAGAGGCTCATCCCAAAGCCTCTGAGAGGACAGAGTGGTAGAGACATTTGTGTTTGGACCGACTATATCCAACCACACACATTTTTTCTCTGACAGACCTGCGATCTCTGTCACACCCACCACTTTGTTAGTGATGCGCAAGAAGAGATCACAGATTCCAAAACCAGATGACAAAAAGGTAGGCAAGGAACTTGAAAGGCTGCGGATGCCGATGCCACCATGACGAATGAGGAGAGTGGCCTACATCCAGCAGCGATCACTAAATGGTATTTTAAAACTTTTTGGGAATGAATCTTTGATCCAAATGACGACATCCAAAAGTTCTGGGATTTGCCTCCATAATCCAGGACATCTCAGTATATATGTAAATTTTGGTACAAAAAGGCAATATTTTATAAGTGTATACGCAACATTGTGGGTTTTAATTGTTCTAAAAAGGTAGATGATTCAAGAAATTTTGTTTTTTTTTTCAGATATAAAGCTCGGAATAGAATCATCTAAAACTGGGGCACCTAAGAGACGAAGCGATTCCTTATTATTAATTTTGATGCCTGGAGCTAAAGTGTTAACCTTGCTGGCATCCTGAACCACTCCCCGAGTTGTATTACGGCTCGCTGAAGGCGAAGCCGTATGAAGTTGTGGTTGGGGTGACTCGTGTAGAGTAGTGCATTTTCTGCAAAGAGTTTTAACTCCACCAGCGGTGTAGGCGGGATGTCGTTACTAAATATATAATATATATATGAATAGTCTAGGTGAAAGCGTCGAGCCTTGTAGGACTCCCGCGTGTATTGGGTGGTGTTGTGAGTGGGCGTCTTCCACTCTGAAGCGGAATCGGCGATCCTCGGTATAGCTCGTATAGCAGCCCGTTGTGCCAGACTTTGTCAAATGCCTTCGCCTCATCAAAAAAGACGGCGCTCGTCTGTTTGGGGTACGTGTCATTGAATCCATCAAGCACATGCTCGGTAAAGCGATGTGCTTGCTGAACGCATGAGTGTTGTGATCTGAAACCGAACTGTTCGTGTATCTGATGCCGCTAGTGTACAAGAAGTGTGTGATCCTAGCGAGGATAGTTGCTCATAGATCTTACCTAACGAACTGATTAGGCTGATAGGCTTATAATACGATAATGTTGAGTCAGCTTCCAAATTCGTTGCTACTACGCAGGTTATACGGCTATTGTTTTATGAGTTTTATATCTTGGAATTAGTGTGTTTGAAATTGTTTTTTATTTATTTGTTTTCTGTGTGTTTGTATATATTTTTTGTGCTATGTGTCTTTTTGTACGTGTGTAACAGCGAATAAATGTTTTTTCTTCTTTCTTTCTTCTTCTTCCTACAGCTCGTAGGATCGGTGCGTACCTTACCTACTTTGAATATGCCTATCACATCGGCATCCAGGATCAAAGCGGGCAGACCCCACACCTTGATCCATAATATCGAATCGTATTTGCTCTGATCCGATCTTTCATAGAATAAGATTGGTGCTTACGTCCCTACAATAATGCGATTTTGACAGCTGATTCGATTTGATTATTTGAATGTGAGTGTGACTGTGTGTAGTGTAGTGTTGCCGGATAATCGATTATAGATTAATCGATTATGCTCACCCAAAATAATCTAATAATCGATAGTAATATCGATACTATCGATTATATCGATACTATCGATTATTAGATTATAATCGAAGAACGATATAATCGATTATGATCGATTAATCGATTATAATTGAAAATAATCGATAATAATCGATATAATCGATTAATCGACTAATCGATTATAATCTAATAATCGATTAATCGATTATATCGTCATTAGATTATAATCGATTAGTCGATTAATCGATTATAATTGAAAATTTTACACACTGTGATAAAAATAGAATAAATAAAAATATAAATGATTTTATCGTAGATTGATCGATACATATATATACTCACAGCTATAATTTCTTAGAAGGGGTAGTCAGAGCCAAGGAATTATAAATTCCATAGCCACTTTTGGTGATTGAGTGGGGAAAAAATGGTAAAATAAATGTTTTTACATAGTAATCGATAGTAAAGATTATATTTATATATTATATAATATTTTATATAAAGTTTATGTATTGTATTTTATATATATTGTATTTTTATCACAGTGTGAAAAATTGACAATTATAATCGATTAATCGACTAATCGATTATAATCTAATGACGATATAATCGATTAATCGATTATTAGATTATAATCGATTAGTCGATTAATCGATTATATCGATTATTATCGATTATTTTCAATTATAATCGATTAATCGATTATAATCGATTATATCGTTCTTCGATTATAATCTAATAATCGATAGTATCGATATAATCGATAGTATCGATATTACTATCGATTATTAGATTATTTGGGCCTCATTTGCATAATCGATTAATAATCGATACCAATCGATTATCCGGCAACACTAGTGTAGTGTAGTGTTATGTTACTGAGTTATTAAATTATCTAAGTAGTTTGACCGTTTTTAATTTGGCAGTATATTATATTTATTACTAGTTCTAATCGGACTAAACCGTAAAGTGTTAGAAAAGTTTATTTGAAACGTTTTTAGATACTAATTCTGGTAAGTATTAAATTACAAAGTTTGAATATATTTTTATTTTTGTATCTAGTAAAAGTTTTTTCTAAGTTACGTTTTTTTTTGTTAGGTCAGTAAAAATACGAATATTATATATTTATGTAGAAAGCTTTTCAACATTATGTTGACAACATACTTCTTATGATTTGAAGTTGTCAAAATATTAAATCATGTTATTGGTTTTGTATTAAAAATGCAGATGGTACAAAAAAAAATATTGTGAAAATTACAGAGGCACCCAATTCATTCTAATCCATTATTAAAAAAGATATTGCTTACGCCATATTTATCTTTGCCCTGCTACCTTAGACTCTTATCAGTAAATAAGATAATCATTGCTTTTTATCCACATTGTTGTTCTTATAACAACTGGTTTCTTTTTTGCAATAATAATTGTATTATGTGTGTATGTTTGCGTTTTCCCTTTAAACTTGTAAATTTATAAATGTAAAAATGTATAAAATTAACAGGAATGGAATAAGTAAAAGTATGATTTGTATTATCCAGTGTTAAAGTGGGTAACAAAAAAAATGGTAGTCTATCAAATTTAAGAACTTTATTGTATCACAGGCAATCTGTCAAGATTTTTTTTTAAAACCAAATTGATTTTTATTATTTTTAAGAAGTACCTTCTTTTATCACATTACTCAATATAGTATCCCTGTTATGTATCTCCATATTATATTTAAATTATTATTATCTATTTAATCTCTCTAAATTATACATAAAATATAAAAAATCTTAATGACCGACCTGGAAATTCTGGGAAGAAGTATGCAAATGACCTAATTTCAAGATCAGTGAAAGATTCGTTCCAAAGAAACTCTCACTAAAGATTTAGAAGTAACTAATATTTATTCTGTCCCACACTCAAATCTATTAAAGGTACACTAACTTTCTTATCTTATGTGATTATTGATTTTAAAACTCCCAAGTTATATTTTGTATTAAATATATATATGTTATGTGCCTTATTAGCTTTTCTTACACACATTACTGTTTCATTTATCATCACTCTGTCAAGTAAGGTCAACCTTATCAAGAACTGGTTCAAGAGAAGATTAGAGATTATGCATTTATTAATACATTAGTCACATTTTATTATGTGCTGTGTAGTGTTGGCTTAGAATAGCACTACCCCATATCTTCTGATGGGTGTACGTAAGAGGCGACTAACGCGATTTTTGGGCGATGCAGTTGGAGACCCATCAACAACAACTTTTATTTTACCATCTTTTCCCCACTTAACTTCGAAAAGTGGCTGAGGAATTTCTTTTTCCTTAGCCCTGGCTACCCCTCCTAGGGACTTATAGATGTGAATATATGTATGTATTATATTTTTTTATTAAATCCCAATTTACATAGTCATGGATTAATGTCCTAGTAAAAGCATATGTTTTGCTTTTTGCAATTAAAGTGTGTTTCTGTTATGTACACCTTGTTATTTCTTCTTAACTGTAAATAAATATTTTTCTTCTAAACTAGTGTCACTCTGACGCCTAATTTGGTTTGTATTTTTTTATTTGCAAGCCAATCGCGAAGAGTATTGTATTTTATAATATGTTTTTGTATTTCACTGACAATTGTAATTCATTCTGAAATGTGATTTTATATGTATAAATTCTAGAAACCCATAATTACTCCTACATAAATAATATAATATACAAGTACTATACAGATTGAGTTTTAGCTTTAAACAGAGTCAGTGCTGGCTTCTACTCAATCTAACTCATACAGTATTTAGTATTAGAGCCAGGGTTCCACAAGTTCAAATGGTAGGTGTGAAAATCAGTTTAATAATATTTCCCTAGTGTTTGTTTGTTATGGTAGGTACTATAAAATTCTTCAGGGCCAGTTGGCTCTTGGTCTCACCCTATGGTTCAACTGTTAGAGCTATAGGCTCACAATCTAAAAATCTATCATTTGATTCCTAATTCCATAGGGTTACCAATCCAATATGTGAGTTATCCCAACTTGGTTAGGATATTGCAGGATGAAGTGAGGATCTGGAAGTTATATGATACCATGCTTCCAAGGCTTTTGAGGTTTTGGTCCAAACAACTTTGCAGTGGTCATTAAAGTCTGCCATCCTCCACTAGGTGAGTATGCTGCTTCAATTTCTTACCTAAATCACCCTATCCATTGAATCTCAAGTCCTGAGGGTCTACAAAAGCCGAATCAATTGGTTCTCCCCTTAGTTTCTACTTACATTTCATCAGTGTTTAATCAGCTTTTCATAATTATTCAGAAATTTTAATTTCTAAGCATGGTTATGCTTCTATAAAAGTTGTATTATTTAGTCGATTTCTGGTGCAGAGAGGGAAGCAAGAATAAGCCTAACTAAGACTGTCTGAGTTGAGAAGTTAATTAGAAATGTTGTTTGTGGGTTCCCAACTACACCGCCATGATACCGATCCCTTTAACACACCCACAGACCGTGTAGTCTCTTCGAATAACCGACACCTGCGAAGAGAGAGAGGGTAGTTATATATTATATATAATACTTCAATTTAAATCTATCTGTTCATGACAAAACGATTGATGTATTATTTAGTGAAAGTGAAATAAATATGAATATTAGTCTTTAGAAATAATTTTCTTTTCGAACCCTACGCAAGGTGAACGGATGCTTTCACTAGTACCCGCTCTATTCTGCCTTTTAAGGCTTCTTTATCGATATATTTTTATTGCTGACATACTTTTAAAACTGACACATGTCTTCGTATAAGTAGCACATTTTTGAAGGAACTGATATTTGGTTGCATATTTTAGGGTATTATAACTTCGTTACTTTTTTATGTTTAATGTATAAAAGTTTGTTTTTATAGCATTGATGAATCAAAAAGAAACTCGAGAGGTTTGCCAAGCTCATGCGAAGTGGCGGTCGTTAATCTCTGCCTACCCCGATGGGAATTAATGGCGTATATGTGTGTAGTAATAAATGCATATCTATTACCTAGTAATGTAGTAATTCTGACAAACATACTTTGTTTGGCGTTGAGTTTTGAAGTGTCATGCTGTCTGCTGGGACAGTGAAAGTGACGGTCACCTGCCGCCGCCGCCGCCGCCGCCACCACTTTCACTTCTCCCATCGATACATGATGTTGCTCTAGCATTTTAATAGTAACGTTGCAATTTCCTCTATGCGATATCCTCATCGTATCATTATTATTACATGTCAATGATTGTGCAATGCTGAAACACAATTATCGTCAATGATACAATAAAATGCTCTGTAGTTAGATTTAGCTCACAAGTTGCTAACTCATATTCTTCACCCGTTATCTTTTATGCTGCATATTCATTCAATTAAATTGCATACATTAGATTCTACATAATGTAAGGACTAATATGTGTTTCTTGTTAGTATAAAAAGTATATTTTATAATGCATTGCGACTGTCGAGGAATTCTTAAAATGTATCGTTGCTGCAAATCGTATTATAGTCTTATACAGGGCCAAGGCGAAAGTTGTTTAATTCGGAGTCTGTTTACCTTTGAACAGGTTTTTTCAAGATCTAAGTAAAAGTGCTCGAAGAACAGTGTACTGCAATTTCCGATATTCAAGTCGTATTCACATGTTCTAGAAAATAGAAACAAGTACTTAGGTATGTATTAGTAGTTTACCTTCGTAGCTAAAAGTTGGCTGTTGAGTTTAATCCAAATGCAAACTGCGGTGCGCGGTGTTAGCGATATAGCGATCATGGATCGGTGTTGTTTAGCACTCTTAGCGCTGTTTGTGCTGAGTGGAGTGTTTGTATGGGTAAGCGTTTTCAATTCAAGCACGGGCTAGATTCTATCTAAGTACATGTTTTGTATTTAATTTTATTAATTAAACATATTATCGCTTTGTGCCATTGACGACTCCTTCATACATTCATGAAGTGGTTTAAGAAGTTGTAAGAAATATTTAGTACTTCGCTATTTGTTACATGAAAGAAATTCTTATTCTTAATCTAATTAAAGTTATGGTGGAATTTATTTCCGGCTACCATATTTCACTTATTTTTTTCTGATTCCAACGTTGATTTATAAAAATATGAGTATTGCGATTGTAAGTTTATTTGAATAGATTAAAGTTTTCAATAATTGGTAGAATAGTTAGCCATAGCAGAATAGTATAGTATATTAAATCCGCATTCATTCTCATATAATCCATTAATTTGGTCGAGCGATACTTTGTAGGATCTTCGTCATTGACAGTTTTGTGAAAACAATAAGGATATTTTATTTTTTTTAGAATCGCGTTTATTTTAAAGATCGACCCTAGGTTATCGTACGAATATATATTTTACTTTCAATACAAGTAATTTCAGGTATATTTTTTACTAAAACAGTAAAATAAAATTTGTCCCGCCAAAACCGTAAAAAATTACAAATTAAAACTTATTAATAAGGAATATTCTATAAAAAGCAAATTGCTAGGTGTTCATACATACATATACTCACACTCACGGCTATAAATCCCTTAAAGGGGTAGCCAGAGCTAGGGAATAAGAAATACCTCAGCCACTTTTGGAAGTTGCGTGGGAAAAAGTTGGTAAAATAATGGGTCACCAACCGCATCGCCTAAAAATCCCTTAAAAACCCCAATACCGTTAGTCGCCTCTTACGTACACCCACCGGAAGAAATGGGGTAGTGCTATTCTAAGCTCTCTACACAGCTGACTGTTTGCTGTTCCTTTTTAATAAATTGTTTTAATTATTGTTGCCGTCTATCAACTTGAAGATGAATACTTTATTAAGTTTGGTAATGTGTTAAATATATTTATCACCTGTATCGCCATCAGAGCAAGATAAATATGTGGTCCAAATTTTTTTATTACCTTTTGTGTATTTGTTTATTTACCCCTAAGTGTAATCTCAACCCTTGACGTCTTGTTATACGGATTATCTCATATTGGTGTTTGTCCTGTGTTTGCAGTCACGTAAATTTTTTATGATAAATTAAGTAATAAAAAGTAGTGTATCCATATCGTAATACGTAAACAAACTATCATACAATAGAAATCATAAATTTATTATAAGTGGCAACATCCCTATTGCAATGCTTTCCATTAGAAATTAACGTTTGCGTATACTACACCGAAATATTAACTTAAATTATGAATGGGGAAAAAAGCGTGAAATTTAATAGTGCTACCCCATATATATTCCAATTACATACCAGGCTACTCAGAATGTTTTGCGAAACTATATTATTTGGAATGCTGGCCTGTTATATTTTATTTTGCAATCCTGGTTTCTTCAGAGTAAAAAGACAATAGAAGTTCTAATTTCAAATTTTCCTCCAAAAATTTTTACACTTGAGTCATTTTAGTGGTCAGTGTGTCACTGAAAAATGGAACGGCTAAGCGGGCAATGATTGTTTCTACTACTTTAAATCTTACTTGAAACCGGATGAATCAGCTACATGAATTTCAAGCCCAAAAAATACGTGTCAATAAATAACGCCTCATAAAAATCCTGAAATGCGGTTTTATCCTCAATTTTGGAGGATAAGTAGCACAACATGTGACTGAATAAGATCCTGACTCGAATTACGTACACCCTGAGTTCATAATATGTTTACATATATACAATACATATAATCGCGGCTGTAAATCGCTTCTAGGGATTAGGGTAGCCAGAGCTAAGGAATTAGAAATTAGAATATGTTTACAATGTTGAACTATTATTATATATAGTATTTTAAAATCAGCGACGTATGACCATGGTCTTGAAACGCCTTCTCTTTTCTATTTTCTAATGGCTATAAAACTTCGCTACACAAAATTTAATTATTTTATCTCATGATTGTTTCTGCCTGTCTCATTTAAATATGGAGCTGACTTGTAAAATACCTTTATTCAAATGTAGGGCTGCCATCACCTGATCGGCCGACGCCGGACGAACACGGCAAAAAACCCGGACATTTGGGCGAAATTTCGTTTTTTCCCCGGACGCCGAATTTTTAGCAAAAAAAAAATGACATACTTTTTTAAAATTTTATTCGTTCTTATTAAAATAGTATGAAGTCGGTAGGCACCCATGTTTAAAATATAACTCTTACTGTGGTAACAAAATAATTATTGAACACTCGTGTTTAGGTATCAATCAAATTATTAAATAATAGGTACGTAGGTAGCTACTTCTATAAATTAACTATACTAAGAGACTAAGGCCCACTTGCGCGGCTCGGGGTTAGCCAACTAACTCGGAGTTAAGGCTTAACTCCGGGTTAGTTGGACCAAGTAACTCGGATCTTAATCATTTATAATTATAATTTTAAAATAGTCAGGTACGCAAGTAGACGCAACAAATAATAGACATTTATATAAAATAAAACACTCTTTCTGAGGTAACAAAATAATAATTATAAAACGCTTGCTTTTTTGGTGTCAATCCAATTATTATATAATTCGTTCTTCTAATGTACTAAATCGTTTATTATTTTAAAGTACAAAGTTAGGTGCGCATTTAAAGTCAACAAATAATAATAGATATTTACGTAAATAAAATAATCATTTTTCTGAGGTAACAAGATAATTATAAAACGCTCGTATTTTTGGTATCAATCAACTTAATATAATACGTACTTTTAATAAATAACTGTACTTATTGGCAGATTATCGAAAGAAGGTACCATAACACATAGACACGTTGCGAATGTGTAGTGGCTATGAATCATAATAAATAATATTTACATATTCACAGACAAGCGCAACGTTTTCCCAAGTGTCTATGTGTTATGGTTCCTTCTTTAGATAATCTGCCAATAATCGTTTATAATTTTAAAATAGTTAGGTAGCCCTTTAATACACATATATGTGGATTATTAGTTAAACGTAGGAACCTAATTAATTATCTGCTAATTCTTTTAATTTTAAGTACCTAGATAATTTTTATTAATTTTTTTTCATCATCAGACCACGGAGTACTTTCAGTGATGTTTGGCAACATTATCCAGTTGAATTTGTCGAAGTCCTTCATTGGTTTTTCCCACTTTTCTATGTAGGCTTTCATTTGTTTGTAAAAATCTGTACAATTTTTTTTAAACTCTATTTTTGTGTTTTCGTTTTGTTTATTTACAATACTTTGAGCCTTGAGAGGCACAAAGTTTTCATTTATTCTGTCTTCTAACGTTTTATTCAAAAATATCAATATGTTTTTGATTTCGATAATGGAGTTATCGCTTTTCTCCAATTGCTCGATTTTCCCATGGAAAACGTACATCACTGAATGTATCAGAAACATATATGCCTCTGATAGAGGGTCGTCAAAAAATTTACTAAGATTTATTTCAAGTTATCGCTTACCAATTAAAAAAGTAGGTTTCCCCTGATGACAAAAGAGTCCGGGTTTCACCCGGACTCTTTTAAAAACCCCGCCCGGACGTCCCCCGGACGCCCACCAAACTAGGACAAATCCGGGGAAACCCGGACGGATGGCAGCCCTATTCAAATGTATATTTCATTCGTTTTATATTATGGTGATGTGTATACTACAGAGTTGTAGTTTGGTTTGCAATTTAAGCTAAGTTATGGAAGCCTTCTTTATCCTATAACATACTCATTGGTAAAACATAAGTTTTTCTAACTCGAAGTATCTGTATTGGTTTCGACTTGAAAAGTTAACAGAAAGACAGTGTTACTTTCATATTTGTGGGAGTCATGTTAGAGCGCACACTACTGCGGACTCAAACGCACATAGCAGCGTCTCACTCATATTCCTACATCGCGGAGTGTAAATGTTTTTCGAGTTAAGCATAGATACAAATTATAAGTTGGTACACAGCAGGGTGTACTGGCCAGTATATCTTTGCTGTTTCCACAGTGGTGACCCCTCGATAAGAACATACGTTTCTTTATACTACATTTCTCGATCTACCCGCAATTTCTATTCCTCGCTTACCTCACCACACCATTCATTCAGCAGAGCATCTACAGGCATGCAATCACCGGCCTCATTGCTCACACTGAATTTGGTAATTGGTAATAGGTACCTCCTAGCTTTGATATCGTCGTATCGAGTAGGAGGGGAGTACTGTGGGAGTCATGTTAGAGCGCACACTACTGCGGACTCAAACGCACATAGCAGCGTCTCACTCATATTCCTACATCGCGGAGTGTAAATGTTTTTCGAGTTAAGCATAGATACAAATTATAAGTTGGTACACAGCAGGGTGTACTGGCCAGTATATCTTTGCTGTTTCCACATATTTAAATTTGCAAGAATTGTGCGCAGGTGTTTGGTGTTATACTACAAACTATATATTTTCATAAAAATCACGATACGGAGTCAACATTTTTTAGTGCTAGTTCTGTTCTTTCCTACTTTAGATTGAACTTTTTGTAATGTGCCGTTAAATACAATCCGCAAAATATATCCTTCTGCTCTTTACTCGAAATATGCCTTTTTAAAATGATTAATTAAATATACATTTTATCTGTTATTCTGGCAAACATGTCTCGTCTTTGATAACGTGTTTTTTTTTCACGGCACAACTGATATTTTCTGTCCCTAATTTAATAATTATAATTAGTTTTATACATACATACCCACGCCATTAAGGTAGCCTATTGGGGTAGTTTACATGTGCCTTAAAAGTATAAGTTTGTATTTTCTACTTTCTGTTTTTCTTCTCAGCCCAGATTAATATTTACTATTTTTTATTTGACTGTTAACAACCGCAATATTTGATAAACAAAAAACTATAGGGAGGTATAAACCCGATTCAGACTCGGAAGTCATGTCATCATGTCTTTCTGCAGCCGAGGCCATGCTCATCCTCTGTGTAGTGCCGGATTATAACAGCACTACCTCATAACATGCAGTGGGTTTCGTACGGGGCGATTGAGGGTACTGGACATCACAAACAATCCTTGTAATATACCATCTTCTTCCCGCACAACTTCAAAAAGAAGCTAAAGAATTGCCGATGGCTTACGTTGTTATTAGACATACATACAGCCTGAGATTATTGGTGTATCTTTAGGTTTAAACAAAGGTGTAACCCTATTCTAATAACTTAAGTGCAGGGGGCTTATAACGTAGTAGAAAGGTACCAACCAATTTATTAATAGCAACTGTTTGGGTCAGCTTACTTCAACTAAACTTTTTGATGAAAGTAGCGAATGGATCTATTATAGACCCCGAGTTTATGTTGCATATTTATATTGTTACCGTTGACATTTACCTGAATAAAAAATATGGCATTACATACATATACTCACGGCCTTAACCCCAAAAAGGGGTAGCCAGTGCTTCAGAGCTTGATACTCCTCAGCCACCTTTGGAAGTTGATAAGATGGTAGTAATTAAGTATCGTTGTTTGTATGTGGGTATCCAACCGCATCGCCCAAAAACTACTTAAAAAAACCATACCTTTAGCCGCGTGTAACGATAATCGTAAGAAGAAAGGCGTAGTAACATACTATAGTATAAATATGGACGTTTCTAATGGCTACGTGATAATTCAGTAAGCCATCACGATATAGAGTACAGATATTAAAAACTGACTTAGGAATATAACCTTTTTTAGTTTGTAGGCAAGTTTTTGTTCAATATAAGTAGGTACTAATAACTTCGTCGTAATGATACAATCTTGTTTACTAAAGACTCAAGTCAGTATTATAATAGCATTGCGATTAAGTATATCTATCATGTTGTGTCAACAAGTAATAATAATTGTCACGTAACGCGTTCTAAACAATGTTTACCTACTTTTTCCAAGTAGGTCACATTCTTGTCGATACTGCTTATATGCATCAATCAAACCTTCTCTTTAGTAAAACGCGTCATGACAAATCACGCTTAAATTTGATGATGCCAAGTTTTCACCAGTAGCTTTCTCAGTGAGCCCGTCATCAGGACTACTGCTGAATAGGTGCTCCTTTAGAATTTTTCTCTTTGTAAATATGTCTTATATTCTAACGGGAAAAACTAAATTGATATCGCCAATAAAATTATTCTCACTAATTACTAATTGGAAAACAAGCGAAAAGTGAATTATATTGAATTGTTGCTTATGTGTATTTGTTTCAGTATAGTGCAAATGCAGACCGACGACAACATCTGTATCGCTAATCTATGTTAAGTGAAGGTAAGTAAATTACATCTTTTAATTATGATTGTAACGTGTTTTCCCAGCGCCATTGTTCCGCGGATATTGCCAACTCATTACCCTTAGATCGCATTACAGTGATAATAATAATTGTTTGGTCACAATCGGACTGTTTTCGGAAGTGAACCAAATAGCGAGTGTGCTCAAAAAGGCAGGCGTCCGAAGTATTAAGAATAAATGAGCTTGCATGAGAAGATTGATGTAGTGTAAACGAAGCTAGAGAGGTTTATCAGGTTCGTACAGAATGGTGATCGATAGTCTCTGCCTACCCAATGGGAATTTATGGTGTGAGTATATGTATGTAATGTATAAGAAGGCAAGGCTTCACAAAAGTCAGAACCGTCTGTGCTCTTGTCTTGATAGTATCAAAAAAGTCCTCCGTTTCTAAAATTTGTATGGAATGAATAGCTCTTTATTTGCATATTTCAGTGATACACGATATTATCACTCAACGTCTGCCGTTCTATATTAAGTTTTTCATCCTTTTGGTCGCAGAACGTCACCTATTGCCTTAGAATCTTATTGTCAAGCTAGCAGTTAATTACCAGCCGTCTGTATGTAAACTTGTTATAGTTACCCCATACATAATGATATGTCCTTAACCACGCATGTGCGTCGAATGTCCCGTAATTATTAATAGTGGTTTTTATATGTCCCGGCAGAGTGACGATATGGCGTTGAGGCAGGAAACTGTACCATCCCCGCTTTTGCTGGAACCTTTCCAAGAGAAGGGACCTCCATTAGCCACCGAAGATTTTGATGACGTAAGTTTTTTAAAGTATAAAATGACTTTAATGATCGAAATTCAGTGACGCTTAGAATAGGTTGACTTATCTTTTATTCCACATCACTATTTACGAAGGAGACGAAATCATCGCCTTTCATAAGTCTCTGCTTACCATTGTAGGAGCGTATTCGTATATTCGTTGCTTATCCATTTTCGTTTCTCTGGCGACCTAGTATCAGCTGATACGGAATACCCTTGCCACTTGGAAGGCTTGGAATAGAACACGGCTTGGAATAGAACACTCCATCCCTCATGGGTGTCAGACTGAATACAAAAGCTGAGGCCTTTATGCGATGGGTGGGCGCTTTCGTCTGGAAATTGAATTCATCATTTTTTTATTCGTCTTAATTTTCCCTCATCCAACAGTGACTGAACAATAATTAATTCAAATATTGACAACCACTCTTTGTAAATACATGGAAGTTTTAATTTAACGGCATGGCATTGTATTTTCAGGACGAGTTCGAAGATGCTGAAGAGGAGCAACCAGAGTAAGTATTCAATTCATTAATTTAAACTTTAAATATATTATTTTACATACTCTTATAAAATCAAATTTTGTGTAATTTAGTCATCATCAAATAAAGCACATAAGAAATGGAGGGAATTATTTTTTTCCGGAGAGAGTTTACCTTTCAGTTATATGTTTTTTTTTTCTAAATGCATGAAAAAAACATTCTTAAGACAAAGTCAATATAGTTTAGAAATTTTAACAGTTTGATACTTTTTTTTAAGCTTATATTTTATTTAACATGACATTACTGAATTAAAAACCATTCACGAAGTCACACTGTTTATTAAGTGATATATCTATATTGGAATTGAGTACTAAGTTATGTCACATGAAATAAATACTTGGTTAAGAAAGATGAAATGTATCAGAATTTAAATATCATAATCTGAATTTTGAGCACGAACTAAAAATAACTTCAGCTCTGCTACTTTCGGAAAGTTTTTAACGCAAACATATTATTTGCAACATGGACAATTGAAAATCCGAACCCCATTTTCTCTTATCCATTACTTGATCCAAGTTTCAATGGAACGAGAACAATGAGTCTGAGCGTTGACATCTATCACCTTTGTTTCTTGAAATCGGATAATAGCGCACTATCTCAGATCTTAAGATAACCGTATGTACTTATGTAATTAATATGGTTCCTTTTCATACTATACGTGGGCTGTTAATATTGAACGAGAATGATATGCGTAAAATGTGATTTATGCTGAAAACTAAAGTACCGGTGATGATGATGATATATGATGATGATGAAAGCCCAATTCAACTGTATTTTGTTTTTGGCTAGTTAATCGTTATGTGTTATTCTGGTTGGAGGATAACTGCTAAGGAGCAGTTTCTAGATCTGAAATTGATTTAAATGATGGGAATGTAGATTGAGGCGAATTATAGTGTATGTACAGTGAAGATTGATAAAATGTGTTAGGTGGGAGAGGTTTGCACAATCTTATAAAGTGGCGATCGAGTGTTTCTACCTACCTCAATGAGAATTTATAGCGTTATGTAAGTGTAGAGATCCAATGTCAATAAGCGGGTGAAATTTAACCTAATTTGAGACGTCTTTATTCACGGGCTAGAATTAGGTGTACCGAACCAGGGATTTAACTTGAACATAGTAAACTATTCCGCAATATAGAGTTAATAGTGCGAAATGAAAATGTCGCACAACTTATTTATTATAAACATAAATAAAAATTAAGACATATTTTTTATGGTATTTTAGATTTTAATGTTTCTCTAATACATTTTCTAATATTTTTATTGATTGTTATTTGTTAGTTCCTGGTTTACCTTCGTCTGAATAAGTGATCAGATTGTTGGTACCGAACTCGTGTTGCCCTTATAATTATAACATCACCGCTTTGCTTCGCCTACATTCTCCACGTGGCCAACCTTAGAGATTGCAAAATATCCGTTTTAATTCAATGTCTATGTTCAGCTAATAGACAGATAGATAATCAGAGTATTTTATTTTAGTTTCGTGGTTATAACTATAAACTTATGTTGTTATGATTTGTAAGTGAAGCCTCCGCTGTCGTTTCAGTTATCAAAGTCAAATATTTATTCAAAAGAAAATCCGATGTTAAGGAACAATTGGAATATATTTATTTAAATTCATTAGTTATTGGTAAAAAATATTTATAAAGCTAATGTGAGTAGAGGACTACCACGGAGGAAACACCTGGACCAAATAGCGAGTGAGCTCTGTAAGGTAGGCGTCCAAAGTATGAAGAATGTATGAAAAGATTTATGGATGCAAACAACGCTAGAGAGGTTTCCCAGGATCGTACAAATTGGCGATCAATAGTCTCTGCCTACCCCAAAGGAAAATAATAGCGTGAGTATGTGTATGTTTGTTATTAGTTATGTGATTAAGCCTTCCTCTAATTTTTCATCAAAGAAAATTTTCGCAAATAAAATTTAAAATTGAATATATAAATTTTTTGGTAGAAGCATAGCGGATTACTCAACTATTTCGAGTTTTTCTATTCCTAAATAATATTTTCACGACTTAAAAAAGACACAGATATTTCGGCTTCCTATTTAGACTCCCATGTATAGATATAGGAGAATTTCCAGACTGTATGAAGTTAAGTAGGCTCATCCCACTACATAAATCAGGAGATAGTCAGGACTTTGCCAACTATAGGCCTATTTCTATTTTACCAGTTCTCAGTTAAGTTTTTGAGAAAATCATGTCCAACTAAATGCTTTCATATTTCAACAAACATAATATATTCCATGACGAGCAATATGGTTTTACTAAAGGTAGGTCTACTGTAGATGCAGGAGTTTCACTAATGAAACATATTTTTAATTCATGGGAAAACTCCCGGGATGCGTTAGGTATATTTTGTGACCTCACAAAAGCTTTTGATTGTGTAAAAAAGGAAATAGCGTTGATTAAACTTAAATATTACGGTTTTGACGAGCAAGCACTGAAATTAATGGCATCACATCTTAATAAAAGAACTTTAAAGGTAGATATTAATGGAACCACGTCGGAAGGATTGGAAAAAGAGATGGGCGTTCCTCAAGGTTCTATACTTGGCCCATTACTGTTACTATTTAATATAGCGAGATCCGCTACATCTCTTGACGACGTAAATAAAGGTATCTCACTGGTATTGCATTGGTTTACTGTAAATAACCTGGTTCTGAATGCCAAAAAAACTAAATGTATTAAATTTTCTTTACCGAATGTTAGGCAAGTTGATGCCAATGTTGTTATTGACAGTGAAAATGTAAAATTAGTGAAAGAGACTAAATTCCTAGGGATAATAATCGATTCTAAGTTGCAATGGGGACCCCACATACTAACACTTTCTAAAAGGCTGAGCTCAGCAGCGTATGCCGTGCGTAAGATTAGAGAAATAGCAGACATAGAAACAGCTCGCATTGTTTATTTCAGTTATTTTCATAGTATTGTTGTACGGTATTTTATTATGGGGTAAAGCGGCTGATGTTCATAAAGTTTTTGTCTTACAAAAGCGAGCTATCCGATCTATTTACATGTTAAGGTCGAGGTATTCGTTGCGCGAAAAATTTAAAGATATTGGCATTTTAACTGTCCCTTGCCAATACATATTTGAGAATTGAATGTATGCCAAAAATAATATAGGCCAATTTAGTAAAGTTAGTGATAGGCATACTGTTGACACTCGAAATAAGGAGAAACTTAACGTACCGAAGTGGAGACTTAATAAAGTCAGTAACTCCTTTATGGGACTATCCCTGAAAATGTTCAACAAACTTCCTTCTGACATATTGGAATTGCCTGTGGCATCTTTTAAAAAGGCAATTAAAGCCAAGCTTTTAAAGAAATCTTACTACAGTGTTCAAAAATTTTTAAACGACAAGGACCCAACGCGCACAGGACCGTGTCCGTAAAGCTATAAATCTTCCCTCGTTATTCCTAGGAATAGTTGTCTGGTAAGGATTTTTCTTCTCACGTTATGTGATTGGTTTTTTGTGATGGACAATTTATTTTAATTATGTCAAACTAGCGTTTGGTTTGGTCGCATAGAAAATCTTTTATAAAGTAAAAACATGTTTATAAACTGAAATTGTACAAACCATATTTTGAAAAAAATAAAAAATGTGAATGTAAAGAGTTTCTTTGTTGCTTCTTCTCTTTACGAACACCTTCCGAAGCAACGGATTAATGATAAATTCAAAATTTTGACGTTCAAAAAATGTTAGTATTTAACTTATTTTGAAAAATAAACCTTTTGACTTTGTCATTTTTTCTTCAGGATTTGAACCCCATCGTTTCCTGCATTTGCCGTAAATCTTTTTCCGACAAAGCTTACCAGCGTAGTAAAATCATAATCATGCAAACAGGTTTCATGTCTATAATAATCATTCGCATGGTTGAATCTTGAATATTTTGAGTGTTTAATGCGTAGGTGATATTGTTCAGTCATATAAACTCATGTCGCATAACATTATGATCCAAGTCCAACTTCCATAGTTTTCGATGAGTACAATCAGTGCTCATTAAATATTCATTATAATAATGTCTGATAGCGTTTACGACAATAACAACGTTTTAATAGCAAAAGCCTTAATTGGATAGTGGTTAAAATGACGACACTTGTGGAGGATTTTGTACTTATGATGTCAATAACTGGGACCACTTAATTAAATTAACGATTCTTAAATTTTGGTTGTTTCTACGTATCTACTACTCCCTGCAATGAAGTGAAATGTTTTTATGCATTTGCTATACCGGAAACTAAGGTGTTAGATATAGAGTTCATACAAGATTGCCATATTTTCGTGTGTGCAGCTATAATCGCGTCTTGTTTCGATTTAATAGTAACTATATTTCCATAGAAACTATCGGATAATCCTTTTCACCATTACATACATACATACATATACTCACGGCTATAAATCCTTAAAAGGGGTAGACAGAGCTAAGGAATTAAAAATTCCTCAGCCACTTTGGATAGTTGAGTGGGGAAATGATGGTAAAATAAAGGTTGGTGATGGGTCTCCAACCGCATCGCCCAAAAATCCCTTAAAAGCCCCAATACCGTTAGTCGCCTCTTACGTACACCCACCGGAAGAAATGGGGTAGTGCTATTCTATTCCGACACTGCACAGCATTTACCAGTGTGAGTTATTATCCCTATTAAATTGTATCGGCTATGCAAGTCGTATAATTATTCTTCCGAGAGTGCGGCAAAAATCATGCCTGTAATCTTCAAACTTCAAGATAGTATTTACGAATACTGGTTTAATGCTCTCACATATTTCACGAGTATGATATTTTTTTTTGTTAAAATTATTCCATTTCATTCTTTGGCTTTATCATGCAAGCTCTATAGTATATTTATGCATATTTTAAAAAGTGTTAGATAAGTGCCGTGTAGTGTCGGTTTAGAATAGCACTACCCCATTTCTTCCGGTGGGTGTACGTAAGAGGCGACTAACGGTATGGGGCTATTAAGGGATTTTTGGGCGATGCGGTTGGAGACCCATCACCAACAACCTTTATTTTTACTATCTTTTCCCTACTCAAATTTCCAAAAGTGGCTGAGGAATTTCTAATTCCTTAGCTCTGGCTACCCCTTCCTGGGATTTATAACCGTGAGTATATGTATGTATGTATGTATGTTAGATAAGAATACTATTTGTTTTTTTTTACAAGGTAACACCAACATTAATTATAGTTTTTTTTACTTTTACAGAAGATTCGTAGATTTGCACACGGCGTTCATAGACTGCGAGGTGGCGATTAAAAAGTTTTTCAACAATGACATCGTCGGTGCTCTGTCCATCATAAAGCCATGGTGAGTGACGAGATTTTACTTAGTAACCACTATATACTTGGCGGATGTAATATTTTAAATACTTATAACAGTAAGTGGTACCAGTAAACAAGTCCAGTTCTCCAAAATTAATAATGCGAAAAGAAATCTTTGTCACTATTCGGCAACGATCGTGTTCCCCGAGCAACGGGAGACGATATGTATATAGAGTGGTTAAATGCATTTTTTATAATTTATCAGTAACGGAATATGATTCGATGATTCCATGTCGATTTTCGTGTTGCGAATATGCTACAATCTTTGTTAGATTGATTTACTTCGAAAATTGTGTAGTACTTTTAAAACCTTGTCCTTGATGTCCTGAACCATCGTGCAAAATTTGGCTGTGATCGGATCAACCGTTTAGGAGGAGTTCTGTGACAAGCCTTATACAATAGTCGAGGGTAAATGAAGCTTCGCTCACTACGCTCCAAAAAATTAAAATTAAATTCACATTTGAAAACAATCCCAAGAAGGGTGTATGATAGCAGCTCTATACAATTCCACACAGAGAAAACACGTGCGGTCACCAATAATATGTAAAGAAAGACGTTGACATTGACGGACCTTTGACTGCCCGGCGACAGCCACCGCCCGGCGACAGCCACCGCCCGCCCGAATTGTTTTCGTTTGAGAACACATAATATTGACTCGTATTACTTTAAGACAAGTTGCAAAATTCAAGAGCATTGTTTAGGGTGCCTACGATTAAATTATTCAGGTTTTTTTGGAATACGAGAATCACCGAAGATCTGCAATAATCTGCATGCGCATTATTAATTTTGGAGAACTGTAACTTGTTACGTATCATGGGAAGTCCCAAAGCATGCCCGACAAACATAAATCCTGCATTCAAATAGAGGGACATGACGAAACATAATAATGTAATCATGATTGCTGAACACTGAAATGAAGAGGAGAGGTAGCACAAACCAGGGCAGGCCAAAACAAATACTTTTGTAGCTTTAGTACATCGTAAAGTTGACAAAATTCTGCATATTTAAAATGCTTGCTCGGATTGCATTGTGATACCTTTATATCTGGAATCAAGACATTGTGATTTTTAGTTTTCTAAACATTTTAACCTAACTATATAGACAAGGCTATTTATTTATATAAATTCAGAAAAAAAAGTACCCAGTGTTTGAAAATAATAAATACCTCAGTCACTTTTGCAACTTGAATGGGGCAAAATATAGCAAAATAAAGGATGCTTAGTCCAGCCACATCGCCCAAATATAACTAAAGAAGCCCCAAACCTTAAGTCGATTGTACTCTCTTACGACACCCGCAAGAATAAATAGTTTAGTGCAATTCTAAGCCGACAATATTGGCTTTTTATATGAGAAAATAACTCAGTACAAATAATTTAGCTGTGAATTTTCTGACAATCAGCTGTGATCTGATCGGGTTTATCATGGTTCGTTTTCGCATGCGACTACTCATTGATAATGTTATCTAGAAAATCATGATATATATCTCGTAAAACGTATAGTTTAAATGGGGCACCGCACCGCTAATCCATTTCCTCTAGCTTTGGTAAGATGATCAGATATATGAAGGATAATAATAATCGGATCAGGCTGGACTAGCCCAGGATCTGGTATCAAAAGTGTATAAGATTTTATTGCAGGTTGTTGGCATTAAATTACTATACTAAGAATTAAACTAGCAATAAAAATAACTACTTGGGAATAACATACATATATTGTTGTGAATGAATGAATATTGTTGCAAAATTGCATGTGTTTGGTTTTCCTATTGTATATGGTTAGTTTTCATTGTTGTTTTTACTTTTATTTATGTTATAATATTCTCTTTTTTCTCATCAAATATGTGTCTGATGAGCTTTAGTAAAATAGCTGTAGTATTAAATGTGTGAATAGTGCAATTTTAAATACCTATATTTAGTTAAACAGGGCTTTGACTGAAAATCAGCGTATGATGAGTATATACTCTGTCATACGAGTGCTGAGTCAAGGACTTTTTTGGTAATGTTTTTTTTAATATATATATTTGTCATTGTCTTGTGTTAATTACCAAATAAACATTATTTCTTTCTATCTTTCAAAAATATGTTGTTAGCTATATGATCAGCCGTCTATAAATTTCAGAACTCAAACTCAAACGTTTACTCCGTAATACTCCGAAGGGGTTGTGAGAGGGACTAATAATTCTAACATCACTTGACATTGTCACCTGGTGTTTTAGTACCCACGTGTTGCTTGGACAGTGCAGTCACGTGATAGGGGACAGGCCTGTAGCTGTTTTGTATGAAAACACTGTATTGCACTAAGTACAACTCAGCTATGTGGGTTTCTTTTCCTCAGGAGGTTTTCCCTCGACGTTAACAACCATGATAAATTAACCACACATATGTCTTCAGAAAAGACAAATTGGTGTAGGCCCGACAAAACATTTGAACCCTCATCGTCTGCACGATGTTCTAACCACCGAGCAATCATGATTTACAAATTTATTTTATAAACTATAAAATAATGGCTTATATACTAAAATGACCTACTTTGATCGTTATATTCCAGGGGCCGGTCATCATTGTACCACAGCCTAGGCACCTCGATCTTCGAGTTTATTCCAGCGATACTGACCTCCGACCATGCACAGATAACGCGGGCACTGGCAGCTCTCAAAGTCACCATATCCATTTGCAACCAGCAGAGGAAAAACTACACTTTTGTCGAAAGTATTGGCACCATCATTAAAAAGGTAAATAAGAATAGTTATACAATATAAAATACAAACAGCCTATAGTGGATGACGAATTTATGATTCTTAAGTTCTCCTTCTTTGGGTTTAATAGCCGTCTACGTATTACATTCTTAATAGTGGAGGAAAACATTATTTGGAACCCGCGTGGCTGATTTTACTTAGTCATGAGACAGTGCATTGGCACAAAACTCTCATGGCCCGCCCGTAACGTAAGTACAGACACAAAGTAGGCATCCTGATCTGAACCAGAGGAAAGTGTCACAGGATGTCGAGAAGTAATAATAAACCAGTCTCCGCTTCAGATTTATTTGGTATAAACATGCATGTCATATGAATATTCATGACTACTTTACGACCTTCAGTTCTGAGCAAAACAATAAAATTGGTACACATGCCTACAAACGATACCTAGAACAAACTCCCGCTCAATTAAAATGTTTTCAAATACATTGCCTTATAAATAACAACGCTGTTGGATTTAGTGTAAAATGTATACTACTAGCTGACCCGACAGATTTCGTACTGTAAATTTGCTTATGCCAAACTTTAAGCGTTTTTTCCTCGCGTTACTCTACGTTCAATCAGGCGTGAATATTTTATTGGTCAAATTTTTCCTGGATAATAAGTATTCTATATTATAATTTGGGTCATTCTCGTGCATTCTGCTAAATTTTATTCATATGAATTATGTAATTGAGAAGCCGTTTTACCTCAAACACATAAACTTCTAAACATCTAAACTTTCACATTTATGATATTATATTAATATGATTAATTTATAGTCCGGAACTGATAAACACATTTCCAAGGTAAAGCTGAACTAACCCTCCATGAATCTTATTTCTATATGCACCCCTCAATATCTCGTTATTGTTAATCGAAATTCAAAAACACAGATGCACTAAATAAATTTAGTATTCGAGGGCTGTTAAAGGGTATATTCTAGTGCTTAAAGTCGAAAGGGTCAAAGAAAGTAGTTTGACGAGTGTGAAAGGGTGCGGTTTACCCAATCAGATGATAGTACATAGTATGTAATATGTACTATTTTTATAGTACATGGTGCAGATGAATTCATATTTATGCATACGATTTATTAGTATATAGTATTGTTGTCCTGACTGCATTAAGTGTATTGTTAGTCGTTGAATTTTATATGAAATAGTTTTACAGAAATACATTTCGCAGTTTTGTCATTGTTAATATTTAGCTAGAAAATGTTTTTGCTATTAAAATGTATATATTACTGTTGATCAGCCTGATTTCAAGTAAAATATTCCTTTTCAAATAGTAAAACGTATAAAAAGCTTCCTGTTTATTAATTCTGAATATTATCAGAAACTTTAAAAATAAAACAATTATAACACTAGACCCCTCACTTTTAGTTTTATCTACGCTATGATTTTCAAAATAATGTTCAATTAGCCCTTAATTTAGTATTTTCAAGACATTGTAAAAAAGAATTTTCGTACCTTAGTAAGAGTTTATTAAACCCGGTGTGAGAGGCAGAAAGTGGCTTTTCCTGTATTGGTGATTTCATGACAAGATACATACTTTTAAATTTACCTACACTATGTATAGTTTAGTATATAACCATCTACTCTTTTATAGCTTATGCTCAATCGAGTCTCAAAATAATCATAATTTATCTGTTCCTTGTTATATACTAAGTTGGACAAAGTCGAAATCGCATTGCATGTAATAATAATATTATATATTATATACGATTAAGTACTTATGTAGTAGGACTAACTGACCTTACTATGATGTCTCGTCATTTTATCGACATTGGTCGGAAATGCAGATGCACTAAATAGATACATACATACATATTTATATTTGAAGTCTTTTGAGGGTTACACTAGTGTTTAAAAACCGGTAGGGTTTGAAAGATTGAGGTTTGACAAAAGTGAAAGGGTGCACTTAACCAATCGAATGTAAAGTACATAATGTCATTTTTCATATGCATGAACGAACATATTATATTATTATTTATCAATAGATAAAAGTAATCTTGTCCTTACTACAAAGAGGGTATTGATTCTCGTTGATATTGTTATTTACTAAACAGATGTACATTGCACAATTTTGGCATCATTTAAGTATATTCAGCCTGATTACAACTAAACAGACTTTCATAAACCCTAAAGCTATTTGTGTTCCGTGTATTTTCTTGTTATGCTGACACTTACTGACTAGCACACTATTTGACAGCTTCAAATTTAATTTATTATTATTATTTTTTAGACCCGACAGACTTCGTACAGTTAAATTTGCTTATAAAGCTGAATGCGTTATTCTTAGTTCAATCAGGCATGAATATTTTGTTGGTCAAATTTTCCGGGATAAAAAGTATCCTATGTTATAATTTGGACCATTATCTAACATTCTGCCAAATTTAATTCATATACATTATGTACTTGAGGAGCCTTTTTGCCTCAAACACACAAACATCCAAACGTCGAAACTTTCATATTTATAATATTAATAGGATAGTACACCCACTACGGTATGAATCTTTAATTCCACAACTATCTAATCCATTGAGGATTATGCTTAATTAACCCTTAATTACGTGACGTAAAGTATCCTTCAGTCTTATTTCTTCATTTGCTTAAATTTTGCATTTGATTTTAGCAAAGGCAAATGGCACATGGGTGGAGTGGAGATGCAGATGCACTAAATAAATCCCTACATTCAAAGACTTTTTAGGGTAACCCTAGTGTTTAAAATGGGTAGGGTTTGAGAGAAATTGGTTTGGTGAAAGTGAAAGGGTGCCTTTGATCCAATAGCATAATAGTACAAAATGGATTTTCTCATATTCGTCAACACAATTTATACGTCCTGAGTAGAGTCCTGAGTGGGGTGATATGTTCTGCTTAAAATGTTATCCTCAAATTAAACTTTATTATTATTAATGACTTCCTTATCTACACTAAGATTATAAAGCTGAAGAGTTTGTTTGTTTGTTTGAACGTGGTTTGAACGCTAAGATTTCAGGAGATGCCCAATCAAATTGAAAAATTTTAG
Source organism: Bedellia somnulentella (assembly GCA_963576735.1). Taxonomy (NCBI): domain Eukaryota; kingdom Metazoa; phylum Arthropoda; class Insecta; order Lepidoptera; family Bedelliidae; genus Bedellia; species Bedellia somnulentella. Next base: position 18,444,669 of record OY755170.1, read on the forward strand.
GCTATATATCATCACGCTGCGACCAATCGAAGTAAAATGTTGCAAAAACGAGGGTAATTATTCATATTTTAAGGCTTCCGTTGTGTGCGCTGCGTATACGGTTTAAGTTACCAAAAAAGTATGTATTAATGAATTATTCCTATTTAAATGATTTTAAAAAATGATTGCAAAAGTATATGTCTGTCTTTTAAGATTGACTCACTACAACCATTTTTATGGTAATCAAATCTGGTCGAAATTAGTGCATTGCCAATAATTCACCATAATGTTTTAATCACATAATAGTAATTCTTATCCAAATAAATGTGTTGTTGATTAACGCCCGATTTCTCAATTGAGTATTCAAGCTGAGTACGACTTAAGTATCCTTTTGTCTCATTCAGTTGTTAAGATTTCAATGCGACAGGACGATATTTATGTTGTTCTCTGCTGGAATACTCAATTCAGAAATCGGGCGTAAGAGTATTTAATTGTGAACAAAATTGTCTTTGACATCACTTAATTTAAATAAACATCTTAGAAGATAATACAATTTTCAAATTACTCCGCAACAAAATTGACTCACGTGCATAAAGCGCAAGACAAGACGCTGCGCTGGCCGGCGAGCGAAGACACCCGCGCGAGAAGCTTATTTTAAGCCTTATCCTATTATTTGTAGCTAAATTTAGCCTAATTCACAGAACGTATTTAAATAAAATTTTACAGGAAGCTGGGTAATGATCTCAATTAAGACAATACGATACTTTTTATCACGGAAAAATAAAAAGTCCAGAGAAACATTCTCTAAAAAATTACAAAACTGACTGACTGACTCAGAATCAATGCTCAGCCGAAACTACTATACTTATAAACTCAAAATTTATAAAGTGAAAAAATTGTGAGGACACTAAAAAACACCTTTTTTTTCATCGCATGACCGACACCCTCAACGGTTCAGTTAAATATTTCAGTTTGATGACGTGAAAGTCTACACTTTTGACAGTACGAAGTCTGACGGGGCAGCTAGTTATATAAATAAAGGCTCAGTTTGTTCCATAACCATTTATTCTCTAGTCAGAACTTTTCTCTTCGAACCCCTTAAAATAGGTGATGACGTGCTTTTAGCCGAGTTCGTTTACCGTAGATTAGTGATATTGACTATGGCCGAAGTTTAACTAAATAGAATAAAATCTACAATGTTGTTTTATAAGATATGACTAACTGACCTAAGATTTGATGTTCTCCCCAGGCCTGTTTCGTTACACTGATACCGAATATTTTAAATAAATTTCGTGTATTTCGACTTATACATTACCTATATTGCCCACAGCCCAACTACTCATATATTTATTATAATTTATGTATAAGAATGTTTAGATATGAGAATTTTGAATATTACCCATATTTTTCCCAGCCCAACTATTCTCTCTACACGGACACCGAAGCCCACGCTGAACTCTGCTACGCGGAAGCCTTGCTGCTTCAGGCTGCCATGACCATCATAGAGGGAGAAGACCTCACTGGCCTCATTAAGGGCACTATCAAGGTCAAGAACTGTTATAACAGTTACAAGTAAGTTAAACCTTTATCATCACGAGATTTTTATGGCAATTAAAGAATAAAATCCATTGGATGAGGGTATCACAAGGCTGCTCATTGTGGTCGAATATGTTCAGCAGCAGATATCTATTGGCTAATCATAATGTTTATGAAGAAACCTTGTGGCTCATCAGAAAAAGTGTTTAAAATCAATAAAAATACGAAGATATTATAAAAAAAGGTTGAAGAAAATACAATGATTAAAAACTAAGCAAGAAAAAAGCAGTCTCTGCTAATCATAACAAACCGAATGATTTTTAAATTTTGCGAATAAATAATGTTATTTAAAAAGATATAGGTAGAATAAGAAAAGTTAAATATATAGAAGTCAGTAATAGATTTGACGCCAACCGAAACGCTAAGCAGTGTCCGCTAAAACAAAGCTCAGGAGGCCTAGGCCTAGCATGAGCGTTATTTTATCGTGACTCTGTCGGTTAGAATGGAATATACTTATACGACAAAATAATAATACATAGTGATATACATAGTAATGTAAGTGCGAAAGAGATGGCTGTTGTATACCACGCGGTAGGTTTATACCAGTTAAAAGGTCGCTCGTGATGGCGTGATATAAGATGTCTTTTCTCTCTCTTGTCATTTTCTTCGTGAACCATTTATAAAAATAACAAAGATAGCTTTACCCTAAAGGGAATATAGAAGTATTATGTCTGCCATTTAATAGGGGAGGGAAAGTGTCTGAAATATGCTTCGAAGAGGAAGACTAACCAACCTTAAAGTCACTATCATAGTTGAGCTGTTATGATAGTTACAAGTAAGTGGAACGTTTAGATTTAAGAGAAATGGTCAGATATCTAAATCTGCTAGAAGCCACGCGGCAGCCTTGCTGCTACAGGCCGCTATGACCACCAGATAGGGAAAGAACCTCGCTGGCCTCATTAAAAGCGCTATCAAAGACAAGTACATTGAACTTTTAGCATTTAAGAGATTTGGTAAATTGGATGAAATTTAGTGTAAAAACTGTCTAAAACGATGTTGTCACAACCATTACATCTTTTTCTCAGTGGTTTTGTCATTGGCGTACACAGTCCGCTAATGTAATTAATATTCTATGTCGCTGAATTTCTTCACATTATGGGTAAAATCAATTTAATTATCATCTAATACCGCTCGTGTAGCCGTTTACCTTATGTAGCTTAAACAGTAGTGTGATCATTCATTGTTACCATCTTGTATATGTGTTTATGTTGGGTTTTTAAGGTAAAAGTAAGCACTTTTCTATACTATAATAAGACTGTACCGAGGTCAAAACTGTACATTGAAGAAAAAAAATTAAAAACCGGTGAATTATGTTTATTTTTCGATACTGAAGCCAAATATGCGCCTTTTGATAAACATGTCTGTCTGTCTGTATGTCCGGGCATCACGTTAATTCTACCAGACGAATCTTGATCAAATTTGGTATGAATGTTGCTTATAGACCTGGCCAACATATAGGATATCATTATCCCGGATTTCGCAAGGATTCCTACAGGAACATAAAAAGAACATAACTTTTATATGGCTCCCCATAATGACTCGATTCATTTTTTCATCGAACGACTTTATTAATAGTATTTTTGAAAAAAATAAGGGTTTCATCCATTTTCATCAAAATAAATGTCCATTTAATTGTTTTTCAATAGTATGACTACTAAATATATAGCTTATCAAAATTTTGAAGTCAACACTAACGTCTTCGTGGCGTAGCGGTATACCGTTCGGTTAATACTAATCGAATGGAAGACCCAGGTTCGAATCTAGGGCATCGCTATCTTTTTGCGATTTTTCTTTGCTTTTGTGTAAGCCTAGAATAATAGGAAGCACTATCCCTTCTCTTTCACATTCAACTATGCGAATATGTATGAATAAAGATAATTGAAAGTATATTGTATGAATTTCGCGTATTCATTCGGTAGGTTTGAGAGTATGTTTACAACTTTTTTCTTAATTATTTTTAAACTAATATTCTCATACAAATATTGTGCTAAAATTACGCATATATTAATATTCTGTTTAAGCCTCAGAATGCATAGTTAGTAAATAATAGCACGTATCTCAATTTTAATTTAGTATTGCCATTTATTGACCGATAACTGATTAGGTGGAATCTCTCACACATCACCAACAGTCAGTGTAGGGGGCAGCACCGAGTTGCCAAACTGCTATCCATACTTACTAAAGATATTCTCATTTTTGAACATAGAAACTTGGTACAAAATGGTTTGCTTCATTATTCTTATGAACAATTAAAAAGGTTTTTTGCAACTCACCCCCTAAGGGATTGAAATATAGTACACAGATTTTTGATCTATAAATATACTGTATCTAGAAATTGGAAACTTGATGCGATTGACTGATATAACAACTACAAAAAGGAATATACGAAATTCATCCATCAATCAATCATGAGTATATACTAACGGCTATAAATCCGCAAAAAAGGGTAGCCACAGCTTCAGAGATAGTAATTCTTTATCCACTTTTAGAAGTTGAATGGGGAAAAGGTAGTCAAATGGGTCTCCAACTGCATCGCCCAATAATCACTTAGAAAGTCTCAATGTTCTTTATATCAATGACAACGCCCACGCAAATATAAGTATAAAAAAACAAAAGTTAAGATAGTGTTTTGATATTTTGGATGTAAACCGGATGCAAAAAATGCAGTCCACGCGGACGTAGTCGCGGGCAAAAAGCTAGTAAATAGTATTTCTATAATATTGCTGTGTAGTGTCGGCTTAGAATAGCACTACCACATTTCTTCCGGTGGGTGTACGTAAAAGGCGACTAACGGTATTGGGGCTTTGAAGGGATTTTTGGGCGATGCGGTTGGAGACCCATCACCAACAATCTTTATTTTTACCATCTTTTCCTTACTCACATTTCCAAAAGTGGCTGAGGAATTTCTAATTCCTTAGCTCTGACTAGTATATGTATGTATGTTCTATAATAAATAGCCTTTATCTCTTTTTGATATCATATAAAAATAATCAAAACGCTAAGTACACATGCACGGCTAGGTCACCACACGATAAAATAAAATTTTGCGATATTGAACAGTACTATTTAATAGATAAGTTTCCATCACAAGGTTAACCAAAAGCTTTGCGTTTGAAAATCAGGTTAACCTACGATTGGTTGTTTTAATTTATTTTGTTTCGTCGCCCCTAATCTTTGCATACAACCTACTTTGGTGAAGCCTTATTCATTCCAAGTATTGCAAATAGAAGTTATAAAAATAAAGTGGATATATTAGTTACTCATCAATGCACATGACTGTATTAAATCCTCATACTGTCCTTCATAGCTCGGAGCTCTCTTTTCGAAACAGTATTATATAGGCAATAATAGTAATAATAGATTTCAAGGCACATATTAGAACCCCGGATTATACCAGTGGATGCAAGCGGTATCACTTCTTGCTACTGTCGAAAAGACGAGATAACGCTGACATCTGTTACATTATTGTAAAGCTATTGAATGGAGCGGTTGAGTGTCCTGAACTAACTTTCAAAATCAACATTAATATTCCAGCCAGGACTCAAAGGAGGCACGCACCACTGGCAGTTCCTCGTTTCAAAACTAATTACTGTAAAAAATCTTTCATCGTTAGGGCATCCAAAACTATTAACGAAAATAATATAGATATTTTTGATAGCACGGTGACATCTATAAAGTCAAGTTTGACCCGGCAGTACTTTGACGACATCCAGTAGCAGGCAAGGCACCTTGTTAATGTTTAAATGTTGTTTTGTACATACGTAATACATTTATATTTAACTTAAAAAAAGTTCTCTACAGTATTATCATATTAATTATTATATAGTAAATATAACCTGTTTTTCATTAAGCTAAAAAATAATCATTAAGTTTGTATCAAAAATTGTAATGCTGTAAATCTTCTGAATAAAATAAAATAAAATAATGCAGGATTTCTCAATTTCAAATGTATGAAAGATTCGCTTACGGAATTACGGATAATCAAAAGATTTGATAAATGCACTGCTTCTCTGGCTGCCCCTTTTTGAAGTTAAAGAATAAACTCAATTTTCCATTAAACCTTCGGTTCGGTTCGGTCGATAAGTCAAGGTGTGGATCGTATGATATCGTGTGCAGAAAGAAAGAATTATTATGGTTGTCGTAGAAAAGGCTGTGTTGGCTTTGAAAAGCACCAACAACGTCACATGGAGAGCAATAAGATGAAACGTAGGGTTATTGTACTTTCATTGTTAAGCTTTATGACCATCATCACCGAGAAATCACCAAATCAATTAATCACAACTGTTTTCCCAATTCTACAACCATAAGTGGCTAATGAACGTCTTATTACCTCTTTTGGGATTTCTAACCGTAATTTTTTCCTCCGCTAGATAACCAGGTGATAATATTTGAAACTATTTCGCAGAGAATGCGCGAAGATCCTAGACAAGAAGCAATGGCAGTCCGAAGAGTCCAAGATGCACTTCCACAGCGGAGTGCGGCTGGGCACTGCCACCTTCAACGTGATGATCTCGCTGCTGCCGCCCAGGATCATCAGCCTGCTGGAGTTCGTGGGCTTCACTGGGAATAAGGTATTTATACATTTGTTAATTAGGAACGAGGTATTCATACATATGTTCATTGAGAACGAGGTTTTCATACATATGTTCACTGGGAACGAGGTACTCATACATATGTTCACTGGGAACGAGGTACTCATACATATGTTCACTGGGAACGAGGTACTCATACATATGTTCACTGGGAACGAGGTACTCATACATATGTTCACTGGGAACGAGGTACTCATACATATGTTCACTGGGAACGAGGTACTCATACATATGTTCACTGGGAACGAGGTACTCATACATATGTTCACTGGGAACGAGGTACTCATACATATGTTCACTGGGAACGAGGTATTCATACATATGTTCATTAGGAACGAGGTATTCATACATATGTTCATTAGGAACGAGGTATTCATACATATGTTCATTAGGAACGAGGTATGCATACATATATTCACTGGGAACGAGGTGTTCATACATATGTTCACTGGGAACGAGGTATTCATACATATGGATGGATGTAAACGAAGCTAGAGAGGTTTGTCAGGATCATACGAAGTGGCGATCCATAGTCTCTGCCTACCCCAATGGGAACTAATGGCGTGTGTATGTATATGTATGAGAGGGAAACAATAATGAAAATTAGGTTAATAGAAACAAAACAAAGAAGATTTTGGTGCGTTTTATGTCCTTAATGTTTTTTTTTATAAGCATGAATTATTGCAACATTTCCAACACAAACGTTTAATAAAATATATGAAATAGAATAATTTGTAACACCAAAACGCAAACCCAGGCTTTTATAGTAATTGTATTGTTATTAATATTGATGGCAAATGAGGGCTTATTCCGTTTATCCACCCTAAAACAGCCACCTTAAGGCGGATATTCGGAAACGCACGTCCTTCTATCCACCCTGAACGGGGCGGATATCCGTAATTCATATTATAAGTTTCTTCTGATTTTTTACCCTGCCTAAGTACAGTCATTTACTGAAACATATACAATACAAACCTGGTCCAAGAAACTTCGTGAACATTAAAATACTTAAGATGTCCCTACTTGATGATACCTACTTGTTTGAGCTGAAAATAGTTTTGTTTACGTGAAGTCTTTGCATGCGATTAATATAGAAATAATTTATCTGTTTTGCTGTGTAGTGTCGGCTTAAAATAGCACTATCCCATTTCTTCCGGTGGGTGTACGTAAGAGGTGACTAACGGTTGGAGACCCATCAGCAACAACCTTTATTGTACCATCTTTTCCCCACTCAACTTTCCGAACGTGGCTGAGAAATTTCGAACTTCTAGGGATTTACAGCCGTGAGGATATGTATGTATGTATGTAATTTATCTGTTATTGTGTGTCAGTAATGAATGCAATGGAATGGCAAAAGCATATGACAGAGTCCGACACGATATATTGCTAAATAAATTATATGATATTGGAATACGAGGAGAAACTCATAAGTGGTTCACTTCTTACCTAAGCAATAGAAAACAAATGGTAGAAATAGAATACTGTAATAAAAACAATAACGAAATAGTAAAAATCCATTCCGAAACAAAAGCTTTAATAGGTTCAACACCACAGGGTGGCGTCGTCAGTTGTTTGTTATTTTTAATTTATATAAACGACTTCCCCAAAATTCTAGATGACCCATGTGTATTGTTTGCTGATGACATCTCGATCCTCACACCTTGCACAGATAACCTAGAAATTAAAAATAAACTACAAACTATCCTAAATACTACCACAAAATGGTTAAATGATCACAATTTACAAATAAATTTCAAAAAAACTAAATAATGTTATTTCATCCTCCTCAAAAAACATCTATAGACATAGACATCACTTTTGATAATACTAAATTAGAAACAGTAAGTGAATTTACCCTATTAGGTTTAAATATAAATTTTAATTTTAATTAAACATAAATTGGAAGGCACACACCCAAAAATTATGTTCAAAATTATCAAGATTTGCATACGCCCTTCGCGAAGTAAAAAAATCGACAGATCTAAAAACAGCTCTTGTTACCTACTATGCCTACGCCTATGCATGGCTTAGCTATGGTATCCTATTATGGGGTAATAGCACCCACGCACCAAGCGTCTTTACACTCCAAAAGCGACTCATACGCATTTTAGTTAATATAAATCCTCGAGAAAGCTGTAGACCACACTTTAAAGAACAAAAAATACTTACACTTCCCAGTATCTACATATTGGAAACATGTAAATTTGTCCGGAAATATCCCGAATTCTACACAGAACGCCAGGATCTAATGACAAATAACTACAACCCGAAACCGCGAAAAGGACTAGCCTTACCACCTTCCCGACTAAAAGTTCACCAATCAAGCCCACAATTAATGACCGCGAAAATCTATAATAAATTACCAGAACATTTAACGACAGAAACCAAAGACAACATATTCATAAAATCATTAAAACAACTACTAACCACAAAATGCTATAATAATTTAAACGATTATTTAAATGACCAATTTTAGTAATTAAAACTGTTTTTAAACTAGTTACATAATTTATATAAATTAATTAAAAAGTTTTGGATAATAATACTATATATATACATAAACATAGACTATTATATAAATATCATATATTTTACCTACATGCTTAGTATAAATTAAATACGGGTTATATAATACTAGCGACCCGCCCCGGCTTCGCACGGGTGCAATGCAAAATATACCTACTACAGAATGTCCTTATGCACAACGTTCACAGCTTTTTTGTCATTAGCCAATACTCAAAGTCTTAATGGAAGAAATACCAAGAAATATGGTTTTAAGCTAATCCTATCTAACCTAATGTACTTACAATACTACTAATATAATAATAATAGTAAAAATTAAAAGATAATCAACAACAAAAGATACTTATTCTTTACATTTTTTAGTAAAGAATAAAAATGGTTATGCTGGGTTATCCCTAAGAGATAGACATATACCATCGCGGACTTTTTTGTTGAACTTTTTAAGGTGAACAATACTGTAGTACATTATTTTGGTCTATCTCGTAGGGTTCAGCCAGCGTTTGCAATATAAGCGCAAAAAAACGTGCTTATTTACGACATCACATTAGAAACCTTTAAATTTATCAGTGTATCTCTACTATATTATGCATTCATTATACATACAAACCTTCCTTAAGAATCACTCTATCTATTAAAAAAAACCGCATCAAAATCCGTTGCGTAGTTTTAAAGATCTAAGCATACATACGGACATACAGCGAAAGCGACTTTGTTTTATACTATGTATTGATAATACAAAAATGCCGTCCTCTCTCATATTGCTGTGCCTGAACAAGGTCCATAGTGTTGTATTGTTATAAAATTTGTAACCATGTAATAGCTATGGAATGCAATAAATAAATAAATAATAAATAAATGAAAAAACACAAAGTTTTAATTTTGTTACGTTTTTGTTGAGGGTTTCTTTCTTATTGTGGTTTCATTTGTCACAACGGTCATATTAAATGGTTTTTACCCAAATACTACCTCCCAATCCTATAGGTAAACACCTGCAATTTAGATTAAAGTTTATTTTACGTTATTTGTTAAAACAATAAATATTAAATTAAAACTTCCCATCCAGATAACATACTTAAACTGTTAGTAGGAGAGTAGGTATGTATATCTTAAGTATTTTAATGTTCACGAAGTTTCTTGGACCGGGTTTGTGTTGTGTATGTTTCAGTAAATGACTGTACTTGGGGTAAAAAATCGGAAGAAACATATTATTATGAATTACGATTATCCACCTCGCTCAGGGTGGATTAAAAGACACGCGTTTCCGAGTATCCGACTTTGGGTGGCTGTTTTAGGGTGGATAAACGGAATAAGCCCAAATGTGCATTACCTCAAACAGTTGTCACTGTATCTTTTCAATTTTACGATTTGATTTCAGCTCAATAAAACATGTTATTCTTGATATATGGCTTCATATACTTTCTACTACAAAATCCTCCACTGGCGAACCGACTCACACTTGGATATTTCTTTTTCTATCGTATTCTAAAATAATAATTAAAAGCACCCACTTAAACACAGCTAGAAAATAATACCTACAAAATGTCTGCTTGGACCACCGACGCCACCCCTGCAGCCTGTAGCTCGGGGCCATGACACCCTTTCCCTTTGTAAAATGCCCCGCTGAGTGTAATAAGAAGGGATTTAGCGTTTGGAGCTTTGAAAATGATTGTTAGGCGAGGTGGCTGGACTGGACACTCATCAACTTTATTTTTCAATCTGTTCTCCGC